>JAKOGI010000451.1:217500-265000 GCA_029747015.1 Carnegiea gigantea
CTAGACCGCGAGCCATATCAGTACACCACGGAGTGTGGGGCTCACCACGGTCCGATCGCAGTGTCTTTTAGCTCCCTTTTTTTTTTCTAGGTGGCACTCCACGACCATGGTTCTAGGGGTCCAGCCGTGGTGCCAAACATGTTATTCATAGTTTTTATTTTCTCTCCTTTTTTTAATATTTTTTGTATATATTTTTTTTGAAAATAAGCACTGACTACAAAAATAGTAAAAATAAAGGCTAAGAAAAGAAAAAGGAAAAAGAGCTTGGGTTGCCTCTCAAGAACTGCTCTTTTAAGGTCAAAAGCTTGACCCTTCTTCTATGCTTGGTCCGGATCAGTAAGCATATGGACATTGGCTTTATCACGGACCATAAAGTCAAACTTCTTCAGTCAAAGGTACCATCTTAAAAGTTATGGTCGAAGGCCCTTCGTTTTCATGACATGGTGCCATATTACATTATCTGCGTACAAAATAAAGAGCATTTGTGGCTTATCAGGCAGGTCACAACTTGTTAAACCCTCAAATCCAAATTTGCATCAAATCCTTCCATGGGAGCATAGAGAGAATAGCTTGTGCGAACCTGTAATAGTCGCTCATAAAAGGCTCATTGGGAACAGAGATCTCAATCTCGGGCATGTTAGGTAGCATAGGAGCAGGAAACTCCACCTTAACATATCTTTGGTCGGGGCCTCATAAGAAATCCAGTTAGAATTAGGAGGGTCTTCACAATTTAAGACATCCTCTATGTCAATCTCAGGGGAAAGGGGTAATGCATCCAATAAAGAATAACTAGGAGAAACCACATCTTCCTTCGTATGACAAAACACAGCATAGCGCCCTTCCACTTCAAATGTAATCTATCCCTTTCTTTCCTCAATGTGGCAATCAGCTGTAGCCAGAATGGGCCAACCTAGGATAATTTGAGCATCATCGGTCTCGAGCATATCAACTATAATAAAGTCCTCCAACACCCAAATATCTCTTATATTGACTGGCACATTATCCAATCCACCTATGGGTTGCGTCTCAGAATCATCAGCTAACTATAGTGAAAAGGTGGGCACTAGTAATGGTCCTAGGTGAAGCTTATGAAACAAAGAATATGGCATTATACCGACACTTATACCTAGATCGCATGGAGTTCTCTTAATTTCTACTTTTCCCACAATACAAGGGATAGAAAACTACCTAGGTCAGGGAGCGTAGGGGGAAAATTATGGGAAACTCTACAGTTTCATTCTCTACCAATGTGGTAGTCTTGCCACCATTATTCCTTTTCCTTACTTCAAGCCATGATTATTTTCCTACCCTCTTCCATTAGTATATCCTCAAGGTCATCTAAGTCCTCTACTTCTTCCTTCAAGGTGGCACAGTTGCAATGCTCACGAGGATTAGGTTCGGGCTTGCTAGGAAGTCTGTCTAGGGGCATAGATAAAAAACTAGCTTTTTGGGCAATCTAGGATTCCAACATCCTATTAGGAGTTGTAAGCACATCAACCTTCGAAGCTAATTGCTTAATATACTCATCCTGTTTTTCTTGTGCCATAAGTATATTTTCCATCATGGCTTCTAAATTAGACTTTTGGGGTACTTGAGAAGGGAAATAAGGTCTTTGAAAATCAGGGGGTGGTCTAGCATTCATAGGGGGCATATTCAATTAGTTTGGATTATACCTATAGGAGAAATTCTGATGATTCTTTCAACGTGGATTATAGGTACTAGAATAAGGGTCGTTAGCCGATCTCAGGTTTATGTTTTGAGCATAGTTAACTTCACTAGGGTCTTGGGAAAAAGGACTTCTAACTTGACAATTCAAAGTTACATGCTCAATAGAACCACAAATTTTACAAGGGGAAGGGGCAGTAGAATTCACAGCATTAACATTCATTCGGTCCAGTCTTTGAGTCATACCATCTACTTTAGCAGAAAGTAAAGTAAGCACATTAACTTCAAGCTTACCTCTGACCCGTTTGGGTTGGCCTCGTTCGGTGGACCATTGAAAATTATTAAGTGCCATCTCCTCAATTAGGTTATAGGCTTCATCCTGAGTTTTGTTTATCAAGGTTCTTCCCACCGCTGCATCAATAGTAGGCCTGACTGATTAGGTCACACCATTATAAAAGGCTTGGATAATCGTCCAATGCTAAAGACCATGATGGGGGCATAAGCACAGCAAATCTTTAAGCCACTCCCAGGCTTCGTAGAGCGTCTCTTCATCTTTTTGTATGAAGTTGGTGACCTAATTTCTTAAGCTTACTGTTTTGCACAGAGGAAAAAACTTGGCGAGGAAGGCTCTTACTAACTCATCCCAAGTGGTAATGCATCTAGATGGCAAGGAGTGTAAGCAAGCCCTTGGTTTATCCCTCAATGAGAAAGAAAATAAGCGCAAACGAATCGCATCAGTAGAGACTCCATTAAGTTTTAACGTATCGCACACCTCTAAAAAGACTTAAAGGTGTAGATTCGGGTCTTCCAAAGGTGTTCCTCCAAACTGGGATTGTTGCACCATCAAAATGAGTGCCGATTTGAGCTTGAAATTATTGGCATGAGCAGTAGGGTGAGCGATGCTTGAGGCAATCCCTTGAACTCCGCGGGTAATGAAATCTCGAAGTGTTCTCCTTTGGTCATCTCCTACTTTCGCCATGTTTGTTGGATTCCTTCGTGCCTCGTAAATCCTTTGCTTCTTCCTCCTTAAGCGAAAAGTCCTTTCAATCTCACGATCGGGTTCGTACAAGATTGGACTTTGCATAAACAGGAAAAAGTCCTACAAGCACTATCCCTAACACTACAAGCGTAATCAAACAAGAAAATAAAAAGAAAATAAAAGTAAAAGGCAATAAAATACTTAGTCACTTTCGCAAGACTAACTCATTAGTTAACAATTTAATCCCCGCCAACGGCGCCAAAAAAACTTGACCACTGCTGTAAGCGCATAGGTAGTCAAAGTATAGATTAAAAGATATCGTTCCTCAGGGACTAATGTAATCTATCGAGTCTTGTCTATTAGAATATGCTGATAAACCTATTTTTTACACACTTTTAGGCATGATTTTTACCTATTAACTCGGCAGTTTCTGGTATAATTTTGTGAGTTTAGAGGTCGATTATTCATTGTTTATCTCAAATCTGCCTAAAAGTCGTGTTTTTGTGTTTACAGGAGCCTGACTTGAATAAATGAGGAAAACAAGCTAATGCCGCGCCAAATTGAAGCAAAAAGGATCAATATTGAGTTAAAATAAGAGGCACGGTCACTCCAGGCGAGGTGGCACGAGCGTGCCACTCAAAGAAGGGAAGAAGCTAAAGACAGAGAAGTGGCACGGGGCCCCCGTGCCGAGTGGCACGACCGTGCCACTTTAGTTGTCGCTGTTTTATCGCTGTTTTGGCATTGTAATTGGGGAGTTTTTTTGGATTCTACCTTTTTCCTCTCTCTCGAAAAGGGCGATTTGAGGGTTCCTAGGTCTAGTTTTATTGCAATTTTAATTCGAAGTTTTGGATTGAATTTGGTTACGCTTTTGGTAGATTACTGCTGCAGATTATATACAGAGTATATTCTTCTTCTTTTTCTTCTACGTCTTAATTTAAGTATTCGTATTCTTGGTATGTGTATGTTCTTGATTGAGATGTTGTTTAGAATCATGTTTAGCGGCTAAATTCCTTAATCTTGGATTGGGTGTAGCCCCTGTGATGTAAATTGGATTGTTAATTCTAGGTTTTTGTGAATTACGCCAGAGTATAATTGAATTCTCACTTAGCATGCCAGGTGTTCGATGAATTGCCTGAGAGGGTTTTATTCCTGTTCTTAATTAGGGTTTAGGAGACTAACGAAAGTTAGGTCCTTTACTTAGAGTAGCTTTGTGAGCAATTGAATTACTTGACACGAAAGTAGTTGGGGGTGCAATTGGGAATTGAAATTACATGATCTTGTGGTTTTGTTATTCTAGTTTCACGAAAGTAGACAACTAGGTTAGCTTGATCAGTCTAATGACCTTCGAAAGTAGGCGTAGATGCTTTAAACCGGTAATAATTCCATTTCAATTATCTTGCAGGCAGATTCACACGACCTAGTTTATTTTCCAATGAACGTCACAGTGCGGTGAACCCCAATCCAGGATTCCCTTCTCATAATTGACTTAGACCAAATAGAGTTAGAATCAGCTAAACCAACTTCACTCGACATTCGCCTAGATTAAGTGTTAGAAATCGATTCGGTGGTTGAAACTAAGTTCTCTGTGGACACGACCCGTACTTGCCTTTGCTAGCTACAACTGGCACCGTGCACTTGCGGTACATTTTTAACACAACAAGTTTTTGGCGCCGTTGCCGGGGAACTTGTTTGTTTTCAACATCGAAAGCGATTTTAAACGCTTGAGATTAGGCTTTTTCCTTTTTCTTTTCCTCTTTCCCTTTCCCCTTTTCCTCCTTCTAGCTTGTTTTTACTCTTGCTTGAGCCTGCTTACGCTTGGTATAGTTTTGGCTTTGTATGCACAGGCGCAGTCAGGGGAGTCACCACTTACTTCCCCTGAATCCTGAAATCGAAGCTACTGCTCGCAAGCGAAGCGGCGCACGAAAGAAGCAACAAGCAGAATCTACCATGGCGGTGCAAGACAACCGCGTCCTAAGGGACTATGCAATGCCTCAGTCGTCGGGTATCACCTCTTCTATAGTGAACCCCGCAGTTGAGGTGAACAATTTCGAGCTGCGCCCGGCCCTTATCTCGCTAGTGGAGCGAGACCAGTTCGGTGGGCACCCTTCTGAGAATCCTAACATGCACCTTCGCAATTTCCTTGCGAAGTGTGATACTATTAAGCTCAATGGGGTCCCCACCGACGCCATTCGATTGAGGCTCTTCCCTTTCTCTCTGCGGGATGGAGCCAGAGACCGGCTCCAAAATGAGGAGCCCAATGCTTTTGCCACTTGGGATGCCCTCTCCAAGGCATTTTTGAGCAAATATTTCCCCCCAGGGAAGACGGCCAAACTAAGGGCTGACATCACTTCATTCACCCAGCTGCATGGCGAATCTCTATATGAGGCGTGGGAACGATTCAAAGATCTGCAACGCCAGTGCCCTCACCATGGAGTCCCAGATTGGCTCCTCATTCAAACTTTCTACAATGGACTCGATCAGTCTCTGAAGATGTCCATTGATGCTGCTGCTGGTGGGGCACTTATGGGAAAGTCCATTGAGGTTGCTAAAGCCCTGCTTGAAGACATGACTGCTAATAACTACCACTGGTCTAATGAGAGAGAAGCCCCGAAGAAGGCAAGCGGGGTTTATGGGATCGATGCAGTGGATATGTTGGCAAGCAAGGTTGACGCCCTTGCCCAGAGATTCGATAGGATGGGTACTCCTCACCCAGGAAACCCATCTAGTGCCATGTATGCGGTTGGGGTCTTTTGTGAAGTATGCGGTATTCAAGGGCATGAAGCTACTGATTGTCAAGCCCATCTTCAGGGAGTGGAGCAAGTTAATGCTTTCCAAAATTACAGCCCACGGCCACAAAATAACCCGTACTCAAACACATACAACCCCGGTTGGAGAAACCATCCAAACCTCTCCTACCGCAACAATAACCCCCCGCTGGCTAATGCCTCTCAGCCTCAACCACCCAATCCTCCCTATAGAGCCCCGTACAATCCACCCCCTCCACCTCCTCAATCCAAGTCGAACTTAAAAAGCATCATGGAGCGTTTCATTGCGACACAAACTAAGGCCAATAAAATTCTTAGTGAGTCGATCAACCAACTAAACACTAAGTTCGACGCTATGGCCGCACATCAAAAGGCGATGGATAATCAGGTCGCCCAGATAGCTCAGCAGGTAAGCCACCTGTCTAGGCCACACGGGCACCTACCTAGCCAGCCCGAGACAAACCCCAAGAGCCATGTTAATGCCATCACTTCGGTAGGTGAGGGGTTTAAGGAGAGCCCAGTGATGGTTCTTCAGGAGGTCGTTTCCGATCCTACTTCTGCAAGGGAGGGTGAAGAAAGGAAGGGGGATGAGAGTTTGAGCTCCACTGGCACGCCTAGTCCTTCACTTCCGATCCGGCCTCATCGAGTGCCTGCACCTTATCCCCAGAGGTTGACGTGTTCCCAGCTACTGCCGCTCGAGCCCCGGTTCGCAAGATTCTTGGACATGCTAAAACGGATCCACGTCAGTATTCCGTTTTTGGAGGCTCTTAAGGAAACGCCCATTTACTTGAGCTTCTTGAGAGAGCTCCTCTCCAAGAAAAGAGAGCTCAAGGAAGTTTCAGTACCCTCCATAGGAGAGGCCTACAGCGCGATCTTACAAAATGACTCACCATCGAAGCGGAATGACCCTGGTAGCTTCTCCATTCCCTGCTGCATAGGGGATTTGCGAATTGAAAGAGCCCTTTGTGATTTGGGCGCCAGCGTAAGCTTAATGCCTCTCTCCCTCTGCAAGAAGCTTCAACTGACAGATCTACTCCCCACGCCCATGACCATACAGCTCGCTGACAGTACTGTCAGACGACCTGTGGGCGTGTTAGAGGACATTCCAGTCCAGGTTGGTAAGTTTGTCATCCCCTGTGACTTCATGGTATTGGACATGGGTGACAACTCTGTCGTTCCCATTATCTTGGGACGGCCATTTCTGGCTACCGCTGGGGCAAAGATAGACGTAAGGGCTGGCTCGATATCGTTTGAGATATGTGGGAAGACGTTGGACTTCTGCTTCCCCACAGCACCCATCACCTCTGCCTCTCCTGTTGCGCCCACTCCAACCCCTCCTTCTGTTACTGCCTTGAAGGTCGAGGTTTTTGATGGGGATGGATGGCCCCACATATGGCCCGTAGCATGTAGGGATCCGCTATTGATCTCACCCACTTCGGAGGCCACCTCCGCTGATGTTGGGGCGTTAGTCAAGCTTGCTTCATCATTCTACACCCCCGTATCTACACCTCCCGCATCACCCCTACTTACCATTTGGAGGTAAGGGTCAAGCTAACGACCTAAAACAAGCGCTTCTTGGGAGGCAACCCAAGCTTTACTGCTTTTCAAAAAAAAAAAAAAAAAGAGAAAAAAAAAGGGGCAGGAACGCAGAAGCAGGGATACGGCACGGTGTGACCGTGCTCCACGGCACGACCGTGCCACGATTCTCTTTCAACCCCCCAAAAAAACCTCAAAAAAAAAGGGCAGCACGGGGGCAGCGTGCCTCGGGACATCCCGTGTCCCCTTTCTTCCACCCAAAAAAAAAAAGAGGAAAAAACGAACGGGCCGACAGCAATTTGGCACGGTGTGACCGTGCCATTAGGCACGACCGTGCCGCATTAAAAACCTGCCGGATTCCGACTCCTTCTTCTTCCTCCTCCTCCTCCCTCCTCCTCCTTCCATTCGACCCCCACCCGTTCTCTCTCTACTGCGCGTCCCCCCTCTCTCTCTCCCCACTCCATCTTCCACTCTCACCTCTCAATCTCTCTCAATTTCTCACCAAATTCTTCAATCTTTCAACCCCCATTCACTCTACCCCACCAATTCTTCCCCTTTTCCTCTCAAGGTCCTTCAAACCTCATCTCCCTTTCTCTCTCTAAAATCCAAAACCTCCATTGTTGAGGTTCAAGGTTGTAGGGACCGAAATTGACCCTACTCTTGCTCTTTTCATCTCCTTCTGAGTCCTGACCTGCAATTATTTCAACAATGGGAAGAAAGCGAATCGGGGAGCCTTCCAAGGGTCCATCCCTCCCCACGAAATCGTCAAGAGCAACATCGTCCTCAACTGCGCCTGCTGCGGCACAAGGTACCAAAGATGCTTTCCCTCTTGTATTACCTGCTAGTACTAGGGGCTTGTACTTTATTTCTGATGAGCAAAAGTCACGTTATGAGCTTTTAGCCACTAGGCATGCTAGTGAGCAGAAATTCTTTCATGCTGACTCATTACGGACTTTAGGAATGCTAGATGACATGTTAACTCTGTTTGGTCGTTTGGGTTGGTCTGAATATATTAACATGCAATATGCCTCGTACGACCGATTGATGATTGAGTTTTTGAGTTCATTGGCTGTTGATTGGGATGGTCGGTACAATGGTCAGGAGGTTGCCATCTATTTTAGGATGTTCAGCATTGACCACCGGATGAGTCTGCGCATGTTTAACGACCTTCTACGACTCCCGGTGGCCGATGGGGCATATCGCGATGTGCCCTCTTTATGGCGCCCTGACCCCGTTTGGTTGAGCATTACATGCTCCAAACGGAAGGACTACCACGATAGGTGGGGGAGACCCAGGGTCTATGACCCTCGACAGGCGAAGGCTACCGACATTTGTAATGTCAACTTACGGTACCTTCAGCGCCTTACCGCTAACATTATTTTCAGCCGCAACGATACCCAGAATGGGTGTCGTAAGGCTGAATTATTTATTATTTGGTGCGCCCTGTCCAGTACCCCTATTGATACGGGGGCCTTCATTATCCGCCACCTGGCGGAAGTGGCCAAACCTAGCAACCGAAACGTCCTTAGCGTTGGCGGTACCGTTACCGCCATTGCTATTGCTTTAGGCTACAGCTCGAGACTCTCTTCTCTCGAGTCTCACTTTTTAGGTGGTCACCTCGACCTTGGTACCCTGCATCATATGCATATCATAGATACCAGAGGTGACACTATTCGGTACCCCCACCATAAGACCATCCTTTTCAACCTTCCCAATCCTCAGCGCACCGCAGTAGCAAACAAAAGAAACTGGAATTGCGACGGGCGCATCATTAGGGCCACTGTTCTTCCCAGCGAGGAGCAGTTGGCCGCTGATCTGGATTTAGATGAGGGAGAGGAAGGCGAGGAGAGTGCGGAGGAGAGTGACGAGGGCGCTGAGGCTCCCGAGGCTACAGCCGAGGATAGTGGAGCTCCTACCTCCCATGAGCCTATTCCACCACCACCATCCCTTCACCCACCATTCCCTCATTCCATGGGTGGGTCCTCCTCCTCCGCATCTTCTATGCCGCTTGACCCCACGTTCCTTCAGTCTTTCTCAAACCTCCAACTGGAGGTATCGGGTCTTAGAGAGGGTTTTAGTGGCATGAGCCGTGATATCCAGCGCATTTCTGGGCGCATGGATTCCATAGAGGAGGGGGTGAGCCATTTTCGCGGTTATATTGACCGCCAGGAGCAGAGGGAGTTGCGGCGGCTTCAGCGTGAGGAGGAGCGGGCCATTCGCGAGGCCCGTGAGTCTGCGGAAAGGCGTCGGATGAACGAACTGCTTTGGCGTCAGTCCGAGACGATGCGGCGGATGGAGGAGCGTTTTCGCTCTTTCCCTGGCGCCCCGGCAGGTTCTTCATCCACTCTACCCTTTGACCAGGGTAGCTCCACCCATTTCTATCCCTTTCCCCCGTCCTTTTGGCCTCCCCCTGGGCCCGATGGGGCCCAATGACTGCTTTCTGTCCCCCCCTTCCCCACTTGTTCTGTATCTCTTTCTATCTTTTTCATTGGGGACAATGAAGAGCTTCGGCATAGGGGGTTAGCTCACCAACTGCTAGGTGACTGCTTGTAGTTTGTGGTGGTTTGTACATATCCATCTGTTTATTGCATCCTTGCATGCATTAGTTTTCATTAGTTTTTATTTTTATTTTTATTTTATTTCTTCTATTTCTTTTTGCATGTAGGATAGAGCATATAGATAGGTAGTGCATTGTATATATTTTATTTTATTTTCTAACCCTTGGCTTCAAGTGGACGTCTGTTGAGTGGAGCATTACAAGACTGCGAGGTAATTCTTTCAACTCTTCTCTTCATCTATCCACTCTTGCTTAAGGTGCTTTATTGTTTTCATTTCCCCCCCCCAAAAAAAAAAGAGAAAAAAAGTTTTTGAAAACCCCTCCTATGACGATTACCAAGGCCTTGTGGATCAGTTGGCTGACTTGGTTGTGTATACCTGTGGGTCCCTTGTGGCAAAAATGTGTTTGCTTGATGATATTGAAATTGTTGTGACCACACTGTTTAGTTCGCATTCCTGATCGCCCTTGAAACCCCCTTTTCGTGAATGATTACTCCTATCCAGTAGGATCTTTGGGGTTGGTTGTGTTATTTGGTAGTGTGACCCGTGAGACTTTGAGCCTATAGACTAATTCATCAATTTAGTCTCATTTCTTTTCCATGTGTGTCTCTTCCATGATAGCATCTCTAGAACTTGGTTGGATTCTCTTTGAAATCGCTTTTAGCACGTATACAGCAATCAAAATGATAGAGGCATTCATTTCTTTTTGAGCTACATAGCCAAATTGCCACCTGTGATGTAATGTTTACCCTTTGCTTACCCCCTTGAGCCTTATCTGTTTTGTTGTGAACCTCTCACTGCTAGCATTTGGCCTTAACATATTTCCTACCTTCAAGCCAAAGCCAGTAGAGCAACGCTTCACGTTTGTGGGTAACTTTTGGGTATCGTTGTGGTTATTTTGGCATTTAATGGGGATACATCATGATGATTATTCGGGAAAGTTTCTTACTGTTATTGCGCATGCCAAGCACTTATTTATCTTATCCCTCGCCAGCCAAAAAAAAAAAGGAAAAAAAAAGTAATAAAAGTGTTTGGCGTGTTAAGCATAGTGCGTTCCCGATGGTCCATTGGGTTTAGTATGTTTGATTTCATTGAGAGTGCGATGTGATCTGTTTAATTGTTGGTTGCTCACTAGCTATGGCTTTTAGCTCCACATTTCCCAAACTGTTTGTCCCTCTCTTACCTATACCCTTAGCCCCATTTCAACCCTGCGAAGTCCTCTTGATTGTTGTCGTGTATTTTGCACTTTAGCGGTGGAGAGTTGAGAATTCTCCCAAGCCTATGGTAGATTGTTTTAGTGGAAGCGAATCGAGTGAACCTCTTTACATCTTAAACACATGTGAGGGAGAGCATTTACATTGCCCCCCCTTATGAGAGTCACTACCAAGCCAACTAGCCCATTACTTGCTTGGATGCGTCATGATTGGGGAGGGGGTAATATGGTTCGACGGTGTGTTGACTTGAACTTGTGGTCCTCCAATGATTTGAACTGAATCTTGCAAATTGTATTTATGCCTCAAATTATCCCATTGGCTGTGCGCAACTGTGTTCGATTCGACTGATCCACTGTTAGCCTTGCCTGAGGAGGCGAGTAGCTTGAGGTTCTTGACTCCCTCTTTTGGTTCTAGTCTTGCTTGGGGACAAGCAACAGATAGGCATGGGGAAGTTGATAAACCTATTTTTTACACACTTTTAGGCATGATTTTTACCTATTAACTCGACAGTTTCTGGTATAATTTTGTGAGTTTAGAGGTCGATTATTCATTGTTTATCTCAAATCTGCCTAAAAGTCGTGTTTTTGTGTTTACAGGAGCCTGACTTGAATAAATGAGGAAAACAAGCTAATGCCGCGCCAAATTGAAGCAAAAAGGATCAATATTGAGTTAAAATAAGAGGCACGGTC
This sequence comes from Carnegiea gigantea, assembly GCA_029747015.1. Taxonomy (NCBI): domain Eukaryota; kingdom Viridiplantae; phylum Streptophyta; class Magnoliopsida; order Caryophyllales; family Cactaceae; genus Carnegiea; species Carnegiea gigantea. Next base: position 228,905 of record JAKOGI010000451.1, read on the forward strand.
ACTCCAGGCGAGGTGGCACGAGCGTGCCACTCAAAGAAGGGAAGAAGCTAAAGACAGAGAAGTGGCACGGGGCCCCCGTGCCGAGTGGCACGACCGTGCCACTTTAGTTGTCGCTGTTTTATCGCTGTTTTGGCATTGTAATTGGGGAGTTTTTGGATTCTACCTTTTTCCTCTCTCTCGAAAAGGGGCGATTTGAGGGTTCCTAGGTCTAGTTTTATTGCAATTTTAATTCGAAGCTTTGGATTGAATTTGGTTACGCTTTTGGTAGATTACTGCTGCAGATTATATACAGAGTATATTCTTCTTCTTTTTCTTCTACGTCTTAATTCAAGTATTCGTATTCTTGGTATGTGTATGTTCTTGATTGAGATGTTGTTTAGAATCATGTTTAGCGGCTAAATTCCTTAATCTTGGATTGGGTGTAGCCCCTGTGATGTAAATTGGATTGTTAATTCTAGGTTTTTGTGAATTACGCCAGAGTATAATTGAATTCTCACTTAGCATGCCAGGTGTTTGATGAATTGCCTGAGAGGGTTTTATTCCTATTCTTAATTAGGGTTTAGGAGACTAACGAAAGTTAGGTCCTTTACTTAGAGTAGCTTTGTGAGCAATTGAATTACTTGACACGAAAGTAGTTGGGGGTGCAATTGGGAATTGAAATTACATGATCTTGTGGTTTTGTTATTCTAGTTTCACGAAAGTAGACAACTAGGTTAGCTTGATCAGTCTAATGACCTTCGAAAGTAGGCGTAGATGCTTTAAACCGGTAATAATTCCATTTCAATTATCTTGCAGGCAGATTCACACGACCTAGTTTATTTTCCAATGAACGTCACAGTGCGGTGAACCCCAATCCAGGATTCCCTTCTCATAATTGACTTAGACCAAATAGAGTTAGAATCAGCTAAACCAACTTCACTCGACATTCGCCTAGATTAAGTGTTAGAAATCGATTCGGTGGTTGAAACTAAGTTCTCTGTGGACACGACCCGTACTTGCCTTTGCTAGCTACAACTGGCACCGTGCACTTGCGGTACATTTTTAACACAACATATGCTAAGTAAAATTCTAATTCAAATTGTTTCGATTTAACAATCTCTAATTCACTAGTTCTGTATCAATTAAGGAAAAATATCTACGAATTCATGTAGTTATGATAAGTGATTGGATCAAAACGACAAACATGTGCTTTTCTCTAATCGGCGAATCTCGACGAATTACAATATATCCAAAAATTTAGTCTATTCTTTCGAACTCAACCAAATTTGGCTAAACTAAGCAAAAGTCATTCTATCGAACTAATTTGTCTTAATCCAAGTTAAACATCTTCAATTACATTCTATGTCCTCCTAACATCCAAATCTCTATTTTGAGACAACTCAACATCGGGTATTATCAAGCAGTCCAGCATTCAAAGGTCACCTTTCAGTTTTTCACTCGCTTGTCTCAAGTGTGCAAGCAAACTTTGGCCAAAAATCCACTCACAACATGATAATTACATGATAGAATGAAATCAAACCAATCATGAGAATAAGCATAATTCTTTAGATTAAAACATGATCCAACTATACTTTCATAAACTAGTAAATCCCTAGACAAAAATTAAACTACTCACATATGATTAAGGATTAAACAACTAACCAATGTTTTGTGAAATCTAAGCGGAAGAGCTTGACTGAGAATAGCCTTCAACCAAGAGCTTCAAAACCGCCTCAAACTCAAACACTGACGCTAAAAATTTCTCACCAAAATAATAATCAAACTAAGAATCTAAACTAAAAAAATAAAAATTTGAGAAGGAAGATAAACTATGCTACCCTTCCTTGCTCTTTTCTTCCTGCTGCACGATGCCCTTTTATAGGAAAACCAGGACGTTTTCAGCCACACAGCTGAAGGAAAACAAAGAAGCAATAGTTTTACCTCTCACCACGGTCGGTGGGACATACCACGGTCCAACCGTGGTCTTTACTGAAATCAATTTTCTGCTCTTTTCTTGCTTCATGAGCGTAGCAGCATATAGGTGTCCGTGGGGGATGTTAAAATACATCCATTAAGGGTCAGATGCTAGGTAAAAGGCTTAAAATCTTACGAAACATATCAAACAACCATACCGAAGCATAAATCGAGAATAGGAGTATAAATAATAACATTAAGCACATAATTCTCATTAAAACGAAGCAAAATAGCCCTAAAATGATGTATATGTTAAGCATGTATCACTCCTCAGCCACAGCTCTATTTGCCTCAAGCTCCACACTTTTAGAATCCTCTAATTCTACTTTCAAGATAACACAGTTACATTACTCACGGAAATTAGGCTTAGGCTTACTGAGAAGTTTACCCGGGCGTGTAGATGAAGATGTAGCTTGTTGGGTAATCTGAGCCTTTAATATCTTGTTATGAGCAGTAAGCACATCAACCTTAGATGTTAATTGCTTCATATACTCATCTTGGTTTTTTTTGCGCCAAAAGCATATGATAAGTCTCAATGTATACAACATTTTAGGGCTATTTCGCTTCATTTTTAGGAGAATTATGTGATTAATATTATCTATACTCCTATTCTCGATTTATTGTTGGATATGGTTGTTTGAATTGATTTGCAAGATTTTAACCCTTTTTACTTAGCATTTGACCCTTAATAAATGTATTTTGATTTCCCCCATGGACACCCATGTGATGCTATGCCCATGGAGTAAGAAAAGAGAAGAAAATCGATTCCAGCCCAGACCACGATCGGATCGTTGTGTCTGCCACGGACCGTAGTTAATGGAGAAACTATTGCCTCCTCATTTTTCTTTGACTGTGGCTGAAAACATCCCAGTTTTCCTATAAAAAGGCTTCGTTCAGGCAGTAGCAGAGCAGAAGGAAGTGCATAGGAATAAAGAGTAGCATAGTTTATTCTTCTTCTCAAATTTTTGTTCTCTTTAGTTTAGATTTTAGTTTGGTATTTGTATTAGGGAGTAATCTTAAGTATGAGTGTTTGATCTTGAGTCGGTTTTGAAGCCCTTAGTTCAAGGCTATTCTCAGTCAAGCCCTTTCGCTCAGATTTTGCAAAACGTTGGTTAGTTGTTTAATCCTTAATCATGTGTGAGTAGTTTAATTTTTCTCTAGGGATTTAGTAGTTTTTGAAAGTGTTGTTGTATCATGTTTTAATCTAAAGAATTGTACTTATTTTCATGATTGGTTTGATTTCGTTCTATTGAGTGATTATCATGTTGTTAGTAGATTTTTAGCCAAAGTTTGCTTGCACGCTTTAAACATTTGAGTGAAAAACTAAAAGGTGACATTTGATTGTTGGACTACTTGATAAAACCTGGCATAACGTTATCTCAAAAGTGAAATTTGTATGTTAGGAGGATTAGAAAGTAATCAAAGATGTTTAACTTAGATTAAGACAAATTAGTTTGAAAGAATGACTTTTGCTTGTTTTAGGCAAATTTGATTGATTTCGAAAAAACAAGCTAAATTTTCGGATGGATTACAATTCCTCAAAATTAATCAATTAGAGAAAAAGCACAGGTTTGTTGTTTTGATCCAATTACTTTTCATAACTGCATAAATTCCTAAGCATATTCCCTTAATTGATTTTAAAAAAATACTAAATTAGATGTTGTTAAATCAAACTATTTGAATTACAATTTTCCTTAGCATATTCTGATAAACAAGATTCGATAGATTACGTTAGTCGTTGAGGAATGATATCTTTTATCTATACTATGACTACCCGTGCGCTTGCAACAGTGGTCAAGTTTTCTAGCAATATTGCTGGGGACTAAACTGTTAACTATTGAGTTAGTTTTATGAAAGTGGCTAAGTATTTTCATTGTCTTTTATTGTTTTTTTTTTCTTGCTTAGTTATGCTAGTGGTGTTGGTGATAGTGCTTGCAGGAATTTTTCTTGTTTATGCGAAGTCCCATCTTGTACAAACCCAATCCCGAGATTAAGAGGACTTTCTGCTTAAGGAGGAAGAAGCAAAGGATTAAAGAACAAATACGTGAGGCTAGAAGGAATCCGACAAACATGGCAGGTGGGGGAGGTGACCAAATGAGAACGCTTCGAGATTTCGTTACCCCTGGAGCTTAAGGGATCGCCTCAAGCATCACTCGCCCTACCATTGATGCCAATAATTTCGAGCTCATACCGGCACTCATTTTGATGGTGCAACAATTCTAGTTTGGAAGACCCAAATCTACACCTCTCGGTCTTTTTAGAGGTGTGCGATATGTTGAAGCTTAATGGAGTCTCCACTAATGCGATTCTCTTGCGCCTATTTCCTTTCTCCTTGAGGGATAAAGCAAGGGTTTCGTTACACTCCTTACCATCTGGATGCATTACCACTTAGAATGAGTTGACAAGATCCTTCCTCGCTAAATTTTTCCCTACGAGCAAAATAGCAAGCTTGAGAAATTAGACCACTAATTTCATGTAAAAAGATAAAGAGATGCTCTACGAAGCTTGGGAGCGGCTTAAAGATTTGCTGCACTTATGCCCCCATCATGGTCTTCAGCGTTGGATGATTATCCAAGCCTTTTATAATGGTGTGACCCAATCTATGAGGTCTACTATTGATGCGGCAGCAGGAGGAACCCTTATGAATAAAACCAAGGATGAAGCCTATAATCTAATTGAGGAGATGGCACTTAATAATTTTCAATGGTCCACCGAACAAGGCCAACCCAAACGAGTTAGAAGTAAGCTTGAAATTGATGCACTTTCTTTACTTTCTACTAAAGTAGTTGCTATGACTCAAAGACTGGACCGAATGAATGTTAATGCTTAAATTCTAGTGCCCCTTCCCCTTGTAAAATTTTTTGTTCTATTGAGCATGTAACTTTGAATTGTCAAGTTGGGAGTCCTTTACCCCAAGACCCTAGTGAAGTTAACTATATTCAAAACTCCAACCCTAGACCGACAATGACCTTTATTCTAGTACCTATAATTGGGGTTTGAAGAATCATCTGAATTTCTCCTATAGGTCTAATCCAAACACATTAATGTGCCCCAAATGAATGTTAGACCATCTCTTAGTTTTTAGAGACCCCCGTTCCCTTCTCAAATGCCCTAAAAGTCCAATTTAGAAGTAATAATGGAAAGTATGCTTATGGCACAATAAAAACAAGATGAGTATATTAAGCAATCAGCCTCAAAGGTTGATGCGCTTACAACTGATAATAGGATGTTGGAAGCCCAAATTGCCCAAAAAGCCAGTTTTTCATCTATGCCCCCAGATAGACTTTCTACCAAGCCCGAACCTAACGGTCGTGAGCATTGTAACTACGTCACTTTGAAGGAAGATATAGAAGACTTACCTGACCCTAATGGAAGGGGGTAGGGAAATAATCATGGCTGGAAGTAAAGAAAGGAACAATGGTGGAAAGACTGCCATATTTGTAGAGAATAACACTGTGGATTCCCATAATTTTCCCCCCTATGCTCCCTTACCCAAGTAGTTTTTCTATCCCCTGCATTGTGGGAAAAGTGAAAATTGAGAGAGCTCCATATGGTCTAGCTGCAAGCATTAGTATAATGCCATATTCTTTGTTTCATAAGCTTCACCTAGGACCATTACTAGCCGTATCCTTTTCACTATAGTTACCTGACGGTTCTCAGACACAACCCATAGGCAAATTGGATAATATGCCAGTCCATATAGGAGATATCTAGGTGTTGGAGGAATTTATTATAGTTTATATGCTCGAAATCGATGATGCTCAAATTATCCTAGGTCAACCCATTTTAGCTACAGCTGGTTGCCACATTAATGTAAGAAAGGGATAGATTACATTTGAGGTAGAAGGGTGATATGCTATGTTTTGTCATACGAAGGAAGACATGGTTTCTCCTAGTTCTTCTTTACTAGATGCATTATCCTTTTCCACTAAGATTGATGTGGAGGATGTCTTGACTTGTGAAGATCCTCCTGATTCTGACTGGATTTCTTATGAGGACTCTGACCAAAGGTATGTTGAGATGGAGTTTATTACTCCTATGCCACCTTACACGCCCGAGGTTAAGGTCCCAGTTCCTAACGAGTCTTCTATGAGCAACTATTACAGATTCGCACAAGCTGTTCTCTCTATGTCCCTTATGGAAGGATTTGATGGAGACTTTGATTTGGGAGTTAAACAAGTTGATGGTGACCCACCTAATAGGGGACAAGTGTGCTTTGTTTTGTATGCAGATAGTGCATTATGGCGTCATGTTATGAAAACAAGGGACCTTCAACCCGAGCTTTTGCAATGGTACCTTTGGCTAAATAAGTTTGACTTTGTGGTCCGTGATAAAGTCAATATCGATACACTCACTGATCCAGACCAAGCATAGAAGAAGGGTCAAGCTCTTGACCTTAAAAGAGCGCTTCTTAGGAGGCAACTCAAGCTTTTTCTCCTTTTTCTTATCTTAGCTTTTCTTTTTACTATTTTTATAGTTTGTGGAAAAAAAAAGCAAAAAAACAGAAACAAAAAAAAACTATGAATAAAATGTTTGGCACCATGGCCAGATCCCCAGAACCACAGTTGTGGAGTGCTAACCCAGAAAATTGAAAAAACCAGGACCAGCAGACACATTGGTTAAACTGTGGTGAACCCCACGGTCCGTGGCATACTTCTACGACCCGATCCAGGTTTTTGATCGTGGTGCCCACTCATCTTCCTCATATTTCATCTTCAGCCTCACGACACTCTCTCTCTACGCCCATTTTCTCTCTCTAAACCCTTTATAGCTAACACCTTCAATCTTCCCTCATTTCTTCTCCATTTTCACTCATTTTCACTCAATCTTTTCTCTTTCCCCACAAATTGCATCTCTTTCTTCTTCTTTTTCATCAAATTCATCTCACCTTCTCTCATCCACCATACCTATCTTCTTCTCTCTCTTATTCTCCTTCTTTTTACTTAATTTCTTCATTATTCTTCCTCAAATTTTTCTATTTAGCTTTTAGTTTTGATTTTTGTTTTGATTTTTGCAATAACATCACCAACCAAGAGACAAAGGAGTACCAGGGAGGGTGGATTTTCAAGTGAAGCACCTCCTCAACCTCAAAGAACATCCCGAACCTCCACCACTACGCATGCTAGAGGTAACATTCCTCACCCTCTTGGTTTGACTCATCCTGATCATGTTTGCAAGAGGGAGTATGGGACACTTTTAGAAATCAAAGAGCACATACATCGGGACTTGACCCTAGAATTTTTAAGTACACTCCATGTCGAGGTCACTAGAGGACCTTAATGTTAAGTCGGATACATATCGTTTTATTTGCAAGGTCAATTTTATGAACTAAACTTAGACACCTTTAATAGTATCTTCAGTTTTCCACCTAGTATGGATTTATCAAACTGCCAAGTCCCTCGTGAATTCAACCCGCACGCATTTTGGGGTGAACTTTCGGGAAGTGTTAGGTACAGCACTAATTCATCAAAGTGCATACATATTCGAAACCCTTGCATTAGAGTAGCTTAACGTATCTTGGTTTGTTGTTTCTTTGATTGGGAAGATACTCTGAATGTCCCAAGATCATCTGGGTTGTACTTTCTGACATGGATGCTTGATGGTGTCCAACTTGACCCCGGCTCCATTTTTAGCCAGGCAATTACATAGTGTTGCTTTAAGCACTAAAGGTAGGATAATCATAAGTGAAATTGTGACTACTATTACTAGATTTTTAGGTGTTGAGCCCAACCCTGAGGATAGAGTTTTCGAGTCTGAGGGAGTTGATCACGCTGCTTTTCAAATTAAGAACTTTTGTAAAGTTGAGGCTGGGCGTTTGTGTTAGATTTACCCTGGGGACCGGCTTTTGTCACTTCCCAATATTGATCAAACCACTTTACTTCACCAGGCTAACCTTTATTAGGTACCTGGTAATGAGAAAGTTGTTCAACCCACACCCCATCATCCAGTCCCTCATTCTAGTCAAGCTGAATCTAGTTCTTCCTCTTAACCACCCCTTCCTAACTATACTAACCTCCAAGACATCCTTAAATCAATTCAAGAGGAGCAAGTTTCCCTTCGAGCATTTGTTGCTTTTAAGAACGCTGCTCTTTGGGACTTTGTCCAAGAATGTCACGATGAGCTTTGTGGGATGCTTGCTACCCAGACACAGTATTTCCAGGACTATAGGGCATGTCTAGAGACCTGACGGGATTGGCATATCTCTTATGGCCAACCACCCCATCCTCCACCACCGCCTCCTTTCTGATTGTTCTATGTTACCCCCTTCCCTTTTCTATTCTATGTCCACATTGAGGGCAATGTGTGATTCAAGCATGAGGGAGTTAGTCGTTATATTTGGCATCTGATGTCTGTTTTAGTTTGGTGCGATTGTGCTTTGTATATGTAGTTAGTGGTATTTTTTGGAGTTTCTTTATAATTAGGTTTTAGTTTTGTTTAGTAGTACATTTAGTTTTCTTTTCATTCCAGGTTGCATTTAATTATTTTTTTTTAGTTCCTTTGCATTTTAGGTTTCATTGTTATTAAGAGCACGCATACAAATAAAATAAAAATAAAAATAATAAAAAAAGAATTAAGAAAAAAAATCCTCCAATGATGATCTTTCTAGATTTGGTGGACTTCTTTAGTTTAGTTTAATCCTTTGATTTGCCCAAATTATGCAATAAATGGTTGTGAATGAGTTTTTAAAATGATCTCCATATTTTGACCACATGTTGGACGTGAGTTGATTTACCCCATGAGCCTTTACATGAATTTTGGCATATGTTTACTAAGTGAGCTAGTTTTGACCTTGGTAGATGTCTCGTGAGATTTTGAGCTTTTAGAGGCTATTTATCAATTTAGTCTCATGTTTCTTTCATATGTGACCCTTTCTTGACATCATTTCTCTATAACTTGCTTTGATTCTCATTCAAGATCACATTTTGCATATGCATTTAGGTAATAGGATTGAGACATTTTTCTTTAATTTGTTAAACCCTGCGGCCAAATAGCCACCTTTATTGTGTATTGTATCCCTTACTAGCCCCTTTGAGCCTATATCCGATTTTCTTGATTTGAACATCCTATTATAGCCCATGGCCAAATACTTATCTTACCCTTATGCCAAGACTGGAGGAATGTTTCACTCTTTTGCATCCTAGGGCACTAGTAAGGTAGATTGTTATCTTTTAGTGGTGGCTGTTTGGTGAAGGAATGTGTGAATTTGATAAATTCCTTGTTTCACTGTACAAAGTTTGAAGAAGAGTTGGAATTTAAAGCTCGTTATGGATCTCCCTTTGGCTATCCTTTTCGAAAAAAAGAAAAAAAAAACGAAAGCAAAAAAAAGGCAAAAAGAAGGGGGAAAAAAGGAAGAAAAGCAAAAAAAAAAAAAAACAGAAGAAAGTGTTATCCTTGTTGGGATTGTAAATTATTTGTAATTTTCGATTCTTTCCCTCTTCAATTGGGGATGTACTTTGATAAAATGTAGTGATCTAAGAAGGATGTAGTATGATGCATTGGAATTGTTTTGCTCTTAGCCTCTGGCTTCTAGCTCCTCATTTCCAAAACATTTATTCCCCTCTTACTTTTACCTATGGCCCTATTACAGTCCTATGAAAGTTATCATGATTGTCTAGTGTGTTTACATATTAGTGATGGCGAATTTGAGAGTCTTGTGAAGCTTATGGTAGATTTGAGTCTAAAGAATGAGAATTGAGAGAACCTTCATTATTATTAAACACATGAGTGACGAGAGTCACATAACTATAATGAGGTTCTACCGATCTTGCTAGTCTTACTTGTTTCATATGTTGAAATAAGTGTATTTGATTATTTGTTGGAGATTGATTTAAGTTTGACATTGTGGTCTATCTAAAGGTTTTTGAAAATTTCATTCCCTAATCTATCTATTTATGATTTTTGTATCTTTTTGGGTTACCTTTGGATCAGCTTTGCCATTTGAAAGTTACTTATATCTATTATGAGGAGGTTGTGTATAATTTTATTTTTCTTAGCATTGCTTGATGACAAGTAATAGTTTAAGCATGGGGAGTTTGATAAGTGTTTAATGTATACATCATTTGAGGGCTATTTTACTTCATTTATAGGAGAATTATGTGCTTAATGTTATTATTATACTCATATTCTCGATTTATACATGGTTATGGTTGTTTAAAGTGATTTACAGGATTTAAAACCTTTTTACCTAGCATTTGACCCTTAATAGATGTATTTTGACCTCCCTCACAGTCACAGACACCCATGTGATGCTACGCCTGTGGAGCAAGAAAGAAGCAGAAAACCAATTCCAGCCCAGACCATGGTCGGGCTGTGGTGTCTGCCATGGAAATGTTGCCTCTTCATTTTCCTTCGACTGTGTGGCTGAAAACATCCAGGTTTTCCTATAAAAAGGCTTCGTTCAAGCAGCAGCATAGCAGAAGGAAGTGCATAGGAATATAGAGTAGCATAGTTTATTCTTCTTCATAGTTTATTCTTCTTCTTAAATTTTTGTTCTCTTTAGTTTAGATTTTAGTTTGGCATTTGTTTTGGTGAGTAAGCTTGAGTGTGAGTGTTTGATGTTGTGTCAGTTTTGAAGCCCTTGGTTCAAGGCTATTCTCAATCAAGCCCTTTCGCTCAGATTTTGCAAAACGTTTGTTAGTTGTTTTATCCTTAATCATATGTGAGTAGTTTAGTTTTTATCTAAGAATTTAGTAGTTTATGAAAGTGCTGTTGGATCATATTTTAATCTAAAGAATTGTGCTTATTTTTATGATTGATTTAATTTTGTTCTATCGAGTGATTACCATATTGTGAGCAAATTTTTAACCGAAGTTCGCTTGCATACTTGAAACAATCGGGTGAAAAACTGAAAGGTGACATTTAATTGTCAGACTGCTTGATAAAACCTGACATAACGTCGTTTCAAAAGAGAGATTTGCATATTAGGATGATTAGAAAGTAATCGAAGATGTTTAGTTTGGATTAAGACAAATTAGTTCGAAAAAAAGACTTTTGCTTGGTTTAGGCAAATTTGGTTGATTTCGAAAGAATAGGCCAAATTTTCGGATAGATTGTAATTCCTCGAGATCAACCGATTAGAGAAAAGGCATATGTTTGTCATTTTGATCCAATCACTTTTCATAACTACATAAATTCCTAGGCATGTTCCCTTAATTGATTTAAAAATTAGTGAATTAGAAGTTGTTAAATCAAACTATTTGAATTATAATTTTACTTAGCATATTCTGATAGACAAGATTCCATAGATTATATTAGCTCTCGAGGAACGATATCTTTTATCTACGCTACTACTACTCGCAAAAATACATTCAATCTGCGACGAAAACACCGACGGAAAAAGCTCATTTTTCCGACGGAAAAATGGATCTCCGACGGAAAATATGCCGGAAATCGTCTCGTCGAGATTTCGTTCGTCGCAGAAATTATTCCAACGGAATCCGACGGAAGTACTCCGTCGGAAACCCGTCGGACAGTTTTTCCTACGCAGACTGGCGAGCAGGGGAGGGAGGGAATTTCCAACGGAAATTCCCGTCGGAAATTCCGTCAGAATTTCCCGTCATTTTTCAAAAAAAATTTTTTAAAAAATTTGATTAAAAACCCAAAAAAAAAAATTTTCAGCATGCGCTCTGTCTTCCCCCGTCTCTTGGCTATTTCAGTTATAGCCTCTACTTGCTTGGTTATGCTCTCATTAAGGAGTTGTGCTTACTGTCTTGGATCAAAATGCTCAGCTGATGAGTAACGTGCAACTGTAATAGTAGCCGATTTCTTCAAAATCAGAAAATCAAGCATATTACTGGCGGCGAGGCGGCGGCGGTCACACTCGAAAAATTAAAAACGTAAAAAACATCAATTAACTTAACTATTTCAACTTTAAAAAACATATTAATAACAAAAATCACTTACCATTCACTTTTCCGATCACTAAAACTTCCAAACTTCACTTTCTCTCCCTTCCCTCTCTTTCTCTTCGAAACTCCTTCTCTGTCTAAGTTTTCATTTGCCAGCGAAACAATCCCTCTCCCCAACATTTAAAACGCACGCGAATGAAAAAATTTCTAGATCCACAAAAGTATCCGACGGAGACCGACGGATTTTCCGACGGATTCCGTCGGAGTTTTCGTCGGAATTTCCGACGGAACTGAATTCCGCCGGAATTTCCGTCGAAAACTCTGACGTCCGTCGCGCCCCGCCTGCTTTTCCGTCGGATCCTCTGATATTTTCCGACGCCCATGTTCCGCGTCGCTTTTTCCGTCGGAGTTCCGCTGCGTTTTCGTAGTGGCAGCTGTGGTCAGTATACTCTCCATTCTGGCCTCTAAATTGGATTTCTGAGATGCCTGTTGAGGATAAGGTGGTCTTTGAAATCTAGTGGGTGGTCTAACATTCATTTGAGACATAGGATGGGCATTAGACCTGTAAGAAAAATTGGGGTGATTTCTCCAACTTGATTTGCATGTATTGGAGAATGGGTCATTGGTCAGTCTAGAGTTATAGGTGTTGACATAGTAGCATCTTGGGCAAATGGACTCCCGACTTGACAATTCATAGTTAAATGATCAACAGACCCACATATTTCACATGATAGTGAAATAGTACTGGTACTAATAGAATTAACATTCAATCGTTCTAACCTTTGAGACATGACATCTACTTTAGCAACGAGCATAGAAATAGCATCAAGTTCTAACTTACCTCCAACCCTCTTGGGTCATAAGCTTCATCTTCCATCTTGTTCATTAGATTGCCATCCGTTGCCGGATCTACAATAGACCTCACCAGTTAAGTGACTCCACTGTAGAAGGTTTGCACTATCATCCATTGTTGGAGCCCATGATGTAGACATAGCCTCAATAGGTCCTTGACCTGATCCCAAGCTTCATAGAATGACTCGTCTTCCCTTTAAGCAAAGGTAGTGATTTGGTTTCTTAGACTAGTTATTTTGCTTGGAGGAAATAATTTTGTAAGAAAAACCTTGGTTAGCTCATCCCTTCTTATGATGTATCCAGGAGGCAAAGAATGAAGCCACGCTGTCGCCTTATCCCTAGGTGAAAAGGGAAATAACCGTAATTAAATGGCGTTGGTAGAAACTCTATTGAGCTTCAATGTATCACACATCTCTAAAAATACCAAGAGGTGTAAGTTGGGATCTTCTAACGGGGGTATCTCCAAATTGGGATTGTTGCACCATAGAAATAAGAGCTGGCTTGAGCTCAAAGTTGTTTATTTCCACGTTCAGTAGAGTATGCTAGAGGCAATGCCTTGGACTCCCGAGGTGACAAAATCTCGAAGCGTCATTCTTTGGTGACTTCCTTTGCTGTCATCACTGAAGAGGCTTGTTGAGCTTTGGCTCTTTACTCCTCTACCTTTAACTTCTTCCTTCTAGAGTGAAAAGTCCTTTCTATTTCCAAATCGAATTCAAAATGAAAGGGACTTCGCATATAAGTGCAAAAATCCTGTAAAGATCACCAAAAGAAAAACTCCACCAACGTAAATCAAAAATTACAAAGAAAAAGGAAAATAAAAAAATGCTTAGTCAATCTATAAAGGGCGAACTCAATATCTACAAATTGATCCCTAGCTACAGTGCCAAAAACTTGACACTACCGCAAGCGCACGAATGCTGTAGTTTAGTTTTAACATCGTTCTTATGGAAATCAAATGTAATCTATTGAGTTTTGACCTATTATAAAAGGCTAACCAAACAAATTCCAATGGGATGTTCGAATTTAGCTAATTAACTAATCGAAAAATTCAACCGAATTAAAATATCTAGGGAAGTGTTTCACTTTGTAACGAGTTGGATCAATGGATAAAATCATACACTTTACATAGATTGGATAACTGAAAGGAGTGCAATCGAACTAAAATTCAATCTTTTCTTTTGAAGTAAATTGAATTGCCTAAACTAATCCAATTAACATTCTTTCGAATGTTCTTGTTTTAGTTTAAGCTATAGATTTTTGATGGCTAAAGTTTCCCTCTTAACGAACAAATCTCTTTCAAATATTGCTAAATCAAGTTCTATCTTATCGATCAAATAGCAAGTTTCTCCGTTCGTTACTTCACTTGACTATCCAGCATAAGCAAGCAAATTTGGCCGAAATTCACTCATAACACTTCAAGCACAAGATAGAATTCAATCATTCCAACATAGAATAAGCATAAGCAATGAAGATTAAAGATCCAACATCAATACTTTGGCTAACAAATTCCTAGATTAAATAAACTACGCACTCATGTTCAAAGTTAACAATATCTAAAACAAGAGTTCAAGAAAATACTAAAGGGAGTGAAAACTTAACAGCAGTGGTGATTCTCCAATGATGTCATAATCTTCAAACCTCCAAAAGCCAAAGCCTTTCTTCGATTTCTTATTTTACTCTAAAATATAAACTAAGAATTCTAATTCTAATGAAAAATATGAGAAAGACGAATGAGAACCGAGATTATTTTTCTTCTCTTTCTGTAGTCGAACAACCCTTTTTAAGCCAAAACTTGAGCATCTTCGGTCACAAGACGAAGAGACAAGCAGTTTAAGGCTCACTATGGACCATGTCCTTCACAACGAACTGTCTATGTTGACCTTTGTCTTGAAATTCTCTAGCTCTTCTTTTCCTCTATGCACATGATGGGTTGGGAGCATCCATGGGGAATCAAATCATTCAATTGAGGATCAAAGTCAGGACAAAAAGGTCCTAAAATCTGCAAAAGACAGAAAAGAATCATACCCAAGCAAAAACGAGAATCAAAGCCTACATTGTGACATGAGTTCATAAACCTCCCTAAAGATGCAAGAAAACGATCCTAAAATGAGGTAAACTCTAAGCACGTATCAATCATTGGAACTAAAACTATTGCTCACTAAATAAGACTATAGGTAAAAACATATATTATTATTTTTAACTAAAGTAAAGCTCAAATATATCAAACATATAGCTCTCCCTACTATAATTGAATATATGATTCGTGATCAATGAACATGTTTTTAATGATGGCAATAAATTTATCAATTTATCACCAAACATAATTCTAATGATCACTTAAACTGAATCTGTTGATTACTAACTAATATCATAAATAGAATATACATATACATATATATATATATATATATATATATATATATATATATATATATATATATATTTATGTATATATATATATATATATATATATATATATATATATATATATATATATATATATATATATATATGATGATTTTTTATGAATATGAAGCTGAAATAGCAACAAATAGAGCTCACCTAACTAGAGTTGAGTGCATAGTTTATGATCAACAAATACATTCATTAAGGTCAACATAGATAGATCAATTGATTACCAAACACAGTTCTAACAATTACTAAAACTAGATCTATTGATTACTAACTAATATCGTAGAGAAAAGAAAACCTTGTATTATGATTTTTCATGAAAATGAAGCTAACCTTAAAAACAAAACTCACTTAACTACAAATTGAGTGTATAGTTTATGATCAACAAACACATTCATAATGATCACCAATCATAATTTCACAATCACTGTATAAATGAACCATTCTATTCACAAATATATCGATAATGGACATTATTACCAAACATGTGTAACTCTCATGATTGCTGGCTTTAAGAAAATCTATCGATCACTAACTAGCATACATAAAAACACATATTATAAACATGATTTGTGATGGATATGTTTGGGGAAAAAGTACACAAAGCTACCTCAAGTTTTGTGTAAGCAACTTTAAGGACCCTTGATGTGGATTTTATGTTTAGTTCTAAAAAGCCCTTTTTTACTAGCAAGTGCACCACTAGAGAGTATAGCGTGTCAATCCATGAGATAACAATAGTGATTTTAAATTTTAACTTTTCCAATTATACAGAACAACTCAATTAAAAAGTTCAATTATCAATATGAACTAAAGGAACAAAAGAAAAGCAAATGTGCCAAGAAGAGAGAAATCAGATTATTGAATAATCTAGGACTTTAGATTTCACCATTGATGCAAATATTGAATTACTAATTCAAATGGGATTCAATTTGTTTCTGGTTCAACCCAATTTGTAATCATATGCTATAAATTAAAAAGATGATGATAATTATCAAATGAAATTATTTACTTAGTGATATAGCATGAATCATTCTTTTTTTAGCATACTCATCTAATTTCTAGTATAAATTATTTAATTATAGAAATATAATTTGAAGCCCAATTGCATAACTCCATATTAGCCTACAAGGTCGAATATTCACTTGAGATAACAAATTAAACTATTGTAATCAATATGAATAAATAATAGTAATAATTTGGATGAATTGGTTGAGATCAAGTATAATCTCAAAATTATACAATTAAAAAGACAAAAATAATCCGAAAAGAAATTAATAAAATAATAATATTATCAAGAACCCATTTTAATACCAGAAGAGATTTTTAGCCAACCATAATTAGCAAAATGTAACACCCCCAGCCCCTAGAGCCGGAAGCGTTACGTTTTCTTACATCTTTCTCAATTCCTGGGACAAAATAGACAGAGTTTCCTCTAAAAACTGACCATTTCCAGGCTAAAAGTCTTACAAAAATCCCCTGCAAATCAACGGAATCACATAACATTTAAAAGAAGCTCAACGGCTACACGCCGGAGTTCATAACTCAACAAGTCACCCGCTCGGAGTACACCAAACAGAATAGTTCTTTAATACATGAAAAGTAAAAGAAACAACTCATCGGTCTACACAATTGGAGTACTGGGGTTTACATCCCAAAACATAGCTAATTTCGAATAAAGACATCTAACTAATCAGATGCTTGCCTCACACGGCCATACAGAGTGACTCATAAACAGTATACATTATATGAGCAAGAAAACTTAGTTTACAACAATTACAAACTAGGAAAACATTACATCACATCGTTAAACACATGAATCTACTTCTATACGGCACACGTGACTCTTTTTCAAGTAGGAGTAGACTCCAGCTCGCGTAAGTAGCTTGACTTCCACCTGTCATAACAAAAGCCTGGGGAAAAGGGGGAAAAAGTAATGGGATGAGCAACCACACGCTCAGTGAGAATTCCCCTACTCCCGAAAACCCAAAGCAGTTGTAGGTAATAATACTGATAATAATCACATATCACGTATTCATACTTTACTATCATATTAGGCAATCAAGTCCCCAAGGAGGGATTACCGCTCATGCACTTTACACTAGCCCTTCAACTCATTCCTAGGCCCTTAATGACCATCCTGCCGTTCTAACTAGCATTCAAGCACATAATTATGTAACATAAGAACGAATATTATGCTTTCAAACACATTTGGGAAAAGCATAGTGACTCACGTTATATGCTAAGAACATATACATCATGTAAACTTCCTTAAAAATTACAACTTTTCTAAAAACTCATGAGATGCCCAAATTGGTAAGAAGAGCTTTGCAAGAAACATTCTTTCTTTAGAAATACACCATTAAAAACTTAAACGTTCATTGTGTTGCTAGGATGTAACCAACTACACTTGAAATTCATGTGAATTATATTCAGAATACATTAATAAAATATATGTAAGTTACGTGCATTTGAAAGCTTTCTTATTTTCTTAAAAACGCCTTACTTGGTCTCTTGAGGCTCGTATTCCTTTTAAAAATAACATCTTTTCCTTTCTGAACTGCTTAGAATGGTAAATTGCCAAATTTTCTATTTATTAGGAACATACTTATAACATAAAAACATCCTATTGTGCTGGCTAAGGGAGGTCAACACCGCCCTTAAGTGAGATCACCACTCTTAATCTACGTTATCCCCGGGGTATACGTACTTATCTTTTGGCCAAAACGCGTCTTAGCAGAGAAACTCTAACCTCGATATTGTCCTGTGTGGGGCAACAGCTCACACCAGGATAATCATATCCTGAGTCCAGTCCCCTTCAAGGTTTTCTTACGCGTTACACATCGTAACTTATCGGGGGAACAGCTCACACCAAGATAGTTCATACCTTGAGTCCAGTTCTCAGGAACAGCTCACACCAAGATAATTCATATCTTGAGTCCAGTTCCTAACTTTTCTTTAGGGGGAAACAGCTCATGCCATCTTTGCGTCCAGTTTCCAGGAACAGCTCACACCAAGATAACTCATATCTTGAGTCCAATTCCTATCCTCTGGCCAATTATCTAGCACTTTCTTAGCCTTTAAGATCATATTTCATATCTCTTTTTCAAATGCTTACTTTGTTGAAACTTACTTTTTAAATAAAACGATCATAACCTTTCGAATGTTTGTAGTTTACTCGTTTTTGGCTTAGAACTTCTTATAGACGACGTAAGTTTGCCAATTCATAAATCGACTTCGTAAATAGCTTAAAAACTTTTCAGAATCGTAATAAGTTTGCTAACATGTAAACCAACTTCGCTTTAAACTTAAAAGCTTCTTATAAATGTCATACATTTACTGGATCGTAAAACGACTTAGTTTCTAACTTGAATACCTCGTACGAACATAATAAGTTGGCTAAATTGTAAAACGACTTCATTTTCATCTCGAAAGCTTCGTTTAAACATGTATTGCTAAATCGTAAAACGACTTTGTTTTCAACTTAAAAGCTTCGTGTAGACGTAACACGGCTACTAACTCGCAAAACAACTTCGTTTTTAACCGAAGAAACTTCTTATAAACGTAAAACGTTTGCTAGTTTGTAAAACGACTCCATTTCTCACTTAAAAGCTTCGTATAAACGTAATACATTTATCAACTTGTAAAACAAATTCCTTTTAAACTTAAAAGCTTCTTATAAAGGCAATAAGTTGGTTAATACTTAAAACAACTTCACTTTAAACTTAAAAGTTTCTTATAAACGTAACACGTTTACTTAATCGTAAAACGACTTAGTTTCTAGCTCGAATGGTTTGTATAAACGTAATAAATTTACTAAGTCGTAAAACAACTACGTTTTTAACAAAAGCCTTTTTACAAACGTAATAAGGTTGCCTAATTGTAAAACGAATTTGTTTCTTGTTGAAAGCTTCGAATACGTATAATAGGGTTGCTAAATCATAAAAACGACTTCGTTTTTAATTGAAAGGCTTCTTATAAATGTAAAACGATTGCTAACTCATAAAAACGACTTCACTTTTTAGCTTAATAGCTTCCTTTGAACGTAATACGTTTACTAAATTGTAGATCGAAACTCAATAGAGACTTAAGCAAGCAAAACGCATGCAAATAAACTAAGCTTCATAATTAGCACCTTAAGGTGCTCCTCTTCGGGTCGTTTAAATCCTTTTAAACATAAGGAGAAGTCGTATACAAACGAAAGCCTTAAGCATGTTCGAATCCACTTTTAGTTCACTTTTTAAACTTCCTAAACCTATCGACTATTCAGTCGAGTCACTAACTGAATAGTTCGATGATTTAGGATTTCTTATAGGCTACAAACATTTTCATAATCTACCAGACAATTGGTAAGTACTTAGAAGCATTCGAAATCATGAAAACATGCATTTAACAATCTTTCTTAAACATGTCTGCATTTCGAAAACTATTCACTTAATGTCACTTAGCACATTAAGGGAAGAGGGGATTCACACATAGCACATGCATACACTTCATATCATCATTCATTAAGCCACACATGGCCTCGCAATCTACACCATTGCAGCAATTCACAACCCTATCTCCTTCCTCACATAGCACCGACCACAAGAGCCTTAAACCACTCAATAGTTCCACCTCAAACCATCCAACTACCAAGCTCGATTCAATGTTGAATATACGAACCAAAAGTACATAGAACGATCATATATAGGCATTACATTCATGCTTAATAACAACGTAGTGTTTAGGTGAGCCAATTGATGTAATCGAAACTTTAAAACTACGCTTTGCCCCTTTTAGTTCGCTAACTGATAGCCATAAGCATAATACTTCATTGAGATAACTACAAATAGACTATTAACATGCCTAAACTGAGGTAACCATAACCTTTAGACATAATTCAGTTCATTCCACAATTACTTCGATTAGCCTCCTCAAGCTTTAAAACGGAGTTCGATCATATAAATTATTAGAATCACAGCGCTATGCTAACATTCTGTTCATTAAACATTTCTCTACTATCTGGTTATTAATATTCAGCCTGAACTCGACATTTAAATGACCCAAATCAGCACCATGTTCGTAATTCCTCAACTTCAATTCTAAATTCACCCAAACTGATTGCTAAACTTGGAATTAGTATGCATCAACTAAATTTAGCTAAAATCATTGAAATTAATAGTAATTTAGGAGGAAAGGAACCCTCACCTCGATTTCAAGCTAGAGATTCGAATCCAAGGCTGCTGGGTCAACTTTAGGTGTTCGGATAACTCCAAACCTTCGACTCTTGCTTGCCCACGCTCGAACAGGACCAACTCACGCCCCAAATTCCAAAAATTTGAACCCTAAAATCGACCCGAACTCACTTACTGATTGAGATTGAATTGGTTGTTTGAAAACAGCGAATTCTACTCTAATGTATAGAAGATCGAAGCAACTAAGACATGAATTGCGTGGACATACCTTGGGTACTCGTTCGGGCCCCGATTCGTCGCCTAGAGCCGCCGTAACCGTGCTAGGTTCGCTCGAAATCCTGCCCAAATTTGCACCCAATGGTGGCTAACTCGTAGGGGAGGTCGAATGGGTGAGTTTTGTAGGTAGGAGGTGGCGAAAATCTTCTGGCTTTGAGCTTGAAGGTCACGTTAATGGAGGAGGAGAGGAGGGGAAGAAGGCGAGCAGCAGAGAGAGAGAGTGTCTGTCGTGTGGGGGGGGCTCGCGGGCAGGTGAGGGAGAAAGGAGGGACACGCGCAATTACCAATTTGCCCCTCCCTACTCTCTTTTATTTATTTTGTCCCAACCTGAGTCATATTCGATACCGCTAGTCTAATTCGTAACCTAAATTCTAATCTCAAATCGATAATATAATACTTCATCGATTACTCGATCCCAAATACAACCAGGTTCGATTTAATAACATCAAAGTATTTCTAAGGTTGACAACCTAATCGTATCTGGGTTCTTAATCGATTTGGTATCAGTTAATAACCGTTAATATCGTTTATTAAAAAAAATCGTCGAAATATTTCAAAAATAATAATAATAATAATAATAATAATAATAATCAGTGACAATAACATTCTTTCTTAATAAAATTAATGTTCACATAGGCACTTAGAAAATAATTTTCGCCCATATCGCTAATAAAATACGATTTTTATACGTAGAAAGGCATCACGAACAACTCGACGGAATATAAAGTAGGCGGGCCTTACACTCCTCCTTCCCTTAAAAGAATTTCGTCCTCGAAATTACTTATTTGTAGGAATTAATGGGTGTACTTCATCCGCATCTCTTTCGCAATTCAAGTCACTTTACGCTTAGTTATTCATTCGGCCTTTACCAGCATCCCATCCTTGGATTCCTACTCGAATCAAATCATCAGGGAGTGCTCTTCCTCGCACTATAGCAACTCGATCTCAACAAGTATGATTGGTATAGCAGATAGTTTTTAAGAAAAAAGTCATGAAATGTTGCATACGCATCTCATGAGGTTTACTAACAGGTTTCTTTGCAATTCAAGAATGACAAGCGGACGAGCAGTACTAGAATGGCGGGATGGGGGCATAAAGTTGGTTATCAAGAGTATACCTGACTTATGCTAGTAGGTTCCCACGTCTCTTTTGCCTTCTAGCTAAGCATCCGACTGCTAGTTTGTGGCTTCTGGTTGCTTTTACTGTCCCCTGAGGGAGTGCCAATGGTTAGGTGATCTCGTTGTGTCACTGGCTTGATTCCCGTTCTGGATCTCTGAGTGTGACCCCGACTATTCCATGTGACCCTTGGGCAATTAGTAGCTTTGTGACCCATATCACCACATTCAAAACATGAGACCGTGAAGCTTCTGCATGGGCCAGGTTGCTGACGTCCACATTGGCGACAGGTTTTCTTTAGTTTTCATTGGGTGGCTTGCTTTCCCTTATCCCGTTTTTTCTCAGATTTAAACTTCCTAAAGTTTCTGCTTCCTTGGAAATTGGGTTCTCCAGGGCTAATTTCCTTCTTTGCTCGGCCTTTTTCTTTGTTTTTAACCTTGGTCTCATCTATGATACGGGCTACCTTCACAGCCCTCTGGTACATTTCTTGAAAGTTGGTATATGTGTACCCTGCTATTATCTGCTTTATTTCTCCTTTCAATCCCTGTTCAAAATGGTTCATTCTTATTTCTTCGGTGGCCACCTGATTTGGAGCAGATCGGCTCAGCTCATTGAACTTCGCCGCATATTCTATTACGCTCATTTCTCCTTATTTCAAGCATAAAAATTCCCGTTCTTTAACCCTTCTTATGTCTCGAGGGCAATATTGAGCGTCCAATAAGGCTTTCAGTTGATGCCAGGTTAACACCGGTTTACCTACCCTAGGTTTCACTGTTCCCCACCAGAATTCAGCTTCCTTTTCAAATTGGTAAGTGGCTAGGTGCACCTTGAACCTCTCAGGACACTCTATGATCTCAAATAAGTTTTCCATTCTCCAAAGCCACTCCTCATATACCATAGGATTAGTTCCACCTTTAAACTTGGGAGGCTTAAGCCTATTAAATTGACATATCATCTCTATGGCAGTTGGTTCTGGTATGAGTTCGCGTCGAGGAGGCATCTGTCACACAATTATACAACGAATCACTTAGTTCTAATTTCAACTAGGGTGAACCTCCTTGGTTAATGAAATGATTCGCAAATGGCGCGGGTTGTTATGAATAGCCCCAAGTCTAGTTCAGTTCAGCCTTCATATAGTCATATGCGCATATCACATCCCTTCCAAAGGAAATACACTTGCATACTTACACAAACTGGTGAGTCTATAACACTTGGTCAGCACCGACTGCACTTATTTTGTTGAACACTGCTAGCATGACTTGGGAGTCACGGGAGATCCATCATCCTATGACTTCACAATTTAAGGAAAATAAACTAAAAGTGCTTAAAGCCAATCCTTGATATAACCTAATATCAATAAGGAAGTCCTTGAGGTCTCTTTTTAACATCCTAATCCTTAATCTTCGCTAGCTCAACTTGCACCTAACTAGCTAAACTCACTAACATCCTCATAACACTCACATTTCCACAAACAAGAGGCATATGTCACATAGTCACAAAGTATTCCTAGACGACTATATGAAATGCAAGACTCGGGTTGCGGCCTATGGTCGCAGGACCCTTGCTCTGATACCATCAATGTAACACCCCCAGCCCCTTGAACAGGAAGCATTGCGTTTTCTTACGTCTTGCTTAATTCATGGGAAAAAACGGACAGAGTTTCCTCTAAAAACTGACCGTTTCCAAGCTAAAAGCATTACAAAAATCCCCTGTAAATCAAAGGAAGCACATAACATTTAAAAGAAGCTCAACGGCCACACGCCGGAGTTCATAACTCAACGAGCCACCCGCTCGAAGTACACCGAATAAAATAGTTCTTTCATACATGAAAAGTAAAAGATACAATTGAACGGTCTATACAACCGGAGTACTGAGGTTTACATCCCAAAACACAGCTAATTCCGAATAAAGACATTTAACTAATCAAATGGTTGCCTTACACGGCCATACAGAGCGACTCAGAAACAGTATGCATTATATGAGCAAGAAAACTTAGTTTACAACAATTACAAACTAGGAAAACATTACATCACATCGTTAAACACATGAATCTACTTCCATGCACACGTGACTCTTTTTCAAGTAGGAGTAGACTCCAGCTCGCGTAAGTAGCTTGACTTCCACCTGTCATAACAAAAGCCTGGGGAAAAGGGGGAAAAAGTAATGGGATGAGCAACCACACACTCAGTAAGAATTCCCCTACTCCCTAAAATCCAAAGCAGTTGCAGGTAATAATACTGATAATAATCACATATCACGTATTCATACTTTACTACCATATTAGGCAATCAAGTCCCCAAGGAGGTATTACCGCTTATGTACTTTACGCTAGCCCCTCAACTCATTCCTAGGCCCTTAATGACCATCCTGCCGTTCTAACTAGCATTCAAGCACATAATTATGTAACATAAGAACGAATATTATGCTTTCAAACACATTTAGGAAAAGCATAGTGACTCACGTTATATGCCAAGAACTTATAAGTCATGTAAACTTCCTTAAAAATTACAACTTTTCTAAAAACTCATGAGACGCCCAAATTGGTAAGAAGAGCTTTGCAAGAAACATTCTTTCCTTACAAATGCACCATTAAAAACTTAAACGCTCATTGCGTTACTAAGATGTAACCAACTGCACTTGAAATTCATGTGAATTATATTCAGAATACATTAATAAAATATATGTAAGTTTCGTGCATTTGAAAGCTTTCTTATTTTCTGAAAAATGCCTTACTTGGTCTCTTGAGGCTCGTATTCCTTTTAAAAACAACTTCTTTTCCTTTCTGAACTGCTTAGAATGGCAAATTGCCAAATTTCCTATTTATTAGGAACATACTTGTAACATAAAAATATCTTATTGGGCTGGCTAAGGGAAGTCAACACCGCCCTTACGTGAGATCACCACTCTTAATCTACGTTATCCCCAGGGTATACGTATTTATCTTTTGGCCAAAACGCGTCTTAGCAGAGCAATCTAACCTCGATACTATGCTCTGTGGGGCAACAGCTCACACCAGGATAATCATATCCTGAGTCCAGTCCCCCTCGAGGTTTTCTTACGCGTTACACATCATAACATATCTGGGGAACAGCTCACACCAAGATAGTTCATACCTTGAGTCCAGTTCCTAGGAACAGCTCACACCAAGATAATTCATATCTTGAGTCCAGTTCCTAACTTTTCTTTAGGAGGAAACAGCTCACGCCATCTTTGTGTCCAATTTTCAGGAACAGCTCACACCAAGATAACTCATATCTTGAGCCCAGTTCCTACCCTCTGGCCAATTGCCTAGCACTTTCCTAGCTTTTAAGATCATATTTCATATCTCTTTTTCAAATGCTTACTTTGTTGAAACTTACTTTTTAAATAAAACGATCATAACCTTTTGAATGTTTGTAGTTTACTCGTTTTTGGCTTAAAACTTCTTATAGACGACATCAGTTTGCCAATTCATAAATCGACTTCGTAAATAGCTTAAAAACTTTTCAGAATCGTAATAAGTTTGCTAACATGTAAACCAACCTCGCTTTAAACTTAAAAGCTTCTTATAAACGTCATACGTTTACTTGATCGTAAAACGACTTAGTTTCTAACTTGAATACCTCGTACGAACATAATAATTTGGTTAAATCGTAAAACGACTTCGTTTCTAGCTTAAAAGCTTCGGATAAACGTATTAGGTTTGCTAAATCGTAAAATGACTTCGTTTTCATCTCGAAAGCTTCGTTTAAACGTGTTAGGTTTGCTAAATCGTAAAACGACTTCGTTTTTAACATAAAAGTTTCGTATAGACGTAACACCGCTACTAACTTGCAAAACGACTTCGTTTTTAACCGAAGAAACTTCTTATAAACGTAAAATGTTTGCTAGTTTGTAAAACGACTCCATTTCTCACTTAAAAGCTTCGTATAAACGTAATACATTTATCAACTCGTAAAACGAATTCCTTTTAAACTTAAAAGCTTCTTATAAAGGCAATAAGTTGGTCAATACTTAAAACGACTTCACTTTAAACTTAAAAGTTTCTTATAAACGTAACACGTTTACTAAATCATAAAACAGCTTAGTTTCTAACTTGAATGGTTCGTATAAACGAAATAAATTTACTAAGTCGCAAAACAACTACGTTTTTAACAAAAGGCTTTTTACAAACGTAATAAGGTTGCCTAATTGTAAAACGAATTTGTTTCTAGTTGAAAGCTTCGAATACGTGTAATAGGCTTGCTAAATCATAAAAATGACTTCGTTTTTAACTGAAAGGCTTCTTATAAATGTAAAACAATTGCTAACTCATAAAAATGACTTTACTTTTTAGCTTAATAGCTTCTTTTGAACGTAATACATTTGCTAAATCGTAGATCGAAACTCAATAGAGACTTAAACAAGCAAAACGCATGCAAATAAGCTAAGCTTCATAATTAGCACCTTAAGGTGCTCCTCTTCGGGTCGTTTACATCCTTTTAAACTTAAGGAGAAGTCATATACAAACGAAAGCCTTAGGCATGTTCAAATCCACTTTTAGTTCACTTTTTAAACTTCCTAAACCTATCGACTATTCAGTCGAGTCTCTAACTGAGTAGTTCGATGATTTAGGATTTCTTATAGGCTACAAACATTTTCATAAACTATCAGACAATTAGTAAGTACTGAGAAGTATTCGAAATAATGAAAACATGCATTTAACAATCTTTCTTAAACATGTCTGCATTTCGAAAACTATTCACTTAATGTCACTTAGCACATTGAGGGAAGAGGGGATTCACACATAGCACATTCATACAGTTCATATCATCATTCATTAAGCCACACATGGCCTCGCAATCCACACTATTGCGGCAATTCACAACCCTATCTCCCTCCTCACACAACACCGACCACAAGAGCCTCAAACCACTCAATAGTTCCACCTCAAACCATCCAACTACAAGGCTCGGTTCATTGTTAACATATACGAACCAACAGTACATAGAACGATCATATATAGGCATTACATTCATGCTTAATAACAACGTAGTGTTTAGGTGAGCCAATTGATGCAATCGAAACTTTGAAACTACACTTTGCCCCTTTTAGTTCGCTAACCGATAGCCATAAGCATAATACTTCATTGAGATAACTACGAATAGACTATTAACATGCCTAAACTGAGGTAACCATAACCTTTAGACATAATTCAGTTCATTCCACAATTACTTCGATTAGCCTCCTCAAGCTTCAAAACGGAGCTCAAACTTATAAATTATTAGAATCACGGTGCTATGCTAACATTCTGTTCATTAAACATTTCTCTACCGTCTGGTTATTAACATTCAGCCTCAACTCGACATTCAAATGACCCAAATCTGTACCATGTTCGTAATTCCTCAACTTCAATTCTAAATTCACCCAAACTGATTTCTAAACTTCGAATTAACATGCATCAACTAAATTTAGCTAAAATCATTGAAACTAATAGTAATTTAGGAGGAAAGGAACCCTCACCTCGATTTCAAGCTAGAGATTCGAATCCAAGGCTGCTGGGGGGTCAACTTTAGGTGTTCGGACAACTCCAAACCTTCGACTCTTGCTTGCCCACGCTCGAACAGGACCAACTCACGCCCCAAATTCCAAAAATTTGAACCCTAAAATCGACCCAAACTCACTTACTGATTGAGATTGAATTGGTTGTTTGAAAACAGCGAATTCTACTCTAATTTATAGAAGATCGAAGCAACTAAGACGTGAATTGCGTGGACATATCTTGGGTACTCGTTCGGGCCCCGATTCGTCGCCTAGAGCCGCCGTAACCGTCCTAGGTTCACTCGAAATCCTGCCCAAATTCGCACCCAACGGTGGCTAACTCGTAGGGGAGGTCGAATGGGTGAGTTTTGCAGGTAGGAGGTGGCGAAAATCTTCTGGCTTTGAGCTTGAAGGTCACGTTAACGGAGGAGGAGAGGAGGGGAAGAAGGCGAGCAGCAGAGAGAGAGAGTGTCTGTCGTGTGGGGGGGGCTTGTGGGCAGGTGAGGGAGAAAGGAGGGACACGCGCAATTACCAATTTGCCCCTTCCTACTCTCTTTTATTTATTTTGTCCCAACCTGAGTCATATTCGATACCGCTAGTCTAATTCGTAACCTAAATTCTAATCTCAAATCGATAATATAATACTTTATCGATTACTCGATCCCAAATACAACCAGGTTCGATTTAATAACATCGAAGTGTTTCTAAGATTGACAACCTAATCGTATCTGGGTTCTTAATCGATTTAGTATCAGTTAATAACCGTTAATATCATTTATTTAAAAAATCGTCGAAAGATTTTCAAAACTAATAATAATAATAATAATAATAATAATAATAATCAGTGACAATAACATTCTTTCTTAATAAAAATAACGTTCACATAGGCACTTAGAAAATAATTTTCGCCCATATCGCTAATAAAATACAATTTTTATACGTAAAAAGGCATCACGAACAACTCGACGAAATATAAAGTAGGCGGG
Organism: Carnegiea gigantea; assembly: GCA_029747015.1. NCBI lineage: Eukaryota > Viridiplantae > Streptophyta > Magnoliopsida > Caryophyllales > Cactaceae > Carnegiea > Carnegiea gigantea. The sequence continues at coordinate 257,021 of JAKOGI010000451.1, forward strand.
CCTTACACTAAATTGATGAAGGTATCCCACATCGGGAGTTGAGGAGAACGAACCACGCCTTATAAATGTGGGGAAACCTCAAACCATTGAGGCGCCTTTTGAGGACAAAATCGTGAAGGGTACACTGGACTCAGGGTGAGCGTGCCCTGGTGTGAGCTGTACAGCCCCAAAGCGGACAATACCTCGATGGCGGGTGGTCGTGAGCTGTTACACAAAAACACCATTGAAGTTGGTCTAGCAATCTCTTAATGTTAGTATATTTCACTTTTTATATCCAAACTTGGATACCTAATTACACCAAACTATAAAATTAAGTATAAACTCTCAAATTTGTGTCACAAATGAGATGAGAAGAGAAGAGAGCAATAGTTAATACAACTTTTTTTTCTTCTAAACTCCTCAACTCAAATGGTTACCTTAAAAACGCTCTCTGTAAAAAAAATTGAAAGATCGAAGATGAGAGAATGGGAGAATGCTTGGATACTTGGATGAATGAATGGATGAATTTCTCCAACCCATGACCCCTTTTTATAGTAAAAATCCAACCCCTTTTGGTGTTCAAATTAATAAAAAATTAATTTCAATTAATTCTTGGCTGTTATATTGCATGAAAAATGGCTAGTCTTAAGCTAACAATTAATCAAAATTAATTAACTTTGACTAGGTTGATAATTGGTTCATGTGGATGATTAAGCAGTTGATAAAATGGACCAGCTAGGTTGATCTGGCTAATGCACCGTGTGAGCAAGGACATAGGCCCAATTAGGTGCAAGAAAACTTTGAGGGTGCCTAGTGCTAATGCTGGGTGATTAGGCTCTCTAGCTACGTGACCGGGTCGAGCCCACTCAGAGCTAGAAGGGAGAAGAGAGGAGAAGGAACAGGAAGAGTGGTTCGGCAGAGGAAGTAAGAAGATAGGCTATGTGAGGGAGTAAGAGAGCTCTAATGGAGCTGTTGAGAGTTGAGTGTTGAGCGGAGCCCATGGCCTAAGCACTAGTGCAAGCGGGTCACACTTAACAGAGCTACATAAGCTAGACCTAATGTATTTCCTATTTCCTTACTTTTTCCTTTTTTTTTTCCCCTTACTGTTGGGCTGGACTCAAACATGAACTACTTGGAATGGGGTCAAATGGCAAGGGGGCTCAGCTTTGCTGATCATTGCACATGAGGTATCTTAGATAAATCTGAGTCAAATTTATCAATTTTCGTGGCAAAATTCATTTATTTTATTTTCACCTGAAAATCGCATAAAATATGCATTATTTACTCATAAAAATATTTTTCAAAGACTTAAAAGTAGGTACAATGAAGGATAAAACTACATATCGAATATGAATTATCAACCTCAGTTTTTAAAAATAACTATATGATACCTTGACTTATAAGGTAACTAACAGAAAGGACCAAAATCTATTCTAATTTTCATGTAATACCCTTAACTTTTCATATTTGCATTTTTAATCCTAATCCTTAAAAACTTATAGAAGATTTTATTTTGTGCATGTGTAATTTCTCCCACTAGTACTACTTGAAGCCCTCTATAATATGGTATCAGAGTCGGCGACCAAAGATAATTAAGATAATTAAGCAAATTAATAATTAACTAAGCTAATTAACTATGTTTAATACTCGAATCATCACCTACTTGCCTTGCTCCTAATTATTTACATATTGTTCACTTACCAGAAGGAACCACTTTTGTAGCATCTCAATTAGACTATATCACCAATATAGTTTTAGAATTGAAAGCCGAATTAACAAAAATTAACATTGAAATTGAGAAGTTTAAGAAGCAATTGTTGATAATCCATCTTTCTTTAGTTAACGAAATTAGACAAAGTGAAAAGTCTATTTTAAATATTAGTACTCCATTGTAACATAAATATCCTTTCCAAAACCTAAAAAATAAAAATTCATTTTCTTTGCATAATATAAAAATCCAAAAAAAGGAGAAAAATTAACGAAAAAATCATCTGAAATAGAAAAAGAAAAGGATGGATTATAAGCAGTATTATCTTGAAGAATTACATAAGATGTTTGATAAAGAACAAAATTCAAAAGAATTACACAAAATTATAAGTGTAATAGTTGATAAACAAGACGTATTATCTGATGATAATGAAGAGACAAATAATGTTTAGTTAAAAGAAGAAATATATTAGTAGAGAAACCTAGTTAAATGAGGGGATCTTAATATTGTATCTTTAGAAGAAGTTAAAAGGAAAGTGGATTAAATAATATAGAAAATTGTATTAGATGAGGAAATCAATGAGATTGGAGAAGAATTCAACATAAATGAAATTGAGTCCAACCTAATTAACAATGGTGTTCCCAAATCTAAAGAATTTGGTGAACCTTTTAAAAGAAATACTTATTTTTAATGAGACCCAGATACGTTCCAGCATAACATACAACTAATTTTTCCTTTCGGTTTATCCCATGGAAAATAACGGCCTTTGAAGAGATTGGCCTTACCCTTATCTCAATTACATAAACAGAATAGATCGTAAACATTGATGGAGCTCGTAATAGAGAATAAATATTTGAGCATTGGAAAAGAGGTGTGAATAATGTCCTAAATTTAAATACTACATGGATCACAGGAAATTTCCTAAACTATATCGGATATAGTTTTTCTGGCACTTTAGGTGACTGTTATAATTCATTAAATTATGATGGTAAAAATGCATTAAGAATGATGGAAACACCAGTTGCAATGTTCAAAAATTTACGTAAAAAAATAAAGCTGAGTTGATTAGGGCTAAGCTTGATTTGGAAGAAAAACCTAGAGAATGGCAAAGAAAGATTATTAATATAGAGCATTGAGATATAAGATATCTAGAGAATTATATTGTCGAATGTAGTTAATATTATTACAAAATTTGGCATAATAAAACTAATCTTGGTATGTTTTATGACAAATTACTATATCCCATAAATTCTATAATTAATGAAAAGTATATTGCATGGCTTGAAAAATTAGATGTCATCTATACCCTTCGTACAAGAATCTCTTATTTGAGATATAAGCTAATGATCAATGCCTTAATCTCCAAAAGCAAGAGAAAATGAAGAAACAATTTCTAAACTGTTGGTATTCTCCTCACCAATGGGAAAAGGAACCTGAAAGGAGAAGAAAAAGAAAATTTTACAAGAAAAAGAGCTTCAACAAGCAAAGAGGGGAGAAATATAAAAGAAAATATTATAACAAACCAAGCCAAAAAAATGAAGATTTTTTTAGGAAAGCTGCTTATTGTCCTGTAAGGAAAAACAATTGCAAGTATTGGACATGCGGAGAAGATAAGTCATTATGTAAACGAATGCAAAAATAGGAAAAATAACAAGCTTATTGAAACTTTGGATAATCTAGATGATTTTGAGCTTAATGAGGAGGAAGCACTAGACCTAGTCCTTAAAAACAACAAGGAAATTGTTGAGATTATACTAGAAGATGAAGATGAAGAAAGTGATTAAGAAAAAACTGGTCATATGATGGAAAGTAGTTCAATTAGTCTTGGTGATCTTCAACGAGAAGAATTTGTTATAGATAATAAGAATGAAGATGTCAAAGGAGATTAGGTCCTTCCCATGGTCCATAAAGACATAATCTATAAAAAATCCATATTTCAATTAAAGAGCAAATACATCTGTGAAATGATGAAAGGAGATCTATAAATCAAAGACTGTGATTATGATGTAGGGGAAGTTAATCTCATTAATCAAGAAAATATCCTTAAGATAACAATGATACGAAGTATAGATTTGGAAGTGTCTAAGTGTAAATTATGCCTTTATAGTATTATGACAAAGATATTGATCTTTATGCTTTACTCTGTGATATCCAGCATACCAAATTTAATAATCAAATCATCCTAGAGATTAAGACTAATTTATGTAATGGATCAATAGGATTTAATTGCCGACATGGATGTTATGTAAGCCTAAAAGACGAATTTGCCAAAAACTTACTATCCTTTAAGATAAAAATAGTTGAGATGGACATCAAAAGAGGAGGATACCCACTAAGGATATTTTGAAAAAATAATCTACAAATTAGATAATACTACAGATCCAAAGACTAAGGTAACAATGATAGATGCGGAAAAATTTAAAAGTCCTGCTCTAGTGCAAAAAATTCAAAGGATAAATTCCAACATACAAAAGATAAAAATTAATAGATCTTGGATATCTAGCTTCACTATTTCCACAAAAATCAATAAGAAAAATGTGATAAAAATTAATCAGAATAGTAAAATTACTATTAAACCCCAATTATTAAGAAGCATGAATGCAAGATTAGAATGGGGAAATGATCTTCATCAGCTAAAGAAGAGTTTAAAGAAGATGATACAATTAGTATGACCAGTGAAATGAGTAAAATCAATTTTGAACCCGTAAGACACAATGTAGACCGAAGTATGAGTTTAGATTAAAAAAAAAAAATCATTAGGTATAAAACAAGAACTGTTAGTGAGCCAATCTATGAGAATCAATTAGTTAAAAATATGACTATCGAAATATACCATAAAGTCACCAACACAAATTCTAACAGCATCTATATCCTAATAAATGCATGTTTAGAGGGATATAATGAATAGGAACTGTGTGCCTACATAGATAGTGGTTGTTCTGTATGCTTTGAAAAAACTCGCTATTTTCATAATTTATGTGGAAAAAAGTTAAGAATCCTTTATAGGTAAGGATAGCTGATAATTGTATTATGAGCTACAATGAAGCCAAAGCAGGGTTATCCGTAGAAGTAGGAGGAGTATAATGCATTATACTAGTTCTATGGGCTACTAATCAACCCTCTCATGATATACTTATTGAAAATAACTTTCAGATGCTATATTCTTCATGCTAAAAGGTTATAAACCAAACAATATTCACAATAAATAGCCACTCAGCCCCTATTAAGTTAAATAAAGCTTACACTCATCAAAAGATTGAGTTCACATGCAACCAACATGGCAAAACGTCATGCCCGCACAATGGGAGATACTTCTAACAATCTCACTACTTGAGTTATTCATTACAGAGTTGATTAATAAACAACAAGAGCAATTATGCAAAGAACTCTACTCTGATAATCCTCTAAAAGCTTAGGCTAAAGATAAGACATTTGTACAAATTACTTTGTTAAATCCCAGCACTATTATTAAAGTCAAATAAATGGTGTACACAGACTAGGATATCCAAGAATTTGATAAACAAATCAAAGAACTTCTGGATAAATGATTAATCAGAAATTGCAAGAGTCTTCACACCAGTCCTGCTTTTGCAGTAAGAAATTATGCTGAAGAGAAAAGAGGAAAAGCAAGATTGGTAATCAATTATAAAAAGCTTAATAATACTGTCTTTGATAGTTATTATATTTCTAACAAAATAGTTCTTTTCAATAGAATTAAAAGAGCTACTTGGTTCTCAAAAATGGATTGTAACAGTAGATACTGCAGATAAAAATAGACGAGGAAACCATTCCTTTAATTGCATTTAGTGCCCCTCAAAGGCATTATTAGTAGATAGTAATGTCATTTGCTCTTAAAAATGCACCTCAGATACTTCAAAGAAGAATGGATAGCATTTTTAAAGATCTTAATCATTGTTGTCTACTTTACACCGATGATATCCTTGTCCTTTCGAAGACCATAGAACAGTACAAAGATGAGGTTTTAACTGTCATCCAAAGATGTATTGATCATGATATTGTATTTGGTAAGAACAAATGCATTCATACTGAATAAGAATTTGAGTTTTTAGATCTCGGGATAAAGCTAAACAAATCATCCGGTAAAAGCATATTCTAGAAAGAATAGAAAATTTCCTTGAAAAGGTTGAAGATAGGAAGCAATTAGAAAGGTTCATGGATGCCTTACCCATGCTTCAGATTTCATTAAAGATCTAGCTAAGTTGAGAAATCAATTATAATATAAACTCAAGAAAGAAGTAAGTTGGTCATGGACTACTAGTCATTTAAAGATTATTCAAAACTTCAAAAAGATGTGTAAAAATCTTGTTGTTCTTAATTTTCCTAATGAAGGAGATGATTTAATTCTTGAGACAGATGTCAACAATGAGTACTAGAGTACAGTACTTAAAATCAAAGACGAAGAAAAACTCTATAAATATTACAGTGAAAGTTTTAATAAAACAGAATCCAACTATCCCGTGATGGAAAAATAAATCTTTGTAGCTATAAAGGGAATCGAAAAGTTCTCAATCTTTTTAGCTCCAAAATCTTTTCTTATTTGAATTGATTACAAATGAATACTTGGTTTTGTAAAAAAGAATTTATCAAATATGTAAGCGCAAGGGCAACTCCTGCATTGGCAATTATGGCTTAACTACTTTTCTTTCTCTATTGAACATATATCGAGATTATAAAAAAATTTTGGCAGATAGTTTAACTTGAGAACTCGCCAATGGTGATCATCAGAGCAGAACTCGCGCTGAAAAAGGAGAAAATCCAAAATGAAATGCCATTACTGCTTGAATAGGTTTCTTCTTCTGGTAGAATCCTTATGGACATTTTGGAATTTCATACAAAAAGTAGATCATACTTTAGTCTGCTATCTTCTGCCAATCTAATGGCACAAAGATTCAGTCTTTTAGAATTACAAATAAATTATCTAAGGTGTCCGTATGATATTCAAGAAAAAATAAGTTCTCACGTTCAAGAAAAATGGTTCAACGAATGGTACACAATCTACATCTACTACTATCATAATTATTTTTATGATATTTGGGGATCATGGAGCACTATAATCATCATTCCTAATAAATTTGAAGTTAGTAGTGTCAGCCTATAGACCCCGTTATGAAAGGTGGAAATACAAAATGATAGTTTACCTCATGAAAATCTCAGATCCAAAATTCCCAATCTTTTCAAGACTAACTAAGTTTCAACAGTGCATGTTTAAAAGAATCCATTCGATTCTCACATCTCCTGATAGCCCAACAAAAATTCCAACATTAGAAGTCTGTAGGTCAAAGTACATTATGCAGTAATTGAGTATGATCATAGAAAAGCTAAACCAGCTCATTATCTTGTTCAAGTAATTGATTTAGACGATCCCAATGATCAACAATAAGAATGGTTCCCAAAATGATAAGAATTCGTTAGTGATCCTATTTTAGCTAGAGTCATTAGTTTTTACAACATTTATCATCAAATATAGGCGTTGATTGAGCAAGAAAGGACACTAATGAATTATGGGAACATCATTTTCATCTATAATAATGAAATTAGCAAACATATGATAGTAGAAGGAACCATTTCAGAAGTTGTCTTTGATTATCTCTTTGATATTGGACCTAAAAAATTCTTATTAGAAAAAGGGAAAAAGATATCTTCATGAATTATTTGAAAGACATTATTGGAGATGAAGGTATACAGAATTTTAATATGGATGTTTAGTCTTATCAACTTTAAAGGCTCTGAAAAGTTGTTGTTCCATTGTTATACCATTTTATTAAGTGTCAAGTCAGTAAAATAATGTTATCTACTGTAGCCATGTGAGGACAACTGTAGTCACTTGAAAATATCAATGTGTACTATAGACACGAGGGTATCCTATGTAGTTCATCTCTTCTATAAAAGGAGAGGTTGAGTGCTGAGAAGGGACACGACCATTTGAGCATACTTAAGCAAATGAGTTGTCGAGATTCTCCAATTCTCTATTGTAATATTTCCCAGTAGAGAACGTTATTTAATTGAACCTTATGCTTGAGATATCATAATTTCTTGATTAGAGTCTCACTATCCTTTAAAATATAAAACTTGATTAGTGACTATCCTCTGAGGTAGGAAAAGAAATAGATCTGTGTTGTGCCTGATCTAAGGAAGGTGTGGTTGACATTAACAATCTTTGTAAACTAGAACCTAGAGGAATGTCAAGGTCCAACACCGACTAAGTTCAGATAATGGTCAAAACTTTCTAATTAACCTTTTTTATTTTGCTAAGCACAATGGACCTATAATTA
>JAKOGI010000451.1:275000-590760 GCA_029747015.1 Carnegiea gigantea
TTGCTAACTCATAAAACGACTTCGCTTTTTAGCTAAAAGCTTCCTTCAAATGTAATATGTATGCTAAATCGTAAATCGCAACTCGTTTGAAACATAACGTGTTTAGTTAATACTTAATTCAAACTAAGTTCGAAGCTTAAGGCTTCTTATAAACGTTATAAGTCTACTAACACATAAATCGACTTCATTTGCAACTTCAAAGCTTCTTAAAATGTAATAAGCTTGTTAAGTCGTAAACGATTTCGTTCCTAACTTCAAAGCTTCATATAAACATATTACGGCTACTAACTTGCAAAATGACCTCGTTTTTAACTTAAGAACTTCCTATAGACGTAAAACGTTTGCTAGTTTGTAAAACGACTCCATTATTGACTTAAAAGCTTCGTATAAATGTATTACGTTTTTAACTTGTAGAACGACTTCACTTTAAACTTAAAAGTTTCTTATAAACGTAATACGTTTACTAAATCGTAAAGCGACTTAGTTTCTAACTTGAATGCTTCGCATAAACTCAATAAGCTTACTAATTCGTAAAGCGACTTCGTCTTTAACTGAAAAGGCTCTTTGTAAACATAATAAGTTTGCCTAATCATAAAACGACTTTGATTCTAACTTGAAAGCTTCATATAAACGTAATAGGGTTGCTAAATCATAAAAACAACTTCGTTTCTAACTTAAATGCTATGATTAGCAATAATGTAAGCTAGATTCATCGAAAACTCCATTTTAAAGTATCTAACAACCTTTCAAGCATATATTGGTTCTGCCCTAGGATAGCAGTGTTCAATTCACTCGCTTGTCCACACATATAATCGAATTCATACAATAACAATCCAATCTACCAATTCAGTAAACTGATTCATATAACTATCATTCGAAATCCTTAAAATAGGAGGGATTAAAGGTCCACCCACCTCGAATTCAAGCTATATGCATGCAATCTGACTGGATTGAAGCTAAATTTGAACATCCAAAGCTCAGAATCCCCTCTGTTCTTCACGCAAGGTTCGACCATCACCAAACCCAAAACCCTAACTCACAATTTCTGAAGTATTTAGACACAATTAGCGCGAATTGAAGGGAATTGAAGCAAGGATTCAATTTATAGAGGCAAGAGTGTTCGAATCTCACCGTGCATGCGCCGAATTCGCCGGGGTTCGGCCGGTCTTTCGCCAAAATCAGCCCAACCGTGGCTAGTTCTCGTCCCACCGCACGGAATCAGGCCACCGACACCTGGGTTGGTTGGGTTCGCAGTAGCAGAACGAAGAAGAACAGGCAGCAGGGCTAGGGTTTAGGTCTTAGGATCATCGCGGGAAGAAGAAGAAGAAAGGGAAGGCCATGGGGGTCGGGGTCACACAGAGGGGGAAGGAGAGGCAGGCTCTCAGGGGGTCGACTGGCTCAAGGCCGGCGACCGACGACGGCGTGCGTGGCCGGAAGCGAAAGAGGTGAAGGAGGACAGGGGAAGCAGAGCAGGGGAACGGGAAGAAGAAGAAGAAGAGGAGAGAGAGAGCGCTCGGGAGGGGGTTTCACGCGTGAACCCCCCCTTTTTCCTTTTTTTTTGGTTGCTAAAAGGTAGTAGATCACCTGATGCTATTGGTCGAATTCTCGGGTCCCTTATCCTAAACCGAAATCGTTAATATAATCGTCTGTCGACTTACTCGCCCTTGACTATATTAAAGCTCGATTTAGTTAATTACAGAACTGTTACCAGGATTCAACAATCTAATCGTATTCGCTTTGGTTGGAGCTTCAAGAAATCGAAGGCTATTCAACTTATACAACTTCAGACAATTTATTTTTGGGGATCAAAAGTTGAATAGATCAATAACTTGGGCGATATGGTAGTTGTAGGTTGGCGGATAATAAAATAAAATTTTCCAACCCAACAGGCATAATATTTGATAAGCAAGTACGATAGAAATGCGGGTCTCACATTTCTCCCCCACTTATAAAAAGTTTCGTCCTCGAAACTTATACGCTTTGGTCACATGATGCGAAATGATTCCATATATACTTATATAAAAAAGGAAGTACTTAAAGAAAGATTTCTTACCGACTTTCATACACATCATGGAGCTGTGAAATTGGTGGAGTCATTTCTTTGCTTGGAGATTGTTGCCGCCTTGCCTACTTACTGGCTCAGTCCTTTGATTGGCTTGCATGTTTTCATGTACTTTCTTTAGACATTGGTTTTGGTAATACCCAATCTCTCCACACCCAAAGCATGCTCCAGTTAACCTTGCACAAGGCCCATTGTGGAGCTTGCCACATGTATCACATCGAGGCCTTGGCTTATATGGAGGGCGGTTCCTTTCAGGCCGTCGACTGGAATTAGACTTCCTCCCATTTCCACGTACCACTTCTTGAGAGCTCTCGACCTCCCGCTCCCTTTTCTGTCGCGTAGCTAACTCAGATGCCTCAGACTCATCTATAACACGCTCCACTTTGATGGCTGTTTGGTACATCGTTTGGAGGTTTGGAAAGGTTAGTGCAGCCATGTTTGTCTTTATCTTAGATTTGAGGCCTCTCTTAAATCGTTCCATTTTCCTTTCCTCATTCGTCACTTGATGAGGAGCAAACCTACTCAATTCATTAAACTTAGACATATACTCAATAACTGGCATTTTTTCTTGCTTTAGATCCAAAAATTCCTGCTCCTTAACCCATTTTACCTCCTTAGGATAGTATTTTTCATCTAATAACCCCTTGAACTCTGCCCAAGTTAGTGGTTGTTCGCCTTCTTTTGGCTTAACCGTATCCCACCAAAAGCTAGCATCTTTCTCAAACAAGTGAGCTACGAACTTCACCTTATAATTAGCAGGACACTCCATAACCACAAACAATCCCTCAATCTTCCTCTTCCAGTGCTCATACTGAATTAGATCTGGTGCTCCGTCAAACATAGGTGGCTTAAGCTTCAAAAATTTAATGAGCATCTCCATCCCATCATTTGGAGGCGGAGGTGGAGGGGGATTTTGCCTCTCTTCCGACATATGGTATACTATCTTAACTCCTGCACTCGTAATAAGACTTCAGGTCACTTATGTGCACCATATACATATACTACTTATAGAGGAATTTCCATCAACCTCCTCCTAGTAAGCTTACAACAATTAAATACTTAACACTTAACACTTAACACTTAATATGCAACATACATCGCATAGCACATAACACATAGCACATAACATACAACTCTTAGCATATAAAAATATATCGGCGAGTCAAATCTCATTTTCCTTTATCATTTTATAAAATCCTATAGCTCTGATACCATCAAATGTAACACCCCCGACCTCAGACGGGTCGTGTTACACGCCACAGCCTTCCCCTGGGGAAAGACTGTTAAGGCAACTTGCTTAAACCTATTTAAAACATAACATAAGAGAGAGATTCAAAGTTTAAAACTTAAGCCACTATAACCTAATTGGGCCTTGGGTATAACCCCAGGGTTAGGAATGCTAGAATTTTCTCAATTTTTCTGGGGGAAAACGGCCAGAGTTTCCCCTAAAAACTGACCATTTCCCAGGCTTAAAGCCTTACATAATAACCCTGCAATACATAATGGTATTATATAACACCAACATCTCAACGGCTACACGCCGGAGTTCACAACTTTACGGGCCACACGCCCGGAGTATACAGAGCTTTCTATTTTTCATACACTTTACAAGAAGTTAAATAATTACATAACCTTACAACTTATTCAATATTACATAAATACGTCACAATCAAACCAAGCAAGTCCATCTTTGTTGTACTCCACGCATCAGTCACATACCTGTAGATCAGGGGAAAAAGGGGAAAAGTAACGGGGATGAGCAACCACCGCTCAGTGAGTAAACCCTCTCTCCTAAAACATACTTAAAATACAATTTAACTTTCGCAAGCCTTTCGTAATTCATTTTAGTTGAAGAGCTTTCACATAATACATCATATTCGAACCATAAACCGACTGAAGGAATAATCATACCAAAAGGCTTAACTTTTAGAAGAAACCATAATGCGTTGACTTAACATAATAAAGTTACGCAAACCCGGAAACATAGCATAAAAAGGGTTTTACGCATAAGTTTAACTTACCGAAAATCATACATAGTAACATAATCACGTAAATGAGGAGACTATACTCTTAGAGGTACTTTGTTACTGCCATCCCGAGTCGGCCAAACTCGAGCGGCAACATACGCCTATCCGGACAGACATCATACTATGCTGAGACGTAATTTCATACTTAGACTTCAGGCGGGAATCAAACCACCATCCCTGAATCTATTATAACGTAACATATGTGATACCTGGCGGGAACTAAGCCCCCATCCCTGCGTCTCAGACTTAAGCTTAAAGTTTCTAGAGTAGCTCCTTTACGTACACATAGACATAAGCATAACCATACGTTCACATACATACTCATATTGGTTCATATATACGTCTTAGGAACTTATGAAATTCATATACATACATTCTTAGTAGATAAACATGCTTGTACGTATTCATATATAGGTTTTATGAACTTAAAACACAAAAACATAATATACATACATACTTCGTAGACAACCATACTTATACGTATTCATATATAAGTTTTATGAACTTAAAACATGAAAACATAATTTCCTTACGACTTTAGCTTTAGGCGAATAACAAGAAAGGCCTCTTAGAAACATGGTGAGTGTACTAACTTACGATTCAAAACTTGGTAGTTACTAGCATGCACTTGAAAGGTAGGCTTCGTAAATAATCACCTTCAGTTGCCCTTTTAACGCTCATTGTAATCCTTCAAACACAAGCGATGAACGTGATACAAGCCAAGTTTACTAATCTTATAAATCGATTTCGTGAATGGTTTAAAAGCTTTTCATAATCGAATTGAATTTGCTAGCGTATAAACTAACTTGTAAAATACGTTTACGAATTCGTAAAACGACTTCGTTTCTAATTTAGAAGCTTCGTATAAACGTAATACGTTAATTAACTCGTAAAACGATCTCCTTTTAGACTTAAAAGCTTCTTTTAAGGGCAATAAGTTGGTTAATACTTAAAACGACTTTACTTAAAACGACTAGGTTTCTTATAAAGGTAACACGTTTACCAAATCGTAAAACGACTTATTTTCTAACTCGAATGCTTCGTATGAACGTAATAAGTTTACTAAACCGTAAAACGATTTCGTTTTCAACTTCAAAGCTTCTTAATAACGTAATACGTATGTTAGTTTGTAAGACGACTTCGTCCTAAACTTACAAGCTTCTTATAAATGAAATAAGATCTATTAACACGTGAATCAGTTTCGTAAGTAACTTAAAAACTTCTTACAAACATAGAAGGGTTTATTAAATCGTAAAACGACTTAATTCCAACTTAAATGCTTCGTATAAATATAATAGGGTTGCTAAATCGTAAAACGATCTCGTTTTCAACTCAAAAATTTCTTAATAACGTAAAACGATTGCTAACTCATAAAACGACTTCGCTTTTTAGCTAAAAGCCTCCTTGAAATGTAATATGTATGCTGAATCGTAAATCGCAACTCGTTTGAAACATAACGTGTTTAGTTAATGCTTAATTCAAACTAAGTTCGAAGCCTAAGGCTTCTCATAAACGTTATAAGTCTATTAACACATAAATCGACTTCCTTTGCAACTTCAAAGCTTCTTAAAACGTAATAAGCTTGTTAAGTCTTAAAACGATTTCATTCCTAACTTCAAAGCTTCATATAAACGTATTACGTCTACTAACTTGTAAAATAACCTCGTTTTTAACTTAAGAACTTCCTATAGACGAAAAACGTTTGCTAGTTTGTAAAACGACTCCATTATTGACTTAAAAGCTTCGTATAAATGTAATACGTTTATTAACTTATAGAACGACTTCACTTTAAACTTAAAAGTTTCTTATAAACGTAATACGTTTACTAAATCGTAAAGCGACTTAGTTTCTAACTTGAATGCTTCGCATAAACATAATAAGCTTACTAATTCGTAAAGCGACTTCGTCTTTAACTAAAAAGGCTCTTTATAAACATAATAAGGTTGCCTAATCATAAAACGACTTTGATTCTAACTTGAAAGCTTCATATAAACGTAATAGGGTTGCTAATTCATAAAAACAACTTCGTTTCTAACTTAAATGCTATGATTAGCAATAATGTAAGCTAGATTCATCGAAAACTCCATTTTAAAGCATCTAACAGCCTTTCAAGAATATATTGGTTCTGCCCTAGCATAGCAGTGTTCAATTCATTTGCTTGTCCAAACATATAATTGAATTCATCCAATAACAATCCAATCTACCAATTCAGTAAACTGATTCATATAACTATCATTCGAAATCCTTAAAATAAAAGGGATTAAAGGTCCACCCACCTCGAATTCAAGCTATACGCGTGAAAATTGGCTGGATTGAAGTCAAAAATCGGACTCCACACACCCAGAAGGTCCGCTGACTTCGCGTGAGGTTCGACCACCACCGAACCCAAAACCCTAACTCACAATTTCTGAAGTATTTAGGCACAATTAGCACGAATTGAAGGGAATTGAAGCAAGGATTCGATTTATAGAGGCAAGAGTGTTCGAATCTCACCGTGCATGCGCCGAATTCGCCGGTGTTCGGCCGGTCTTTCGTCAAAATCAGCCCAACCGTGGCTAGTTCTCGTCCCACCGCACGGAATCAGGCCACCGACACCTGGGTTGGTTGGGTTCGCGGTAGCAGAACGAAGAAGAACAGGCAGCAGGGCTAGGGTTTAGGACTTAGGATCATCGCGGGAAGAAGAAGAAGAAAGGGAAGGCCATGGGGGTCGGGGTCACGCAGAGGGGGAAGGAGAGGCAGGCTCTCAGGGGGTCGACTGGCTCAAGGCCGGCGACCGACGACGGCGTGCGTGGCCGGAAGCGAAAGAGGCGAAGGAGGACAGGGGAAGCAGAGCAGGGGAATGGGAAGAAGAAGAAGAAGAAGAAAGAGAGGGGGTCGGGGTTTCAGCGTGAGCCCCCCCTTTTTTTTTTTTTGGTTGCTAAAAGGTAGTAGATCACCTGATGCTATTGGCCGAATTCTCAGGTCCCTTATCCTAAACCGAAATCGTTAATATAATCGTCTGTCGACTTACTCGCCCTTGATTATGTTAAAGCTCGATTTAGTTAATTACAGAACTGTTGCCAGGATTCAACAATCTAATCGTATTCGCTTTGGTTGGAGCTTCAAGAAATCGAAGGCTATTCAACTTATACAACTTCAGACAATTTATTTTTAGGGATCAAAAGTTGAATAGATCAATAACTTGGGCGATATGGTAGTTGTAGGTTGGCGGATAATAAAATAAAATTTTCCAACCCAACAGGCATAATATTTGATAAGCAAGTACAATAGAAATGCGGGCCTCACATTTCTCCCCCACTTATAAAAAGTTTCGTCCTCGAAACTTATACGCTTTGGTCACATGATGCGAAATGATTCCATATATACTTATATAAAAAAGGAAGTACTTAAAGAAAGATTTCTTACCGACTTTCATACACATCATGGAGCTGTGAGATTGGTGGAGTCATTTCTTTGTTTGGAGATTGTTGCCGCCTTGCCTACTTACTGGCTCAGTCCTTTGATTGGCTTGCATGTTTTCCTGTACTTTCTTCGGACATTGGTTTTGGTAATGCCCAATCTCTCCACACCCAAAGCATGCCCCAGTTAACCTTGCGCAGGGCCCATTGTGGAGCTTGCCACATGTATCACATCGAGGCCTTGGCTCATATGGAGGGTGGTTCCTTTCAGGCCGTCGACTGGAATTAGACTTCCTCCCATTTCCACGTACCACTCCTTGAGAGCTCTCGACCTCCCGCTCCCTTTTCTGTTGCGTAGCTAACTCAGATGCCTCAGACTCATCTATAACACGCTCCACTTTGATGGCTTTTTGGTACATCGTTTGGAGGTTTAGAAAGGTTAGTGCAGCCATGTTTGTCTTTAACTTAGATTTGAGGCCTCTCTCAAATCGTTCCATTTTCATTTCCTCATTCGCCACTTGATGAGGAGCAAACCTACTCAATTCATTAAACTTAGACATATACTCGATAACTGGCATTTTTCCTTGCTTTAGGTCCAAAAATTCCTGCTCCTTAGCCCATTTTACCTCCTTAGGATAGTATTTTTCATCTAATAACCCCTTGAACTCTGCCCAAGTTAGTGGTTGTTCACCTTCTTTTGGCTTAACCGTATCCCACCAAAAGCTAGCATCTTTCTCAAACAAGTGAGCTGCGAACTTCACCTTATAATTAGCAGGACACTCCATAACCTCAAACAATCCCTCAATCTTCCTCTTCCAGTGCTCATACTGAATTGGATCTGGTGCTCCGTCAAACGTAGGTGGCTTAAGCTTCAAAAATTTAATGAGCATCTCCATCCCATCATTTGGAGGCGGAGGTGGAGGAGGATTTTGCCTCTCTTCCGACATATCGTATACTATCTTAACTCCTGCACTCGTAATAAGACTTCAGGTCACTTATGTGCACCATATACATATACTACTTATAGAGAAATTTCCATCAACCTCCTCCTAGTACGCTTACAACAATTAAATACTTAACACTTAACACTTAATATGCAACATACATCGCATAGCACATAACACATAGCACATAACGTACAACTCTTAGCATATAAAAACATATCGGCGAGTCAAATCTCATTTTCTTTTATCATTTTATAAAATCATATAGCTCTGATACCATCAAATGTAACACCCCCGACCTCAGGCGGGTCGTGTTACACGCCACAGCCTTCCCCTGGGGAAAGACTGTTAAGGCAACTTGCTTAAACTTATTTAAAACATAACATAAGAGAGAGACTCAAAGTTTAAAACTTAAGCCACTATAACCTAATTGGGCCTTGGGTATAACCCCAGGGTTAGGAATGCTAGAATTTTCTCAATTTTTCTTGGGGAAAACGGCCAGAGTTTCCCCTAAAAACTGACCATTTCCCAGGCTTAAAGCCTTACATAATAACCCTGCAATACATAATGGTATTATATAACACCAACATCTCAACGGCTACACGCCGGAGTTCACAACTCTACGGGCCACACGCCCAGAGTATACAGAGCTTTCTATTTTTCATAAACCTTACAAAAGATAAATTATTACATAACCTTACAACTTATTCCATGTTACATAAATACGTCACAATCAAACCAAGCAAGTCCATCCTTGTTGTACTCCACGCATCAGTCACATACCTGTAGATCTGGGGAAAAGGGGGAAAAGTAATGGGGATGAGCAACCACCGCTCAGTGAGTAAACCCTCTCTCCTAAAACATACTTAAAATACATATTAACTTACGCAAGCCTTTCGTAATTCATTTAGTTGAAGAGCTTTCACATAATATATCATATTCGAACCATAAACCGAGTGAAGGAATAATCATACCAAAAGGCTTAACTTTAGAAGAAACCATAATGCGTTGAATTAACATAATAAAGTTACGCAAACCCGGAAACATAGCATAAAAGGGGTTTTACGCATAAGTTTCACTTACCGAAAATCATACATAGTAACATAATCACGTAAATGAGGAGACTAAACTCTTAGAGGTACTTTGTTATTGCCATCCCGAGTCCGCCAAACTCGAGCGGCAACATACGCCTATCCGGACAGACATCATACTATGCTGAGACGTAATTTCATACTTAGACTTCAGGCGGGAATCAAACCACCATCCCTGAATCTATGATAACGTAACATATGTGATACCAGGCGGGAACTAAGCCACCATCCCTGGGTCTCAGACTTAAGCTTAAAGTTTCTAGAGTAGCTCCTCTACGTACACATAGTCATAAGCATAACCATACGTTCGCATACATACTCATATTGATTCATATATAGGTCTTAGGAACTTATGAAATTCATATACATACATACTTAGTAGATAAACATGCTTATACGTATTCATATATAGGTTTTATGAACTTAAAACACAAAAACATAATATACATACATACTTCGTAGACAACCATACTTATACGTATTCATATATAAGTTTTATGAACTTAAAACATGAAAACATAATTTCTTTACGACTTTAGCTTTAGGCGAATAACAAGAAAGGCCTCTTAGAAACATGGTGAGTGTACTAACTTACGATTCAAAACTTGGTACTTACTAGCATGCACTTGAAAGGTAGGCTTCGTAAATAATCACCTTCAGTTGCCCGTTTGACGCTCATTGTAATCATTCAAACACAAGCGATCAACGTGATACAAGCCAAGTTTACTAATCTTATAAATCGATTTCGTGAATGGTTTAAAAGCTTTTCATAATCGAATTGAATTTGCTAACGTATAAACTAACTTGTAAAATACGTTTACGAATTCGTAAAACGACTTCGTTTCTAATTTAGAAGCTTCGTATAAACGTAATACGTTAATTAACTCATAAAACGATCTCCTTTTAGAATTAAAAGCTTCTCTTAAGGGCAATAAGTTGGTTAATACTTAAAACGACTTTACTTTAAACTTCAAGGTTTTCTTATAAAGGTACCACGTTTACCAAATCGTAAAACGACTTATTTTCTAACTCGAATGCTTCGTATGAACGTAATAAGTTTACTAAACCGTAAAACTATTTCGTTTTCAACTTAAAAGCTTCTTAATAACGTAATACGTATGTTAGTTTGTAAAACGACTTCGTCCTGAACTTACAAGCTTCTTATAAATAAAATAAGATCTGTTAACACGTAAATCGGTTTCGTAAGTAACTCAAAAACGTCTTACAAACATAGAAGGATTTATTAAATCGTAAAACGACTTAATTCCAACTTACATGCTTCGTATAAATATAATAGGGTTCCTAAATCGTAAAACGATCTCGTTTTCAACCCAAGAACTTCTTAATAACGTAAAACGATTGCTAACTCATAAAACGACTTTGCTTTTTAGCTAAAAGCCTCCTTGAAATGTAATATGTATGCTAAATCGTAAATCGCAACTCGTTTGAAACATAACGTGTTTAGTTAATGCTTAATTCAAACTAAGTTCGAAGCTAAAGGCTTCTTATAAACGTTATAAGTCTGTTAACACATAAATCGACTTCCTTTGCAACTTCAAAGCTTCTTAAAACGTAATAAGCTTGTTAAGTCTTAAAACGATTTCATTCCTAACTTCAAAGCTTCATATAAACGTATTACGGCTACTAACTTGCAAAATGACCTCGTTTTTAACTTAAGAACTTCCTATAGACGTAAAACATTTGCTAATTTGTAAAAACGATTCCATTATTGACTTAAAAGCTTCGTATAAACGTAATACATTTATTAACTTGTAAAACGACTTCACTTTAAACTTAAAAGTTTCTTATAAACGTTACACGTTTACTAAATCGTAAAACGACTTATTTTCTAACTTAAATGCTTCGCAAAAACACAATAAGTTTACTAATTCGTAAAGCGACTTCGTCTTTAACTAAAAAGGCTCTTTATAAACATAATAAGGTTGCCTAATAATAAAACGACTTTGATTCTAACTTGAAAGCTTCGTATAAACGTAATAGGGTTGCTAAATCATAAAAACAACTTCGTTCCTAACTTAAATGCTATGATTAGCAATAATGTAAGCTAGATTCATCGAAAACTCCATTTTAAAGCATCTAACAACCTTTCAAGAATATATTGGTTCTGCCCTTACATAGCAATGTTTAATTCATTTGCTTGTCCACACATATAATCGAATTCATACAACAACAATCCAATCTACCAATTCAGTAAACTGATTCATATAACTATTATTCGAAATCCTTAAAATAGGAAGGATTAAAGGTTTACCCACCTTGAATTCAAGTTATATGCGTGCAAACTGACTGGATTGAAGCTAAATTTGAACACCCAAACCTCAGAATCCCCTATGTTCTTCGCGTGACACATGACCACCACCAAACCCAAAACCCTAACTTGTAATTTTTGAGAAATTAAGCACAATTAGCATGAATGGAAGGGAATTGAAGCAAGGATTCGATTTATAGAGGCAAGAGTGTTCGAATCTCACCGTGCATGCGCCGAATTCGCCGGTGTTCGGCCGGTCTTTCGTCAAAATCAGCCCAACCGTGGCTAGTTCTCGTCCCACCGCACGGAATCAGGCCACCGACACCTGGGTTGGTTAGGTTCGCGGTAGCAGAACGAAGAAGAACAGGCAGCAGGGCTAGGGTTTAGGACTTAGGGTCATCGCGGGAAGAAGAAGAAGAAAGGGAAGGCCATGGGGGTCGGGGTCACGCAGAGGGGGAAGGAGAGGCAGGCTCTCAGGGGGTCGACTGGCTCAAGGCCGGCGACCGACGACGGCGTGCGTGGCCGGAAGCGAAAGAGGCGAAGGAGGACAGGGGAAGCAGAGCAGGGGAACGGGAAGAAGAAGAAGAGGAGAGAGAGAGGGCTCGGGAGGGGGTTTCACGCGTGAACCCCCCCTTTTTCCTTTTTTTTTTTGGTTGCTAAAAGGTAGTAGATCACCTGATGCTATTGGCCGAATTCTCAGGTCCCTTATCCTAAACCGAAATCGTTAATATAATCGTCTGTCGACTTACTCGCCCTTGATTATGTTAAAGCTCGATTTAGTTAATTACAGAACTGTTGCCAGGATTCAACAATCTAATCGTATTCGCTTTGGTTGGAGCTTCAAGAAATCGAAGGCTATTCAACTTATACAACTTCAGACAATTTATTTTTAGGGATCAAAAGTTGAATAGATCAATAACTTGGGCGATATGGTAGTTGTAGGTTGGCGGATAATAAAATAAAATTTTCCAACCCAACAGGCATAATATTTGATAAGCAAGTACGATAGAAATGCGGGTCTCACATTTCTCCCCCACTTATAAAAAGTTTCGTCCTCGAAACTTATACGCTTTGATCACATGATGCGAAATAAATCCATATATACTTATATAAAAAGGAAGTACTTAAAGAAAGATTTCTTACCGACTTTCATACACATCATGGAGCTGTGAGATTGGAGGAGTCATTTTCTTGCTTGGGGATTGCTGCCGCCTTGCCTATTTGCTGACTGAGTACTTTGATTAGCTTGCATGTTTTCCTGTACTTTCTTTGGACATTGGTTTTGGTAATGCCCAATTTCTCCACACCCAAAGCATGCCCCAGTTAACCTTGCACAAGGCCCATTGTGGAGCTTGCCACATGTATCACATCGAGGCCTTGGCTCATATGGAGGGCGGTTCCTTTCAGGTTGTCGACTGGAATTAGACTTCCTCCCATTTCCACGCACCTCTCCTTGTGAGCTTTTAACTTCGGGCTTCCGTTTTTGTTGCATAGCCATCTCAGATGCCTCAGACTCCTCTATAACACGCTCCACTTTGATAGCTTTTTGGTACATCGTTTGGAGATTTAGGAATGTTAGTGCAGCGACGTTTGTTTTTAACTTGGATTTGAGGCCTCTCTCAAATCGTTCCATTTTCATTTCCTCATTCGCCACTTGATGAGGAGCAAACCTACTCAATTCATTAAACTTAGATATATACTCAATAACTGGCATTTTTTCTTGCTTTAGGTCCAAAAATTCCTGCTCCTTAGCCCATTTTACCTCCTTAGGATAGTATTTTTCATCTAATAACCCCTTGAACTCTGCCCAAGTTAGTGGTTGTTCGCCTTTCTTTGGTTTAACCGTATCCCACCAAAAGCTAGCATCTTTCTCAAACAAGTGAGCTGCGAACTTCACCTTATAATTAGCAGGACCCTCCATAACCTCAAACAATCCCTCAATCTTCCTCTTCCAGTGCTCATACTGAATTGGATCGGGTGCTCCGTCAAACGTAGGTGGCTTAAGCTTCAAAAATTTAATGAGCATCTCCATCCCATCATTTGGAGGCGGAGGTGGAGGGGGATTTTGCCTCTCTTCCGACATATGGTATACTATCTTAACTCCTGCACTCGTAATAAGACTTCAGGTCACTTATGTGCACCATATACATATACTACTTATAGAGGAATTTCCATCAACCTCCTCCTAGTACGCTTACAACAATTAAATACTTAACACTTAACACTTAATATGCGACATACATCGCATAGCACATAACACATAGCACATAACATACAACTCTTAGCATATAAAAATATATCGGCGAGTCAAATCTCATTTTCTTTTATCATTTTATAAAATCCTATAGCTCTGATACCGTCAAATGTAATACCCCCGACCTCAGACGGGTCGTGTTACATGCCACAGCCTTCCCCTGGGGAAAGACTGTTAAGGCAACTTGCTTAAACCTATTTAAAACATAACATAAGAGAGAGACTCAAAGTTTAAAACTTAAGCCACTATAACCTAATTGGGCCTTGAGTTTAACCCTAGGGCTACAAATGCTAGAATTTTCTCAATTTTCTGGGGTAAAACGGCCAGAGTTTCCCCTAAAAACTGACCATTTTCCAGACTTAAAGCCTTACATAATAACCCTGCAATACATAATGGTATTATATAACACCAACATCTCAACGGCTACACGCCGGAGTCCACAACTCTACGGGCCACACGCCCGGAGTACACAGAGCTTTCTATTTTTCATAAACTTTACAAGAAGTTAAATAATTACATAACCTTACAACATATTCAATATTACATAATTACGTCACAATCAAACCAAACAAGTATATCCTTGTTGTACTCCACGCATCAGTCACATACCTGTAGATCTGGGGAAAAAGGGGAAAAGTAATGGGGATGAGCAACCACCGCTCAGTGAGTAAACCCTTTCTCCCAAAATATACTTAAAATACAATTTAACTTACGCAAGCCTTTCGTAATTCATTTTAGTTGAAGAGCTTTCACATGATACATCATATTCGAACCATAAACCGAGTGAAGGAGTAATCATACCAAAAGGCTTAACTTTAGAAGAAACCATAATGCGTTGACTTAACATAATAAAATTACGCAAACCCGGAAACATAGCATAAAAGGGGTTTTACGCATAAGTTTAACTTACCGAAAATCATATATAGTAACATAATCACGTAAATGAGGAGACTATACTCTTAGAGGTACTTTGTTACTGCCATCCCGAGTCGGCCAAACTCGAGCGGCAACATACGCCTATCCGGACATACATCATACTATGCTGAGACGTAATTTCATACTTAGACTTCAGGCGGGAATCAAACCACCATCCCTGAATCTATCATACGTAACATATGTGATACCAGGCGAGAACTCCATCCCTGGGTCTCATACTTAAGTTTAAAGTTTCTAGAGTAGCTCCTCTACGTACACATAGACATAAGCATAACCATACGTTCACATACATACTCATATTGGTTCATATATACGTCTTAGGAACTTATGAAATTCATATACGTACATTCTTAGCAGATAAACATGCTTATACGTATTCATATATAGGTTTTATGAACTTAAAACACAAAAACATAATATACATACATACTTCGTAGACAACCATACTTATACGTATTCATATATAAGTTTTTTGAACTTAAAACATGAAAACATAATTTCCTTACGACTTTAGCTTTAGGCGAATAACAAGAAAGGCCTCTTAGAAACATGGTGAGTGTACTAACTTACGATTCAAAACTTGGTAGTTACTAGCGTGCACTTGAAAGTTAGGATTCGTAAATAATCACCTTCAGTTGCCCTTTTAACGCTCATTGTAATCTTTCAAACACAAGCGATGAACATGATACAAGCCAAGTTTACTAATCTCATAAATCAATTTCATGAATGGTTTGAAAGCTTTTCATAATCGAATCAGATTTGCTAACGTATAAACTAACTTGTAAAATACGTTTACGAATTCGTGAAACAACTTCGTTTCAAATTTAGAAGCTTCGTATAAACGTAATACGTTAATTAACTCGTAAAACGATCTCCTTTTAGACTTAAAAGCTTCTTTTAAGGGCAATAAGTTGGTTAATACTTAAAATGACTTTACTTTAAACTTCAAGGTTTTTCTTATAAAGGTAACACGTTTACCAGATCGTAAAACAACTTATTTTCTAACTCGAATGCTTCGTATGAACGTAATAAGTTTACTAAACCATAAAACGATTTCGTTTTCAACTTTAAAGCTTCTTAATAACGTAATACGTATGTTAGTTTGTAAAATGACCTCGTCCTGAACTTACAAGCTTCTCATAAATGAAATAAGATCTGTTAACACGTAAATCGATTTCGTAAGTAACTTAAAAACTTCTTACAAACATAAAAGGGTTTATTAAATCGTAAAACGACTTAATTCCAACTTAATGCTTCGTATAAATATCATAGGGTTGCTAAATCGTAAAACGATCTCGTTTTCAACTCAAAAACTTCTTAATAACGTAAAACGATTGCTAACTCATAAAACGACTTAGCTTTTTAGCTAAAAGCCTCCTTGAAATGTAATATGTATGCTAAATCGTAAATCGTAACTTGTTTGAAACATAACGTGTTTAATTAATGCTTAATTCAAACTAAGTTCGAAGCTTAAGGCTTCTCATAAACGTTATAAGTCTATTAACACATAAATCGACTTCCTTTACAACTTCAAAGCTTCTTAAAACGTAATAAGCTTGTTATGTCCTAAAACGATTTCGTTCCTAACTTCAAAGCTTCATATAAACGTATTACGACTACTAACTTGCAAAATGACCTCGTTTTTAACTTAAGAGCTTCCTATAGACGTTAAACGTTTGCTAGTTTGTAAAACGACTCCATTCCATTATTGACTTAAAAGCTTCGTATGAACGTGATACGTTTATTAACTTGTAGAACGACTTCACTTTTAACTTAAAAGTTTCTTATAAACGTAATACGTTTACTAAATCGTAAAGTGACTTAGTTTCTAACTTGAATGCTTCGCATGAACACAATAAGCTTACTAATTCGTAAAGCGACTTCGTCTTTAACTAAAAAGGCTCTTTATAAACATAATAAGGTTGCCTAATCATAAAATGACTTCGATTCTAACTTGAAAGCTTCATATAACGTAATAGGGTTGCTAAATCATAAAAACCACTTCGTTTCTAACTTAAATGCTATGATTAGCAATAATGTAAGCTAGATTCATCGAAAACTCCATTTTAAAGTATCTAACAACCTTTCAAGCATATATTGGTTCTGCCCTAGCATAGCAGTGTTCAATTCATTCGCTTATCCACACATATAATCGAATTCATACAATAACAATCCAATCTACCAATTCAGTAAACTGATTCATATAACTATCATTCGAAATCCTTAAAATAGGAGGGATTAAAGGTCCACCCACCTCGAATTCAAGCTATATGCATGCAATCTGACTGGATTGAAGCTAAATTTGAACATCCAAAGCTCAGAATCCCCTTTGTTCTTCGCGCAAGGTTCGACCATCACCAAACCCAAAATCCTAACTCACAATTTCTGAAGTATTTAGACACAATTAGCGCGAATTGAAGGGAATTGAAGCAAGGATTCAATTTATAGAGGCAAGGGTGTTCGAATCTCACCGTGCATGCGCCGAATTCGCCGGTGTTCGGCCGGTCTTTCGCCAAAATCAGCCCAACCGTGGCTAGTTCTCGTCCCACCGCACGGAATCAGGCCACCGACACCTGGGTTGGTTGGGTTCGCGGTGCAGAACGAAGAAGAACATGCAGCAGGGCTAGGGTTTAGGACTTAGGATCATCGCGGGAAGAAGAAGAAGAAAGGGAAGGCCATGGGGGTTGGGGTCACGCAGAGGGGGAAGGAGAGGCAGGCTCTCAGGGGGTCGACTGGCTCAAGGTCGGCGACCGATGACGGCGTGCGTGGCCGGAAGCGAAAGAGGCGAAGGAGGACAGGGGAAGCAGAGCAGGGGAACGGGAAG
Organism: Carnegiea gigantea; assembly: GCA_029747015.1. NCBI lineage: Eukaryota > Viridiplantae > Streptophyta > Magnoliopsida > Caryophyllales > Cactaceae > Carnegiea > Carnegiea gigantea. Next base: position 292,806 of record JAKOGI010000451.1, read on the forward strand.
AAGAAGAAGAAGAGGGGAGAGAGAGGGCTCGGGAGGGGGTTTCACGCGTGAACCCCCCCTTTTTCCTTTTTTTTTTTGGTTGCTAAAAGGTAGTAGATCACCTGATGCTATTGGCCGAATTCTCAGGTCCCTTATCCTAAACCGAAATCGTTAATATAATCGTCTGTCGACTTACTCGCCCTTGATTATGTTAAAGCTCGATTTAGTTAATTACAGAACTGTTGCCAGGATTCAACAATCTAATCGTATTCGCTTTGGTTGGAGCTTCAAGAAATCGAAGGCTATTCAACTTATACAATTTCAGACAATTTATTTTTGGGGATCTAAAGTTGAATAGATCAATAACTTGGGCGATATGGTAGTTGTAGGTTGGCGGATAATAAAATAAAATTTTCCAACCCAACAGGCATATTATTTGATAAGCAAGTACGATAGAAATGCGGGTCTCACATTTCTCCCCCACTTATAAAAAGTTTCGTCCTCGAAACTTATACGCTTTGGTCACATGATGCAAAATGATTCCATGTATACTTATATAAAAAGGAAGTACTTAAAAGAAATATTTCTTACCGACTTTCATACACATCATGGAGCCGTGAGATTGGAGGAGTCACTTTCTTGCTTGGAGATTGTTGCCGCCTTGCCTATTTGCTGACTGAGTCCTTTGATTAGCTTGCATGTTCTCCTGTACTTTCTTCGGACATTGGTTTTGATAATGCCCAATTTCTCCACACCCAAAGCACGCCCCAGTTAACCTTGCACAGGGCCCATTGTGGAGCTTGCCACATGTATCACATCGAGGCCTTGGCTCATATGGAGGGCGGTTCCTTTCAGGCCGTCGACTGGAATTAGACTTCCTCCTATGTCCACGCACCTCTCCTTGTGAGCTCTCAACTTTGCGCTTCCCTTTTTGTTGCATAGCCATCTCAGATGCCTCAGACTCCTCTATAACACGCTCTACTTTGATAGCTTTTTGGTACATCGTTTGGAGATTTGGGAATGTTAGTGTAGCGATGTTTGTTTTTAACTTGGATTTGAGGCCTCTCTCAAATCGTTCCATTTTCATTTCCTCATTCGCCACTTGATGAGGAGCAAACCTATTCAATTCATTAAACTTAGACATATACTCGATAACTGGCATTTTTCCTTGCTTTAGGTCCAAAAATTCCTGCTCCTTAGCCCATTTTACCTCCTTAGGATAGTATTTTTCATCTAATACCCCCTTGAACTCTGCCCAAGTTAGTGGTTGTTCACCTTCTTTCGGCTTAACGGTATCCCACCAAAAGCTAGCATCTTTCTCAAACAAGTGAGCTGCGACCTTCACCTTATAATTAGCAGGACACTCCATAACCTCAAACAATCCCTCAATCTTCCTCTTCCAGTGCTCATACTGAATTGGATCGGGTGCTCCGTCAAACATAGGCGGCTTAAGCTTCAAAAATTTAATGAGCATCTCCATCCCATCATTTGGAGGCGGAGGTGGAGGGGGATTTTGCCTCTCTTCCGACATATCGTATACTATCTTAACTCCTGCACTCGTAATAAGACTTTAGGTCACTTATGTGCACGATATACATATACTACTTATAGAGGAATTTCCATCAACCTCCTCCTAGTAAGCTTACAACAATTAAATACTTAACACTTAACACTTAATATACAATATACATCGCATAGCACATAACTTATAGCACATAACATATAACTCTTAGCATATAAAAACATATCGGCGAGTCAAATCTCATTTTCTTTTATCATTTTATAAAATCCTATAGCTCTGATACCATCAAATGTAACACCCCCGACCTCAGGCGGGTCGTGTTACACGCCACAGCCTTCCCCTGGGGAAAGATTGTTAAGGCAACTTGCTTAAACCTATTTAATACATAACATAAGAGAGAGACTCAAAGTTTAAAACTTAAGCCACTATAACCTAATTGGGCCTTGGGTATAACCCCAGGGTTAGGGATGCTAGAATTTTCTCAATTTTTCTGGGGGAAAACGGCCAGAGTTTCCCCTAAAAACTGACCATTTCCCAGGCTTAAAGCCTTACATAATAACCCTGCAATACATAATGGTACTATATAACACCTAACATCTCAACGGCTACACGCTGGAGTCCACAACTCTACGGGCCACACGCCGGGAGTATACAGAGCTTTCTATTTTTCATAAACTTTACAAGAAGTTAAATAATTACATAACCTTACAACATATTCAATATTACATAATTACGTCACAATAAAACCAAGCAAGTCCATCCTTGTTGTACTCCACGCATCAATCACATACCTGTAGATCTGGGGAAAAAAGGGGAAAAGTAATGGGGATGAGCAACCACCGCTCAGTGAGTAAACCCTCTCTCCCAAAACATACTTAAAATACAATTTAACTTACGCAAGCCTTTCGTAATTCATTTTAGTTGAAGAGCTTTCACATAATACATCATATTCGAACCATCAACCGAGTGAAGGAGTAATCATACCAAAAGGCTTAACTTTAGAAGAAACCATAATGCGTTGACTTAACATAATAAAGTTACGCAAACCCGGAAACATAGCATAAAAAGGGTTTTACGCATAAGTTTAACTTACCGAAAATCATACATAGTAACATAATCACGTAAATGAGGAGACTATACTCTTAGAGGTACTTTGTTACTGCCATCCCGAGTCGGCCAAACTCGAGCGGTAACATACGCCTATCCGGATAGACATCATACTATGCTGAGACGTAATTTCATACTTAGACTTCAGGCGGGAATCAAACCACCATCCCTGAATCTATTATAACGTAACATATGTGATACCTGGCGGGAACTAAGCCCCCATCCCTGCGTCTCAGACTTAAGCTTAAAGTTTCTAGAGTAGCTCCTTTACGTACACATAGACATAAGCATAACCATACGTTCACATACATACTCATATTGGTTCATATATACGTCTTAGGAACTTATGAAATTCATATACATACATACTTAGTAGATAAACATGCTTATACATTTTCATATATAGGTTTTATGAACTTAAAACACAAAACATAATATACATACATACTTCGTAGACAACCATACTTATACGTATTCATATATAAGTTTTATGAACTTAAAATATGAAAACATAATTTCCTTACGACTTTAGCTTTAGGCGAATAACAAGAAAGGCCTTTTAGAAACATAGTGAGTGTACTAACTTACAATTCAAAACTTGGTAGTTACTAGCATGCACTTGAAAGGTAGGCTTCGTAAATAATCACCTTCAGTTGCCCTTTTTGACGCTCATTGTAATCCTTCAAACACAAGCGATGAACATGATACAAGCCAAGTTTACTAATCTTATCAATCGATTTCGTGAATGGTTTAAAAGCTTTTCATAATCGAATTAAATTTGCTAACGTATAAACTAACTTTGTAAAATACGTTTACGAATTCGTAAAACGACTTCGTTTCTAATTTAGAAGTTTCGTATAAACGTAATACGTTAATTAACTCGTAAAACGATCTCCTTTTAGACTTAAAAGCTTCTCTTAAGGGCAATAAGTTGGTTAATACTTAAAACGACTTTACTTTAAACTTCAAGGTTTTTCTTATAAAGGTAACACGTTTACCAAATCGTAAAACGACTTATTTTCTAACTCGAATGCTTCGTATGAACGTAATAAGTTTACTAAACCGTAAAACGATTTCGTTTTCAACTTAAAATCTTCTTAATAACGTAATACGTAAGTTTGTAAAACGACTTCGTCCTGAACTTACAAGCTTCTTATAAATAAAATAAGATCTGTTAACACGTAAATCGGTTTCGTAAGTAACTCAAAAACTTCTTACAAACATAGAAGGGTTTATTAAATTGTAAAACGACTTAATTCCAACTTACATGCTTCGTATAAATATAATAGGGTTTCTAAATCGTAAAACGATCTCGTTTTCAACCAAAAAACTTCTTAATAACGTAAAACGATTGCTAACTCATAAAACGACTTCGCTTTTTAGCTAAAAGCCTCCTTGAAATGTAATATGTATGTTGAATCGTAAATCGTAACTTGTTTGAAACATAACGTGTTTAATTAATGCTTAATTCAAACTAAGTTCGAAGCTTAAGGCTTCTCATAAACGTTATAAGTCTATTAACACATAATCGACTTCCTTTGCAACTTCAAAGCTTCTTAAAACGTAATAAGCTTGTTAAGTCTTAAAACGATTTCATTCCTAACTTCAAAGCTTCATATAAACGTATTACGTCTACTAACTTGTAAAATGACCTCGTTTTTAACTTAAGAACTTCCTATAGTCGTAAAACGTTTGCTAGTTTGTAAAACGACTCCATTATTGACTTAAAAGCTTCGTATAAATGTAATACGTTTATTAACTTATAGAACGACTTCACTTTAAACTTAAAAGTTTCTTATAAACGTAATACGTTTACTAAATCGTAAAGCGACTTAGTTTCTAACTTGAATGCTTCGCCTAAACACAATAAGCTTACTAATTCGTAAAGCGACTTCGTCTTTAACTAAAAAGGCTCTTTATAAACATAATAAGGTTGCCTAATCATAAAACGACTTTGATTCTAACTTGAAAGCTTCATATAAACGTAATAGGGTTGCTAAATCATAAAAACAACTTCGTTTCTAACTTAAATGCTATGATTAGCAACAAATGTAAGCTAGATTCATCGAAAACTCCATTTTAAAATATCTAGCAGCCTTTCAAGAATATATTGGTTCTGCCCTAGCATAGCAATGTTTAATTCATTTGCTTGTCCGCACATATAATCAAATTCATACAATAACAATCCAATCTACCAATTCAGTAAACTGATTCATATAACTATCATTCGAAATCCTTAAAATAAAAGGGATTAAAGGTCCACCCACCTCGAATTCAAGCTATATGCATGCAAACTGACTGGATTGAAGCTAAATTTGAACACCCAAAGCTCAGGATCCCCTCTGTTCTTCGCGCAAGGTTCGACCACCACCAAACCCTCACAATTTCTGAAGTATTTAGACACAATTAGCGCGAATTGAAGGGAATTGAAGCAAGGATTCAATTTATAGAGGCAAGAGTGTTCGAATCTCACCGTGCATGCGCCGAATTCGCCGGTGTTCGGCCGGTCTTTCGCCAAAATCAGCCCCACCGTGGCTAGTTCTCGTCCCACCGCACGGAATCAGGCCACCGACACCTGGGTTGGTTGGGTTCGCGGTAGCAGAACGAAGAAGAACAGGCAGCAGGGCTAGGGTTTAGGACTTAGGATCATCGCGGGAAGAAGAAGAAGAAAGGGAAGGCCATGGGGGTCGGGGTCACGCAGAGGGGGAAGGAGAGGTAGGCTCTCAGGGGGTCGACTGGCTCAAGGCCGGCGGCCGACGACGGCGTGCGTGGTCGGAAGCGAAAGAGGCGAAGGAGGACAGGGGAAGCAGAGCAGGGGAACGGGAAGAAGAAGAAGAAGAAGAGGAGTGAGAGAGGGCTCGGGAGGGGGTTTCACGTGTGAACCCCCCCTTTTTCCTTTTTTTTTTTGGTTGCTAAAAGGTAGTAGATCACCTGATGCTATTGGCCGAATTCTCAGGTCCCTTATCCTAAACCGAAATCGTTAATATAATCGTCTGTCGACTTACTCGCCCTTGATTATGTTAAAGCTCGATTTAGTTAATTACAGAACTGTTGCCAGGATTCAACAATCTAATCGTATTCGCTTTGGTTGGAGCTTCAAGAAATCGAAGGCTATTCAACTTATACAACTTCAGACAATTTATTTTTGGGGATCAAAAATTAAATAGATCAATAACTTGGCCGATATGGTAGTTGTAGGTTGGCGGATAATAAAATAAAATTTTCCAACCCAACAGGCATAATATTTGATAAGCAAGTACAATAGAAATGCGGGCCTCACATTTCTCCCCCACTTATAAAAAGTTTCGTCCTTGAAACTTATACGCTTTGGTCACATGATGCGAAATGATTCCATATATACTTATATAAAAAAGGAAGTACTTAAAGAAAGATTTCTTACCGACTTTCATTCAAATCATGGAGTTGTGAGATTGGTGGAGTCATTTCTTTGTTTGGAGATTGTTGCCGCCTTGCCTACTTACTGGCTCAGTCCTTTGATTGGCTTGCATGTTTTCCTGTACTTTCTTCGGACATTGGTTTTGGTAATACCCAATCTCTCCACACCCAAAGCATGCCCCAGTTAACCTTGCGCAAGGCCCATTGTGGAGCTTGCCACATGTATCACATCGAGGCCTTGGCTCATATGGAGGGCGGTTCCTTTCAGGCAGTCGACTGGAATTAAACTTCCTCCCATTTCCACGTACCACTCCTTGAGAGCTCTCGACCTCCCGCTCCCTTTTTTGTTGCGTAGCTAACTCAGATGCCTCAGACTCATCTATAACACACTCCACTTTGATGGCTTTTTGGTACATCGTTTGGAGGTTTGGAAAGGTTAGTGCAGCCATGTTTGTCTTTAACTTAGATTTGAGGCCTCTCTCAAATCGTTCCATTTTCATTTCCTCATTCGCCACTTGATGAGGAGCAAACCTACTCGATTTATTAAACTTAGACATATACTCGATAACTGGCATTTTTCCTTGCTTTAGGTCCAAAAATTCCTGCTCCTTAGCCCATTTTACCTCCTTAGGATAGTATTTTTCATCTAATAACCCCTTGAACTCTGCCCAAGTTACTCTTTGTTCGCCTTCTTTTGGTTTAACCGTATCCCACCAAAAGCTAGCATCTTTCTCAAACAAGTGAGCTGCGAACTTCACCTTATAATTAGTAGGACACTCCATAACCTCAAACAATCCCTCAATCTTCCTCTTCCAGTGCTCATACTGAATTGGATCGGGTGCTCCGTCAAACGTAGGTGGCTTAAGCTTCAAAAATTTAATAAGCATCTCCATCCCGTCATTTGGAGGCGGAGGTGGAGGGGGATTTTGCCTCTCTTCCGACATATCGTATACTATCTTAACTCCTGCACTCGTAATAAGACTTCAGGTCACTTATGTGCACCATATACATATACTACTTATAGGGGAATTTCCATCAACCTCCTCCTAGTAAGCTTACAACAATTAAATACTTAACACTTAACACTCAATATGCAACATACATCGCATAGCACATAACACATAGCACATAACATATAACTCTTAGCATATAAAAACATATCGGCGAGTCAAATCTCATTTTCTTTTATCATTTTATAAAATCCTATAGCTCTGATACCATCAAATGTAACACCCCCGACCTCAGGCGGGTCGTGTTACACACCACAGCCTTCCCCTGGGGAAAGACTGTTAAGGCAACTTGCTTAAACCTATTTAAAACATAACATAAGAGAGAGACTCAAAGTTTAAAACTTAAGCCACTATAACCTAATTGGGCCTTGGGTATAACCCCAGGGTTAGGAATGCTAGAATTTTCTCAATTTTTCGGGGGGAAAACGGCCAGAGTTTCCTCTAAAAACTGACCATTTCCCAGGCTTAAAGCCTTACATAATAACCCTGCAATACATAATGGTACTATATAACACCAACATCTCAACGGCTACACGCCGGAGTTCACAACTCTACGGGCCACACGCCCGGAGGATACAGAGCTTTCTATTTTTCATACACTTTACAAGAAGTTAAATAATTACATAACCTTACAACTTATTCAATATTACATAAATACGTCACAATCAAACCAAGCAAGTCCATCCTTGTTGTACTCCACGCATCAGTCACATACCTGTAGATTTGGGGAAAAAGGGGAAAAGTAATGGGGATGAGCAACCACCGCTCAGTGAGTAAACCCTCTCTCCCAAAACATACTTAAAATACATATTAACTTATGAAAGCCTTTCGTAATTCATTTTAGTTGAAGAGCTTCCACATAATACATCATATTCGAACCATAAACCGAGTGAAGGAATAATCATACCAAAAGGCTTAACTTTAGAAGAAACCATAATGCGTTGACTTAACATAATAAAGTTACGCAAACCCGGAAACATAACATAAAAGGGGTTTTACGCATAAGTTTAACTTACCGAAAATCATACATAGTAACATAATCACGTAAATGAGGAGACTATACTCTTAGAGGTACTTTGTTACTGCCATCCTGAGTCGGCCAAACTCGAGCGGCAACACACGCCTATCCGGACAGACATCATACTATGCTGAGACGTAATTTCATACTTAGACTTCAGGCGGGAATCAAACCACCATCCCTGAATCTATCATACGTAACATATGTGATACCAGGCGGGGACTAAGCCACCATCCCTGGGTCTCAGACTTAAGCTTAAAGTTTCTAGAGTAACTCCTCTACGTACACATAGACATAAGCATAACCATACGTTCACATACATACTCATATTGGTTCATATATAGGTCTTAGGAACTTATGAAATTCATATACATATATACTTAGTAGATAAACATGCTTATACGTATTCATATATAGGTTTTATGAACTTAAAACACAAAAACATAATATACATACATACTTCGTAGACAACCATACTTATACGTATTCATATATAAGTTTTATGAACTTAAAACATGAAAACATAATTTCCTTACGATTTTAGCTTTAGGCGAATAACAAGAAAGGCCTCTTAGAAACATGGTGAGTGTACTAACTTACGATTCAAAACTTGGTAGTTACTAGCATGCACTTGAAAGGTAGGCTTCGTAAATAATCACCTTCAGTTGCCCTTTTTAACGCTCATTGTAATCCTTCAAACACAAGCGATGAACGTGATACAAGCTAAGTTTACTAATCTTATAAATTGATTTCGTGAATGGTTTAAAAGCTTTTCATAATCGAATTAAATTTGCTAACGTATAAACTAACTTGTAAAATACGTTTACGAATTCGTAAAACGATTTCGTTTCTAATTTAGAAGCTTCGTATAAATGTAATACGTTAATTAACTCATAAAACGATCTCCTTTTAGACTTAAAAGCTTCTCTTAAGGGTAATAAGTTGATTAATACTTAAAACGACTTTACTTTAAACTTCAAGGTTTTCTTATAAAGTTAACACGTTTACCAAATCGTAAAACAACTTATTTTCTAACTCGAATGCTTCGTATGTACGTAATAAGTTTACTAAACCGTAAAACGATTTCGTTTTCAACTTAAAAGCTTCTTAATAACGTAATACGTATGTTAGTTTGTAAAACGACTTCGTCCTGAACTTACAAGCTTCTTATAAATAAAATAAGGTCTGTTAACACGTAAATCGGTTTCGTAAGTAACTTAAAAACTTCTTACAAACATAGAAGGGTTTATTAAATCATAAAACGACTTAATTCCAACTTAAATGCTTCGTATAAATATAATAGGGTTGCTAAATCGTAAAACGATTTCGTTTTCAACTCAAAAACTTCTTAATAACGTAAAACGATTGCTAACTCATAAAACGACTTCGCTTTTTAGCTAAAAGCCTCCTTGAAATGTAATATGTATGCTAAATCGTACATCGTAACTTGTTTGAAACATAACGTGTTTAATTAATGCTTAATTCAAACTAAGTTCGAAGCTTAAGGCTTCTCATAAACATTATAAGTCTATTAACACATAAATCGACTTCCTTTGCAACTTCAAAGCTTCTTAAAACGTAATAAGCTTATTAAGTCTTAAAACGATTTCATTCCTAACTTCAAAGCTTCATATAAACGTATTACGTCTACTAACTTGTAAAATGACCTCGTTTTTAATTTAAGAACTTCCTATAGACGTAAAACGTTTGCTAGTTTGTAAAACGACTCCATTATTGACTTAAAAGCTTCGTATAAATGTAATACGTTTATTAACTTGTAGAACGACTTCACTTTAAACTTAAAAGTTTCTTATAAACGTAATACGTTTACTAAATCGTAAAGCGACTTAGCTTCTAACTTGAATGCTTCGCATAAACTCAATAAGCTTACTAATTCGTAAAGCGACTTCGTTTTAACTGAAAAGGCTCTTTATAAACATAATAAGGTTGCCTAATCATAAAACGACTTTGATTCTGACTTGAAAGCTTCATATAAACGTAATAGGGTTGCTAAATCATAAAAACAACTTCGTTTCTAACTTAGATGCTATGATTAGCAATAATGTAAGCTAGATTCTTCGAAAACTCCATTTTAAAGCATCTAACAACCTTTCAAGAATATATTGGTTCTGCCCTAGCATAGCAGTGTTTAATTCATTCGCTTGTCCACACATATAATCGAATTCATACAATAACAATCAAATCTACCAATTCAGTAAACTGATTCATATAACTATCATTCGAAATCCTTAAAATAGGAGGGATTAAAGGTCCACCCACCTCGAATTCAAGCTGTAGGCGTGCAAACTGACTAGATTGAAGCTAATTTCGAACTCCCAAAGCTAAGTATCCCCTCTACTCTTCGCGCAAGGCTCGACCACTTCCAAACCTAAAACCCTAACTTGTAATTTTTGAGAAGTTGAGCACAATTAGCATGAATTGAAGGGAATTAAACCAAGGATTCAATTTATAGAGGCAAGAGTGTTCGAATCTCACCGTGCATGCGCCGAATTCGCCGGTGTTCGGCCGGTCTTTCGTCAAAATCAGCCCAACCGTGGCTAGTTCTCGTCCCACCGCACGGAATCAGGCCACCGACACCTGGGTTGGTTGGGTTCGCGGTAGCAGAACGAAGAAGAACAGGCAGCAGGGCTAGGGTTTAGGACTTAGGATCATCGCGGGAAGAAGAAGAAGAAAGGGAAGGCCATGGGGGTCGGGGTCACGCAGAGGGGGAAGGAGAGGTAGGCTCTCAGGGGGTCGACTGGCTCAAGGCCGGCGGTCGACGACGCCGGCGTGCATGGCCGGAAGCGAAAGAGGCGAAGGAGGACAGGGGAAGCAGAGCAGGGGAACGGGAAGAAGAAGAAGAAGAGGAGTGAGAGAGGGCTCGGGAGGGGGTTTCACGCGTGAACCCCCCCTTTTTCCTCTTTTTTTTTGGGTTGCTAAAAGGTAGTAGATCACCTGATGCTGTTAGTCGAATTCTCGGGTCCCTTATCCTAAACCGAAATCGTTAATATAATCGCCTGTCGACTTACTCGCCCTTGATTATATTAAAGCTCGATTTAGTTAATTACAGAACTGTTACCAGGATTCAACAATCTAATCGTATTCGCTTTGGTTGGAGCTTCAAGAAATCGAAGGCTATTCAACTTATACAACTTCAGATAATTTATTTTTGGGGATCAAAAATTGAATAGATCAATAACTTGGCCGATATGGTAGTTGTAGGTTGGCGGATAATAAAATAAAATTTTCCAACCCAACAGGCATAATATTTGATAAGCAAGTACAATAGAAATGCGGGCCTCACATTTCTCCCCCACTTATAAAAAGTTTCGTCCTCGAAACTTATACGCTTTGGTCACATGATGCGAAATGATTCCATATATACTTATATAAAAAGGAAGTACTTAAAGAAAGATTTCTTACCGACTTTCATACACATCATGGAGCTGTGAGATTGGTGGAGTCATTTCTTTGTTTGGAGATTGTTGCCGCCTTGCCTACTTACTGGCTCAGTCCTTTGATTGGCTTGCATGTTTTCCTGTACTTTCTTCGGACATTGGTTTTGGTAATGCCCAATCTCTCCACACCCAAAGCATGCCCTAGTTAACCTTGCGCAAGGCCCATTGTGGAGCTTGCCACATGTATCACATCGAGGCCTTGGCTCATATGGAGGGCGGTTCCTTTCAGGCCGTCGACTGGAATTAAACTTCCTCCCATTCCCACGTACCACTCCTTGAGAGCTCTCGACCTCCCGCTCCCTTTTCTGTTGCGTAGCTAACTCAGATGCCTCAGACTCGTCTATAACACGCTCCACTTTGATGGCTTTTTGGTACATTGTTTGGAGGTTTGGAAAGGTTAGTGCAGCCATGTTTGTCTTTAACTTAGATTTGAGGCCTCTCTCAAATCGTTCCATTTTCATTTCCTCATTCGCCACTTGATGAGGAGCAAACCTACTCAATTCATTAAACTTAGACATATACTCGATAACTGGCATTTTTCCTTGCTTTAGGTCCAAAAATTCCTGCTCCTTAGCCCATTTGACCTCCTTAGGATAGTATTTTTCATCTAATAACCCCTTGAACTCCGCCCAAGTTAGTGGTTGTTCACCTTCTTTCGGCTTAACGGTATCCCACCAAAAGCTAGCATCTTTCTCAAACAAGTGAGCTGCGAACTTCACCTTATAATTAGCAGGACACTCCATAACCTCAAACAATCCCTCAATCTTCCTCTTCCAGTGCTCATACTGAATTGGATCGGGTGCTCCGTCAAACGTAGGTGGCTTAAGCTTCAAAAATTTAATGAGCATCTCCATCCCGTCATTTGGAGGCGGAGGTGGAGGGGGATTTTGCCTCTCTTCCGACATATCGTATACTATCTTAACTCCTGCACTCGTAATAAGACTTCAGGTCACTTATGTGCACCATATACATATACTACTTATAGGGGAATTTCCATCAACCTCCTCCTAGTAAGCTTACAACAATTAAATACTTAACACTTAACACTCAATATGCAACATACATCGCATAGCACATAACACATAGCACATAACATATAACTCTTAGCATATAAAAACATATCGGCGAGTCAAATCTCATTTTCTTTTATCATTTTATAAAATCGTATAGCTCTGATACCATCAAATGTAACACCCCCAACCTCAGGCGGGTCGTGTTACACGCCACAGCCTTCCCCTGGGGAAAGACTGTTAAGGCAACTTGCTTAAACCTATTTAAAATGTAACATAAGAGAGAGACTCAAAGTTTAAAACTTAAGCCACTATAACCTAATTGGGCCTTGAGTTTAACCCTAGGGCTAGAAATGCTAGAATTTTCTTAATTTCTGGGACAAAACGGCCAGAGTTTCCCCTAAAAACTGACCATTTTCCAGGCTTAAAGCCTTACATAATAACCCTGCAATACATAATGGTACTATATAACACCAACATCTCAACGGCTACACGCCGGAGTCCACAACTCTACGGGCCACACGCCCGGAGTATACAGAGCTTTCTATTTTTCATAAACTTTATAAGAAGTTAAATAATTACATAACCTTACAACATATTCAATATTACATAATTACGTCACAATCAAACCAAGCAAGTCCATCCTTGTTGTACTCCACGCATCAGTCACATACCTGTAGATCTGGGGAAAAAGGGGAAAAGTAATGGGGATGAGCAACCACCGCTCAGTGAGTAAACCCTATCTCCCAAAACATACTTAAAATACAATTCATTTTAGTTGAAGAGCTTTCACATAATACATCATATTCGAACCATAAACCGAGTGAAGGAGTAATCATACCAAAAGGCTTAACTTTAGAAGAAACCATAATGCGTTGACTTAACGTAATAAAGTTACGCAAACCCGGAAACATAGCATAAAAGGGGTTTTACGCATAAGTTTAACTTACCGAAAATCATACATAGTAACATAATCACGTAAATGAGGAGACTATACTCTTAGAGGTACTTTGTTACTGCCATCCCGAGTCGGCCAAACTCGAGCGGCAACATACGCCTATCCGCACAGACATCATACTATGCTGAGACGTAATTTCATACTTAGACTTCAGGCGGGAATCAAACCACCATCCCTGAATCTATCATAACGTAACATATGTGATACCAGGCGGGAACTAAACCACCATCCCTGGGTCTCAGACTTAAGCTTAAAGTTTCTAGAGTAGCTCCTTTACGTACACATAGACATAAGCATAACCATACGTTCACATACATACTCATATTGGTTCATATATACGTCTTAGGAACTTATGAAATTCATATACATACATTCTTAGTAGATAAACATGCTTATACGTATTCATATATAGGTTTTATGAACTTAAAACACAAAAACATAAATACATACATACTTCGTAGACAACCATACTTATACGTATTCATATATAAGTTTTATGAACTTAAAACATGAAAACATAATTTCCTTACGACTTTAGCTTTAGGCGAATAACAAGAAAGGCCTCTTAGAAACATGGTGAGTGTACTAACTTACGATTCAAAACTTGGTAGTTACTAGCATGCACTTGAAAGGTAGGTTTCGTAAATAATCACCTTCAGTTGCCCTTTTTGACGCTCATTGTAATCCTTCAAACACAAGCGATGAACGTGATACAAGCCAAGTTTACTAATCTTATAAATCGATTTCGTGAATGGTTTAAAAGCTTTTCATAATTGAATTAAATTTGCTAATGTATAAACTAACTTGTAAAATACGTTTACGAATTCGTAAAACGACTTCGTTTCTAATTTAGAAGCTTCGTATAAATGTAATACGTTAATTAACTCATAAAACGATCTCCTTTTAGACTTAAAAGCTTCTTATAAGGGCAATAAGTTGGTTAACACTTAAAACGACTTTACTTTAAACTTAAAGGTTTCTTATAAAGGTAACACGTTTACCAAATCGTAAAACGACCTATTTTCTAACTCGAATGCTTCGTATGAACGCAATAAGTTTACTAAACCGTAAAACGATTTCGTTTTCAACTTAAAAGCTTCTTAATAACGTAATACGCATGTTAGTTTGTAAAACGACTTCGTCCTGAACTTACAAGCTTCTTATAAATAAAATAAGATCTGTTCACACGTAAATCGGTTTCGTAAGTAACTTAAAAACTTCTTACAAACATAGAAGGGTTTATTAAATCGTAAAATGATTTAATTCCAACTTAAATACTTCGTATAAATATAATAGGGTTGCTAAATCGTAAAACGATCTCGTTTTCAACTCAAAAACTTCTTAATAACGTAAAACGATTGCTAACTCATAAAACGACTTCGCTTTTTAGCTTAAAGCCTCCTTGAAATGGAATATGTATGCTAAATCGTAAATCGCAACTCGTTTGAAACATAACGTGTTTAGTTAATGCTTAATTCAAACTAAGTTCGAAGCTTAAGGCTTCTCATAAACATTATAAGTCTATTAACACATAAATCGACTTCCTTTGCAACTTCAAAGCTTCTTAAAACGTAATAAGCTTATTAAGTCTTAAAACGATTTCATTCCTAACTTCAAAGCTTCATATAAACGTATTACGTCTACTAACTTGTAAAATGACCTCGTTTTTAATTTAAGAACTTCCTATAGACGTAAAACGTTTGCTAGTTTGTAAAACGACTCCATTATTGACTTAAAAGCTTCGTATAAATGTAATGCGTTTATTAACTTGTAGAACGACTTCACTTTAAACTTAAAAGTTTCTTATAAACGTAATACGTTTACTAAATCGTAAAGCGACTTAGTTTCTAACTTGAATGCTTCGCATAAACTCAATATGCTTACTAATTCGTAAAGCGACTTCGTCTTTAACTGAAAAGGCTCTTTATAAACATAATAAGGTTGCCTAATCATAAAACGACTTTGATTCTAACTTGAAAGCTTCATATAAACGTAATAGGGTTGCTAAATCATAAAAACAACTTCGTTTCTAACTTAAATGCTATGATTAGCAATAATGTAAGCTAGATTCTTCGAAAACTCCATTTTAAAGCATCTAACAACCTTTCAAGAATATATTGGTTCTGTCTTAGCATAGCAGTGTTTAATTCATTCGCTTGTCCACACATATAATCGAATTCATACAATAACAATCCAATCTACCAATTCAGTAAACTGATTCATATAACTATCATTCGAAATCCTTAAAATAGGAGGGATTAAAGGTCCACCCACCTCGAATTCAAGCTGTAGGCGTGCAAACTGACTGGATTGAAGCTAATTTCGAACTCCCAAAGCTAAGTATCCCCTCTACTCTTCGCGCAAGGCTCGACCACTTCCAAACCTAAAACCCTAACTTGTAATTTTTGAGAAGTTAAGCACAATTAGCATGAATTGAAGGGAATTAAACCAAGGATTCAATTTATAGAGGCAAGAGTGATGCGCCGAATTCGCCGGTGTTCGGCCGGTCTTTCGCCAAAATCAGCCCAACCGTGGCTAGTTCTCGTCCCAACCCCCCACCCGCAAAAAAAAAAAGGAATAGGCACACCGACTAACATACACCTGGTGTTGTTGGGTTCTCGGTATCAGAACGAAGAAGCAACATGGACAGGCAGGGCTAGGTTTAGGACTTAGGATCATCTCGGAGAGAAGAAGAAAGGGATAGGCCAGGGGTCGGGTCCACGCCGGGGGAAGGAGAGGTAGTGCTCTCCAGGGGGCGACTGCTCAGGCCGGGGTTGACGACGCCGGACGGCATGTCCGGAGCGAAAGAGCGAAGGAGTACAGGGGAATCAGAGCAGGGGAACGTGAAGGAAGAGAAGAGGAGTGAGAGAGGGCTCGTGAGGGTTTCACGCGGAAACGCCCTTTTTTCCTTTTTTTTTTGGTTCTAAAAGGAGTAGTCACATGATGCTATTGGTCGATTCTCGGGTCCCTTATCCTAAACGAAATCGTTATATAATCGTCTGTCGCTACTCGCCTTGAGTATAATTATAAAGCTCGATTTAGTTTAATTACAGAACTGTTACAGGATTCACAATCTATCGTATTCCGTTTGGTTGAGCTTCAAGAAATCGAAGGGCTATTCAAACTTAGTGACAACTTCAGACAATTTTATTTTTGGGATCAAAATGGAATAGATCAATAACTTGGCCGATATGGTAGTTTGTAGGTTGCGATAATAAAAATAAATTTGCACCCCCGGCTATATGATAAGCAAGTACAATAGAAATGCGCCTCACATATGTATATATGTGTGTGTGTGTATATTATATATAGTATGTCTACATATATCGATATATATATATCATATACTATAATATATATAATTATTTTATTTTTTTGATATTATATTATATTATGTATATATATATATAGAAACACATTTGTATTGCAGGTTTTAATAATATGGTCCACAACACATAATGTTGATTCATTAGCCCGGTTTGCATGGGTCTGTTCCGATGAGGAAAGTTAGATCTGTAAAATAAAGAAGGTTTGGAAGCATGTCTACCTTGATTGATATTAGCCATTCCAGTGGTAGATATAGATCTTTGTTGGTTAGCCGGTTGAGTCGTAAGGGGTGGGACTAGCTCTGATACCAATTATTGGTCTCTACTTGGCTAAGTCACTCTAAAGGGGGTTAAATAGGGTGATAACATATAAATGCAATTTAAAAACTTAAGCACAGGATACAAAAACTCTCCAGCCAGCTTTCTGGCTTACACGCAGGATTCTCTCAACCCTTTTGCCTCGCAAGGATTCTCAACTGTGTGCACAAAGAGTGAAATGATTTGAAATTTGTCCACTCCACAATACTATAACACTTATAATATGAGTTCAGCTCTTTTTGTGTTGGATCCTCTTCTTCTTCAGTAGGGGTCCGTATTTGTAGGAGCTGCGCACTAGACTGTTGTGATAAGCTAAAGGAAATACTTGTTTGATGCTTTAGAATATTCCCTTAAATGTCTCTCTTACAGCTTTCAGTTGGTTTAAGAGCCTTGACATTCGTTCACTTTTTGTTAACTGCTCAGTCACGTCTTAACATCTTCGAGCTTAGGGAGGTGGTTCTTCAGCCTTCCAGTATTAAGCTAGCCATTGCATTCCTCTTTTTATATGGCAGATAGCACTCCTTTCAGGTATGATGTTCACACCTTCTATTTTTTGAATAGCTGGCCAGCATCTAGCACTTTTAATAAAAGTATGTTGGGCCCTTCCCTAATTTAGGATTAGTTTGAATCTACTCTCTTAGCTTCCCCATTGTGACCAACTTTTATAATATGATTAAAGATTATTTTAATAAGTAATTAGCAAAATTATTGATTCATTATATTATGGTTAATTCAAGTGATCCAATTTGGTCTGGTTATGGTAAATCACTTTTTCTTCAAAAAGTAGAATACATATGAAAAATTTTATCAGGTAATGAACAACCTTTTATACTAAAACTTGTGCTATGCTTCCTTATCATAGGATTTCATATTAGAATACATTTTTCATTTAACGAACATATACATTGATTTAAAAATGGCAATTAATTAGAGTACTATAAAGTTCAAATTAAGATTGATTATAGTTGCACTAAGTTTACGACTTTGAGAGGGGTCCATTTCTAAAAATATATCATGGTTCTTGACAATGAGTCCAAGGTAATTGAGCTCTAACTTTGAAACTTTAGGTAGTTAGTTTCCAATCGATCTTGTTAAGTAAGTCCCTTGTAATAATGAAGCACATAGGGAGATTTCAGATAACTATTTAAAGAAGATCCGATTACCTTTGTAGATTATAGTAAAACATGCCTTGAAATCACAACTCATAATATAATGTAAGCTATATAATCAGATCACATTGAGGACATTCTTCAACAACCATGCCATCCAACTTGTGTTGGCTTAGGGTAGAGAGCACTCTTCTTAGCAACTTGATTAGGATCTTTGAGGGAGTAATACATTACCATAGAATTTGAAATGAACTCAATAGGGGAGTAGGTGATTTTTTCCCATTAAAGGGCATTTGCGATCAAATTAGAGATCAATGACTTAATAGTGAATAATGAATGCTTGGAAAAGATTGTCTGCTTACCCTGTATGAAGATTCTAGCGTGCATATTAATTGTTGGCACAAGCGCAGTGGGCACTGTAGTAATTTTCCAAGTCATCTCTCACAAGGACTAGATTGATCTGTCAAGATTATGCATGTGAAATAGGTCAAAACTTAGAGATTAATTTATTGAACATAATTAAGTGAAAACTCAACTCAAGCTTGAAATCAATGGAAAGAAAGAATCTGTAGATTAGTCTAGCATAGTATTATGCTGAATCAAGTAATGAAACATGTGTTCTTTTAGTTGATCAATTTTAAGGCTGATATTCAAATGAATTCCAAAATTTCTTTTGGAATGAAGAGAATCTACTCAAATCAACTAGATGACCATTTCACAAAGGCTCTCAAATTAATTTAATTTATAGGTTTAATAATCAAATTAACCTCGAAATTAGCAATTCTTTTTGAAGCGATTACAAAATCAAGTTCAATCTTGACAATCCAACGATAGATTTCAGCTTTTATTCTTCACCAAATTGTATAATTTGCATGCAAAAAGTTGATTAAGTTGCTCATATCTAAACACTCAGGATTACATAGAAACAAATCAACTATGATCAACACATAATTCTGCTACTAAATGCAACATCATTACTTCAATTAGACAATCACTAGATATGGAAAGAACTACTCACACATATTTGGAAACATTAAAGAAAAAAATCCCTAAATACATGCAACTATCTAAAAGAAAGAATGTAGAAAAGAGAAGTGAAAAGCTACTTGTTCTGGGAGCTTGATAGAGGATATCTTAATCAACGCTTCGTACTTTTCGAATTTTACTGGATCTTCACTTCTTCTTCTATAAGCCTTCTCTAATGGTAAATAGAGCTATGTAGAGGTGGCAATGGATGGGCGTAAGTCTAGAAAAGAAACCCCCAAATAGCCAATAAGAGCTAGCCAAATGCCAAAAATGAAGGATATGCCCCACAGCCATGTAGAAAACTTACACGTCATGACCATGAGAACCACCACGCCATCATCTGGTCATGACAACCACCATTGCCTGTGGCCACCACCATGCACATGGCCAGGGAGTGGTGGCCACTTGCTATCTTAGTTGACTCTAGCTTTTTTCATGCTTCTTTCTAGAACTCCTGGATCATGGTTCTAGCCATGGTCTGTCTGTGTTAGGTGTCTTTAGGCATTTTTTGCTTCTATCTTTAATCATTAAGGATTCAAACAAATTAATCTACTAATATACCTTGGGTTCACATGGCTATAATCTACGTGGAGTTACAAAGCACATGAAACTCAAGTGTAATAGTAGAAATAAAGTCGCCGATTACTCAATTATGTATATTAGTCCCCTAAAATGAGACCCACACACATGAAATGCTATGTAAATATGATGTTGATCATTCAACCCTGGTCAAACCCTTGACCCCAACGAAAACTTGAACTTAAATCAAATCAACTATGGAATTTGTATCTAGGAACACAAACAAATCTCCTCAGGCTGGATAAGTTGAAACATATCACAAACAAAAGAAACAATTAATGGCAACCCCTACAGTGCTTAAGTTATTATGGAGCAGTTGAAAGTCTTCAAAGTATAAAACTACAAACTACAAGCTCAATATCAAGCATAATCACCTTTAAAGAATCACAATGCACGACTTGTAAGTGCATGGAAAAGAATAGAGCTAAATGAACCAATAGAACCTTACTTCAAGAATTTGAACCACACCAGCTCATGTGGTTGAAATATAAAATAGGTTCGCTCAAGATTCTCTCCACATAAGCGATCTTTCATATGCTTGCAATACTCTCAAATTATCCACCACTAAGATTCAATGTGCACATAATAATCAAGAGGGATTTTTAAGGGTTACAATAAGGCTCAATACTAAAGAGAAGAGGACTAGGTAACAAGCAACCATGGGCCAATGAACCATAAATCTCAACAACACTAGCCTAACAATATAATGAACATATGCCCTACGAATCAAAAAGAAAATGAGTTGACAAAAGAAGGGACACAAGCTATATACAAGAAGCTAATTCCCGTCACTTATTCATATTTTTTTAATGTTTTTTTTTATCGTTTTTTAATCCTTTTGATTCTTTTGGTTTCTTTTTTGGAGAATGGAATGAAAGGTTCAACTAGTGAAAGGCATGGAACACTCAATTGCCAAATCATAACCAAATCATATATACATAAGCTAAACAAGAGCAGCATAATCCAAATGTACAATGCTATCAACCCTTCATCAAGTTGGTATACCAAAAGCCACAACAAATGCCCCAAAGCCACCCACGTCACATATGAAGCAATACTCCATACACTTGGCTTACAGATTGGATTATGTGTATCGCCAAGGGCTAAAATAAAAGGGATCATGACATATTAGTCATAAGCCCAAAGGGGCTAGTGAAGCAAAACATTCAACACAAGGGAGGCTTTTGGCAATGAAGCTAAAATGACCAGAGAAAAAATGTCTTTATTACATCATCAAACATGCAATTACTAATGTGATCTTGAACAAGAGTTTAGGCAAGTCCTAGAGATTGGACATAATCACACACATAAAAGACTAGAGATTAAGTGTAGTGATCAGTCTAATAAATGCTCAAGGTCTCACAAGATGTCTACCATGATCACAATTAGTTTGTTAAATGAAGCACATCTACTGACACTAGTGCTACTCTAAAGGTGGCATGGTTCTCAGTTAAGAACCAGGTGCAAAATAAGATACAATCCACATCTCCTTTATAAAAAGTTTTCCACACCAAAAGGAGGCATTTGTTGAAATCAGCTAAGCTTGTGAAAACTACTATGTCTAAAGGATCATCATAATAGGGCTCTCTTTTCTTTTTTTCTTTACTATAAACCTAAACGTGCACCTAAATGACCTATATGCAAAAATCAAAGTGCAGTATAAGTAAGAATTATAACAAGCTAGATATGCCTAACTAAGACGCAAAACATGCAAAATATTCTTCCCCTATGCTTATATAGTACATTGCCTTTAGTGTGAACACATAAAACAACAAAAGATTAAAGGGAAAGGGGGACTTATGCAAAAGCATTGTGTTGCCTCCCAGGTAGCGCTTCTTTAATGTCTCTAGTTACACCAAATGTGGGTCATCCTTTGGAAGAGAGGAAATACACCAGCAACAAAGGGTACTCCAGAGCAAATATCCCTCCTTTATCACGAACCTTAACATCAAAGTCTTTAAAAAGAAGGAACATCATACGTAGAAGGGATGGATATCTTTCTTAGACAATAAGAACCACCAAGTAGCACATTCAATCGACAAAATCAATCTTAGGTTGACAAGATCCAAGGGTCCACCTTCATATTAACTGCACTTAACCTCCTATTTGAGGTCCCAATCAATGTCACCTAAGGATGGAAAAGAAAGCAAGCCTTTCATAGACCTCTAATAACTACTCAAACAACCGTCACTAAGAGCATCAAGTATGTTTTTAACAATATTAGGGAGTAAATTTTCAATCAAACCCTACTTTACACCATCAAATCCATGACCCTCAACTGACTTAACAGGAAGCACATAAGGATCATTTAGACACGTCACATTTGACACTAAGAACTCATCAAAATCAAGTATATCAACTCCACATGGAGAAAGAAGGGGAAGACTCATGGTCACTAAACAAACTAGACTGCACATGGTGGTTACCCACCAGCAATGGAACCTGGGAGATCAATAAGGGCCATGATTTGGTTGATGTAGCACTTACAGTCAGTTACATGGTGTTAAAAAGATATAGCACATATGGAAACTCAATGCATCAAGGGACATGCGATGTGGCGCAGTTGATTCAAAATAGGCTACAAGCATCATTATTTATTTCTATTTTCTACACTTCTTCTTTGCACTTTCTTTGACGCCACATTTTCTAACTTTTTTAACCCGTCTTTCCATTTTAAGCTTCTCCAGCTTGGTCTTTGATGCATGCCAAGCCCTAAGCCAACTCTTGACTGCACCCTTATCCTTACTAAAGCCCAAGCTAACTTTCCTTGGTCAAGATGGTCACCACTCCAGCACCTCACTTGGTTCCGGCTTCATTTTTCACCATCCAAATGATGTCTAATTGGAGCAATCTATGCTTTGTTGGGAAGCTTAGATAGTCTAATTTAAGATGATGCAATAAAACTTTGGGTTAGGAAGTGTTTTGATTCCCTAAAGCTATAAAAGCTCCAACTCATATAGTGCATGTTTTTGTTAGGAAATTTGCTGAATTTGGGTCAAGTTAAAATCCTACCTAACAAAGCCCGAATGAAGCAAGCACATGTTTTTTCGATTCCTGAAGATATCTATTTTAGCCTCATGCAATAAAATTTACCAATTGGTTTCAATATTGGGAGAAATGACCCAAATACATAGAGTGTGCCCTAGTTTTGGAGCAATCTCGAATTTGGCTTTAATTAAGGAAGGTACAGCTGTTACTTTTGAAATTAATTTGCATGAAATGATTCTATACATATCAAGGAAGAGTTTTCAAGTGATGGGATCCCTATTGGAGTTGTAGGGCCTTCTAGAAGCCTCTTAGAAAGAGGAGGAGGAATCCTGGAAAAATACAGCACAATTTGGTTGTAATTATCTTAGTAATGTGATTTATTTTTCTAAAGATAATTTGTAATCCCCCTATTAGTACACGTTTCCCACAATTGTAATAGCTAACTCCCCCCTCTAATTTTGGAATACCTTCATGTAAACTCAGCTTGAGTTGAATTATGAAAAAGGCATATGACCATTTTATCTCACTAAAATCTCTAAATCTTTACCTCTTTAATCAAGAGTGGCGAGTAGAGTCTTCCTTTAGAATTCTTCCTTAGTGGCTAAGAGCCTTTTGGAGAGGAATCTGGCGGTAAGTAATTAAACTATCCTTAGTATCTTATCTATTGATTGAGTTTGAATCCAAAAGAAGCAACCTTTGGGTGTGATTATTTTCCTTGTTATCTTTGATCTTGGGAGTTTGAGGAATCATCCTCATCAGAGTTTCCCCAGGAGATTAAAAGCATTTAACATTATACAATTAGATTTTCAAATTACATGATATATTTGAATTTCTAACCCTTAGATCTGAACCTTCCATTATGACACTTAGGTGATGAAAAGTTTCTATAAAATTCTCATTTTAATCTTTCTTCTATGACTTGTTTTTACATTAATTAAAATGAATCCTCCTTAATAGAATATGATAATTCGCATCTCAATTTTGTTATAATAGCTTTAACATTCGTAGATAAACTTAATTGTTGTCTTTATCCTATTAATACAATGCTGTTTGATGTTTTGAAATACTTTAATCAATAATTTTTATTTCTTTATATTAGAAAAAATTATATCACGAAATAATTTTCTATTCTTAGTATCAAACTAGCTTTTCAAATAAGTCATGTTGTACTTCCATGTTGTTAACAAATATTTTCCTAAATTCTTCGTGAAACTTACCAAATTTTGACCTTGAATGTTAAAGAGGATTGTCATTGAAATGGATAGAGTGACACTCTGCCACCATTAAAATTTTTTTAGTTCCTTCGCTATCACCCACATCAAAGGTCAATCTTCCTTCCTTCAAATTAATTTTACACACCACAGTGGCTAAGAAAGGCTTCCCAGAAATGACTTACCTGTGGGCATCCTTTGTCATGTCTAAGATAACAAAGTCCACAGGCACATAGAAGTAACCCTTGTTGACGAGAACATTTTCTAAAATACCCAAAGGGCACTTCACATAATGCTTTACTAATTGAAGTGAAATGGTGGTAGATCTCAACTTACTTAGGTAAAGTCTCTTGTAATTGAAGAAGGTATCAAACATACACTTGATCCTCGATCACGCAAAGCATGATCAATGCTTATATTCCGAATGAAGCAAGGGATGGAGAAACCATCGAACCCTTATGCTTTGTATGAAGCTTGTTTAGGGCCACAACAGTACACTCCTACCTAAAGTTGTGGTCACATGCTCATTAATTTCCCTCTTTTTCAATAGGATCTAAAAACTTGGGATGCAAAGGCATTTGAGAAAAGCATCGATGAAAGGAATGTTCACTTACAAATTCTTAGACACATCAAGAAACTTCTTAAATTGAGGATTAAGTTTGTCCTTAGAAAATATTTATGGAAATGCAAAGGTGGCATGTAAGGCTTAGAAGAAGGGGTCTTTCATGTCCTAGGCTTCTTATGCGTAGTCTTGCTCTTGGGGGCATCCTTTCTAGGCAAGGAATTTTCACTCACATGGTGACCATTCTCACTATGCTCCTTAAAGTCATTCTCAAGGTTACTAGGTAGTATACTCAAAGGTGTCGAAGAAGAGCTAGCTTGTTGGGCAATTTATGCTCTCAACATCTTAGAGGATAACTAGTTTATTAAAGAGCTAGCTTGTATGAGTAGTGAGTAAATCAACCTTAAAGGCTAACTATATCAGATACCTATCTTGTTTTTGTTTTCCCAATAGCATTCTCTTCGTCATAGGCTATAGGTTAGACTTTGAGGTGCTTATGGTGGAAAGGTAGGTCTATAAAATTTAGATGTGGCAGCTCAACATTTGTTAAGGGAAAGGAAAGTGGATCATTCTTATAGGACAAATTGAAATTGATCTTCCAACCAGGATCATACATGGTGGAGTATGGGTCAAGGTTTAGGTTGTAAATTTATTGATATATGTGACTTTCTCAATAGAGAGCTAGGTAAAAGAGTTCTGAACTTGACAATTCACAGTTACATAGTTAAAAGATCCATAACAGTCAAAAGTAGGTAATAGAGCACATGCATTCACCGCATTCACATCCAATATGTCAAGTTTTGAGTCATGGCATCCACTTTTGTAGAAAGCAACAACAACATCAAACTTATCTTTGGCCTTCTTGGATGGAGTCCTCTCATTGGACCATTGGTGAATGTTGAGCGTCATCTCCTCAACCAAATTAAAAATCTAGAACTGAAACATGGAACTGGTTTAGAGAGAAGAAAATGAGTATTTGTTTTCTATTTTTTACAATCTTTTGTTTGTTTCTTTATTCTTTTTTTTTATTTTTTCCCTACAAAAATGACTCTTCAAATGTTGAATTTAACATAATATCATTTAATTTTCTGCTACTGATAGAGGAATAAATAGATATATTTTCAACTAAGATAAAAAAAGATATAAACTTAATATAACTTTCTTTTTTGTGCAAAGATGGAAGACGAAGGTAGGAAAAGATCAAACACCCCCTCACTCACTCCGAATAAATAAAAGATTTAATTTATCATGTGCTGAAATTTCAACATTAAACGCAACAGATACCCTGAAATCGAAACCTAAATCTGAGGTTTTGGTTCTGATTCCCGAAAGTTAGGAACTAAATTGACTGGTTCCTATTCTAGTTCCCAATTTTTTGGGCAGGAACCCTCACACCTATGCTAAAGTGACTTATTCCCTAGGGTTCCTCCTTTGTTCTTCTGCTCCTCCTGCCATGATAGGGTAAAATTAGTTGGCGCATCTAGCTCTTTTGTAACCTTTGTTGTCCCTTCCTTCTATCAAAATTCTACTTAGTCTCAAGGTTAAGCTTAAAAAATTGCTCGAAAATTGGGCAACTTATGCATAAAACAAAGGACAATTACAAAACTAAAGCATAATAAAAAGGGTAAAATTGAAAAAATAAAAAGTATAGAAAAATGCTTAGTCAAACTTCTCATGGAAAACCCAAGATCCAAATCTACTCCCCTGAACTGGTGCAAAAAATATGATCATTGTTATAAGTGCACAATGGTGTTTCGCAATCTTAAAGGCCATCTCCCATAAGGATTAAATTGATCTGTTAGGATTAAGCATTTCATAGGCTAAGCACAATTGAAACTTGGAGATTAATTTACTAAAGTTAATTAAATGAACACTCTAATTAAACTTGAAATCAATATATAGAAATTATCTAGGGATTAGTCTAACCTATGTTTTTAATGTTCAAGGAATTAAGGATAAGGAGTAGGGTAGTTACTTTTTCTTGTGCATTTGCAACAAAGGAGTGCGGAAGTGCAATTATCGTAAGAAGCATAAGCTCCTATCCTCTTTTATATATTTCCATATTCTATCATAGATTTATCTACTTAGTCTAATTTATGCTAGCTTCCTTCTCAACCCATATAGCAATCAACTTAGGAAGTCGGTTGGTAGGGGTTGTATGAGTGGTAAATAGTCAATATGCCAACAATGCATATGAAATTAGTACATTAGAATAAACTAACAATTAATCTCTCTTTTCTTTGGTATATATAATTTTTGACGCTTTTTAAGAAACATTCTAGGATTGGAGTTCACCTCAGGGAATAATCAGATAGAAGAATTATGGCATGATACCCATAATAAATTTTCTTCCCTTTGGTTTTAGTGGTTTATATTATTTTCCAGAGAGAAAAAAGGCTAAACTTATGACTTTTAATTAAATGATAAAAAAAATTTGTAAAATGTTAACATTCAACTAAGTACATGATAATGTGGTGTGCGCAGTGCACTCCAGACGTTTGCACCAGTTTGCTATATAAGAACACCATATGCTAAATATTTACTATAAGAATTGGTCAAAAATTAACCTTAATGAGGTTGCAAAATGTCCTTGAAGCACTCCCATGCTCCTTAAAGGGAATCATCCTCCCTTTGAGCAAATGAAGTGATTTCATTCCTCAAACTAGCCATTTTGCTTGGAGGGGGCACGCGGTAAGGGAAGCCTTCATGAGCTTAACCCAAGAGTTAATGGAGCCTGGTGGTAAATAATAGAGCTACACCCTTACCTGTAAGGGAGAATAGAAACAACCAGATGGCATTATTAAAGGTCGTGTTGATCTTCAATGTGGCACATGTCTTAAAAAAGATGGAGAGGTGCAAGTTCTCATAGGCATTCCCCCAAATTGAGCTTGTTGGACCATGAACATGAGGATCAGCTCAAGCTCAAAATTGTTGAAGGTCATGGCAAGTCTAGTAACGCTTGGGGTAAAGCCTCGGACCCCTTAGTGACATAATCCATAATAGTCCTCTTTTGTTCTTCTCCTCTTTTTACCATGATGGGCGTGGAATTGATGGCCATTTCGAGCTATTTTGCAATGTTTCTTGCCTCTTCCTTCTATGGAAAGTTTGCTCAATCTCGAGTTCAAGCTTAAACACTACTTGACCCATGAGAGAGTACCTTTGGCCAAATAAAGGCTTTGGTCTCGATTACGATTCCCAAAATGAGAAGGATGAACTATAACCCTCAATAAGAACACTTTGACGAACTAGTATAAATGTAAGCAATGATCGAACCCAAAATACATGATAAAGGCTAAGCCACCATATAGACTAATCAACCCACCATTCAATCTTATAAAGTCTAGGATCCAAAGACTTAACCAAAGGAAATACTCACATTCAGCACTCTCCATAAGAGATAAAGAAACTAAGGTTTTTACAGAGAGGTAATAAGCAACAAGCTTTTCATTTAATGATCCGAATCTTCAAATATGAAAATATTACAAGGAATCAAGCCATTAAATAGTATGGTGCTCTCCTATTTAAGTCTTGTATAATTAAAAGAGGGACAACTACATAAATATTAGGATAGAGTTTGTTGCACGTGCACTACCTTGGTGTCATCCGCCACTATCCCAAATGGAGGAATTTGGGAGGGATATTTTATGGGGAACGTTTTTGGAAGTGTCTCCGAACTTTTCCAAAAGATTAACCCCTAAAGCATTCATTTGCTTGCCTAATTAAGCTCTTATTTAAAAACCCTGCATTTCCAAAGCTACACTCATGCTTTTTTGGTTAAAGCTTCACATCTAGGGCTATCCATCAATGTGTAGTGTTCTAAAATTGAAACCCTTTTGCCTATTCAAAATGGAGTTATAATTTAAAGTAAAAATCCTAACTAAAACTAAGGAAATGAAAAAGATGTGTTTTTGGAGAATAATTACTTCAACTCCTTATTTGTGGCCATTAGTTACTTGCCACCCCACTAAACTTACTTACACTCTTATTTAAGGCTCTAAATGGGCATAGGCCTAAGAGGATCTTCCTATAATGCTCTAATTCCTTGAGTAACTAAGGCATCCCCATACCTTAAACCATGGCATGTTGGAAAAGCTTAGTGTCGATGGCTTATTTTGCATCAAACACCCCATCTTGAAGAGAATTTGCCCTGAAATCCTCAGATTCGATGAGCTTGTTAAACGTTTTGATGTATTCATCACATGACAAGTGGAGTCCATTAGGCTCAAGAGAGACCACAATAACGGTTTACCCAACTTCACTTGACTCTACTCCTAAGAATGGTTTGTTTGGAAAAGGATTCCCAATAGTGAGTCCATACATGAACTCATCGCCACTAGCATGAGTAGGTTATGGGTGTCATAGCGCATAAAGGATTCACTTCCTCACTTGTGTTTGACTTGATCGTTGTTGTGATTTTCAACAAGCATACGGTTCATCATTGTAGTCCTCACAGGTGTTAATCCATAAGCATGGGTTAGGAAATTAGGCTACTATCAAAACTGTAACTCCTTCATCAGTGGCAGTAAAGCAAATAAAAAAGAAATTAAATAGAAATGAAATGAATCATTCTACTATCAGCATAGCTACAACTTCAAGTAAAGCACTATATCATAATAGTCTTTAATATCATAAATAGATAAGAAGGAAGACAAGGGAAAAAAAACTAAATTCCACTTCACAATGAGTTGAGAAATCAAAATTGACATTTAAACTAAACTAAAATGAAAAGAAACAGGGGCTAAAAGTAGAACTCAACAACTGCAAATTCTTCCTCTCACAACATGAGTTAAACTCACAAATTAGATCTGGAGGCAAAATAAAGACGTAAAATTGAATCAAGCACACCAAATTCAA
This sequence comes from Carnegiea gigantea, assembly GCA_029747015.1. Taxonomy (NCBI): domain Eukaryota; kingdom Viridiplantae; phylum Streptophyta; class Magnoliopsida; order Caryophyllales; family Cactaceae; genus Carnegiea; species Carnegiea gigantea. Next base: position 322,237 of record JAKOGI010000451.1, read on the forward strand.
CTCCAAAGCCAAAATTCTCACTTGAATTGAACCAATATCTCACAAGATTACAAAATTTTTTAAGAGTTTAATAACTAAATTTGAAATTAAAAAAAATTAAAAGTGAGAAGAGAACCTGAAATTGAAAACGTAATTATGCTAGTCCTTTCTCCATGTTTTTCCTTCACTTACTTATTCCAATTATAGCCTAAAAACATGCCAAGATTTTGATTAAGTCAATTAATTCATCAAATGCAGTCATGAAACTGGGCCTCTTTTCTTCCGATCTAACTTCCTTTGCAATAACTTTGCATTTTTTTTTCAAATGTTCTCAATGATTATGTTTTTTGCATTTTTTCCCTACAAAGTAATGAACACAACTAAAAATCCTAATTTAACAATTATTACGAACAAGATAAGATGTTAAAAAGGCATAAAAACATAAGAATTTTGGGTTGGACAACCATTCATAAAATGGTTAGGCAATTTGAGGTTTGCTCTTACTTGTGGCACTCTTGTCCCGTGTTTCACCCTTGTAGAGTTACCCATCTTGATTTTATGAGGTTTGGGGGGAGGGAAAGGAGTTAATGTAAGGCTACACACATTACGTTTGAGTGAATTGGTCTTAGAATGCCTATTATAAATCACATGGGTATCGCATAACCAAGGCGTACCAAGTAACAAGTCATGACATGCATCCATAGGAATGGCATCACATAAAACTTCACCATTATAAATACTAATGAAAACAAAATAATAGCTTGTCTTGAAGCGGTTACCTCGTCGCTTGGCACTGACCGTTGAAGGGAGTTAGGAGTATAATGCTCCTTGGTGGGGATTTGAAGCTTGTCAATGAGTATCCTAGAAGTCATGTTGGTACAACTTGCACCATCTATGATTAGGCCATAAACCTTACCTCTGACAGTGCATCTTGATTTACAGATTTGTTCTCTTTGGCTGCTTTATAAGGAGCCTTTCTGATATGTACAGACCTCTTAATCAATAACAATTCTCCCACATTGAAAGTGACCAAAATAAACATATCATTTCCTTCCTCTTCTTGAATAGATTCTTCGTCAAGGGCTCGAATATCTCCTACCTCCCTAATGGTAAGGGCCTTTCTATTAGAACAATCGGCTTGAAAATGGCCAAAACTATTACACTTAAAACATTTCTTCCCTTCCACCTGCTTAGCTAGATCACTAGCAATTCCCTTATCCTTGTCTAGAGCTTTCACTTGTGAGGGTGGGATTTCAATTTCAATGTGAGTGGAGGGGCTTTTAGTAAAGGAGGTGTGAAAGAATTTCCTAGCTTTAAGCTGCTTCTCAACTTTGATTAAAAGATTGGACAGATCATCAAACGAAAGATAAGATTGGAGATCTACTTTGTTGGCAATATTAGGTGATAAACCCTTCATGAATCTAGCAATCTTAAGCTCAGGCTCTTTATCTAAGCCAACTCATTTAGAGTTGTTGAGACTCCTAAATATACTCTTTCACCTTAAGATTCTCTTGGCTAAGAAAGGTCACATTGAGGAGAGATCTTGCTTATAGGAGGATGGTAGAAATATCTTGTCCAGGTGCTTCTTAAGCTTGGACCACGTCTTGATCTTTGACTTAGCTTTCCTTACTCTATTCCTCTTAAAATGCTCATGCCGAAGAGAGACAAACCTTTTCATCTTGCGAATAGCCAATTTGAAAGACTTCTCTTCATTGTTAAGGTCAAAGGTCCTCTCTATAGATTGAACCTAATCTAATAGCTTTCCGAATTGAGATTTCTATTGAATTCTGGTACCTTATCTTTAGATCCTTAAGGTCATCCGTTGGATATTTTCTTCTTTTCACTCCCTATCCTCAGCGTTATAATCTTCGTGAGAGGATGAGTAGACAATATCAATGGGCTAACACCAAGCTCCTAGTTATGGTGGCCTCGTTGTCTGGTGGGAACAGACCCTCTACTCAATCTCCCTCCTAAGCATTCTCACTTGCTCTTAGATTTAAGGATGGCCCTATTTCTCCTAAGCTAATAGGATTACCCAAGATTATTGCACTAGAATAAGAAGGATCTCCTTCATTGGTCATGGTAGTGCAAAGAATGAACATACATGATGAAATAGGGGAACCACGGAGCATGGGGGACACCATGGAGGGGTCATAGATGGCACTAAGAGTGAAAGGCGAGAAAACAAGTCTGCCACAGTCCTTGGGTATGGCCATGGAGATTTCGTTATTAACACTGGCTATGAGCATTTTGCAATTTTTTGTAAAGTTTAGGGTTGTTTTTGGGTTAGGGGTTATGTCAGGGTTATTTTTAGGGTTCTTTGTGGATAAATAATGAGATTTAAGAAAGAAGATCTAAGGTGAAATATTAAAGAAAATGGTAGAAGCAAACAAATCAAACACAAGGATTGAAGGTTTTTATGCTTACCCAACATGAAGTAACTCTTTGCTCTAATACATACCAATGAGAGAATACCCTTGGCTAAATAAATGCTTTGGTCTTGATTATGATTGTAAAAGGAGGAGGATGAACAACAATCCTCAAGAAAAACACCTTGATGAACTAGATTATAAATCCAAACAATGGCCAAACCTGAAGAAAATGGTTTTTTTTTTTTTTTGGGTGGATTTTCCCACGTGAAAACTAGAACTATCAACAATCAAAGAGGATATGTCTAGGATCAAGGCCCAACCACCACCTAAACCAACCAACCCACCATTAAATCTTATAATGCCTATGCACCATAGACTAAAATAAAGGAAACACTTACATTCACCACTCTACAAGAAAGATAAAGAAAATGGGATTTTTGTAGAGAGATAATAAGCAACAAGATTTTCATTCAATAATCCTCATCTTCAAATCTAAAAATTTTACAAGGAATTAAGCCACTAAATAGTGAAGTGTCCTCATCTTGAAGATTTGTAGCAACTAATAGAAGTATAAAGTAAACAACCAATGAATTTCTAGCTAGTTATTCAATTAAAAGGGGGACCACGTGATAAATGCTAGGTTGGAATTTGCAGCGCATGTACTACCTTGGTGCCATCCTCCACAATCCCAAATGGAGGAATCTGAGGGAAATATTTTAGGGTGATATTGTTCGAAGTGTTTACCAACTTCTCACAAAAGCTTAGCTCTTAAATCATCAATTTGCTAGCCCACCTAAGTTCTTAATTAAAACGTGGTGCATCTCCGAGCCCACACTACCCCTTGTTCAGTTAAAGCTCTGTATATGTCAGTCAATACTTAGAACCTAAAGGCTACACATATCTTCTTACAAAATAGGCATTTGGGGATATCCATTTATGTGTCGTTTGCCAAAATTGGAGGCCATTTGCATAATCGAAAGGAAGCTATAAGTTGAAGTAAAAATCCTGATAGGAACTAGGAAAATGTATAAAAAGTAGCTTTGGAGAACGATTCCCTAAGCTCCTTATTTATAGCTACTAATTGCTTTGCTACCTAACTAAACTTAGTTACACGATCATTTAAGGCTCGAAGTGGGTATAGGTCTAGGAGGATCTTCATCTAATGCTCCTCTTCCATATGTAATTGAGGGAGGAGCATGCCTCGAGCGTATAACATATTGGAGAACCTTAGTGTTGGTGGCTTGCTTTGCATCACTGTGTGAAAACTGGAGGGACTTGTACATAAAAATAGAGAACATCCTGCATAAAACCAAAGTAAACCAACAAGGGTAAAAAAAAAAGCAAAGAAAAATACTTACTCAAACTTCTCAATTGAAATCTACTCCTTAGAAACGCTGCCAAAAACTTGAACATTGCGATAAGGTTATCTCCTATAATAACTAGATTAATCTGTCAGCATTATGCCTTTTGAATAGGCTAAGTGCAACGAAAGCTTAGAGATTATTTTATTAAACTTTATTAAGCAAACACTCTAATCAACTTTAAATCAATAGAAAGAAAACATCCAAGGATTAGGCTACCCTAATATCTTAAGGTTGAGGATTAAGATAAGGACTATAGCAGTTAACTTTTCTTCACGTTGCATTAAGAATGGAGAAGTGGGGAAACGCAATTATTGTGAGAAATGTAACCCCCTATCCTTTTTATATATTTTTATATTCCCTGTTTGGTTTATCTTCTTAGTCTCATTCATGCTAGCATGCTTCTCAACCTATATAACAATCACCTTAGGAAAGTGGGTTGGTGGGGGGTATATATGTGATAAATAGTCATAATCCAATGGAGCATATGACATTAGCCCATTACAATAAACTGGAAATTAATCTCTCTTTTCCTTAATATACATATTTTTGATGATTTGTGAGCGACATTATAGTATTTGAGTTCATGTGACCAATCCCCTCCCTTTTTAAATTCTAATTCACCTGCTAAAACACCCCGAGTGTGGCTTAAAAGGATTTGGAGAAACTACTTTTATCACCAAAGGTGCACTTCCTTTTTGGGAAGTCCACTCTTAAGAACTCCAAAGTTAAGCATGCTCGCTAGGGAGAAATCTTATGATAGATGACCTCCTAGAAAGCTTCCCATACAGTGTGTGAGCAAGGACAAAGCACGTCGAAAAAGCTTGTGGTGATCTATGGAGCCAGCCGATAATGCTTGAAGCCGCTCCTGATAACTGTCTGTGACCTGGGAGGGGCCAGGGCATTATAGTTGGTATCAGAGCCGACCCGCAATCATGAGTTGCGCCAATGGACGGGAGAGCTGATCAACTTGAAATTACATCATTTTTATATGCTTTTATTATCTATTATTTTTTAAGATTTTAATATGTTTTTATTTATTCTATAGGAATTTGGATCAATTTGGAAAAAATAAATGAATTAGCTCAAACAAGAACAAGTTTGGATCAGGCTAAGCAAAGGAAGAAGGAAAGGGAACGAAGAATTCAATTGGGCCAACGTTCTCAGCCAGTCTTGCGGCCCAATTCCCCCTCCCTCTTTGATTCTCAGTTATTTTTCTTTCTCTCTTTCATGGGCTTACTTCTCCCATATTGGCCCAGCCGCTCCCCTCTTCAGGCCTATTCTTTCTTTCCATTTCGAATCTCGTTTTCTTCTTAGCACTCCTCCTCCTCCTGCTCTCTTTCTTATGGGCCTTCTTCCTGCCCAGAGACACAGCCCAATGCTTCCCAGTCCTCATTCTTTTACTCTTTCTTTTCTTTCTCTCTTAGCAGGCCCAAGCATGCGTGCATCCAAGAACCAGTCCGCCTCTTCCTTTCTTTGCTCCTTCCCCTTTTCTTCCTTTCACGTGGGACTGGGCTTCTCAACCTAGGCAGCTTATTTGTGTCAATCCAGTCTAGGTTTTTTTCCTTCACTTAAAATCGATGTGCGATGCACGTGACCCCAGAGCTCTTCTTCCCCCCCCCCAGCCTCCTGCTTCTTCTTCCTAGAAAGTTTGTGGTCGCTTCACCTCCCTCGTCGGCCGTTTCATCCTCTCTCTCTTCACCATTTACTCCTTCATCATCACCATCATCAAACTGACAATTACAGAAGACTGAACGACTTACGCTTTTCGAATGGGAGCAACAAAAATCAATGTGTGGGTAGATAATAAAAGGAATAGCATAGAGTTTGTCTTCATTTTTATTTTCAATTTTGTACTTGTTGCTTTGTTTTAGCACCATTTATTCCCCAGAAATCAGTGTATTCAACTCAGACTCTATTTAATTCGAGTAAGAATTTAGTTTTGGTGCAAAATTAGTGAGTTGTTAGTTCGATTTCTCATTTGACAGCAGGTTCTGATGCAATTCATCATGCTTGCCTATCTTCTAATACCTTGGGTTTGCACTGGTTATTGATTTAGGCTTCAATTATTTACATTATTTCCCTCTCTAATTGCCTTGATTTCTATTTTTAAAGAGCAGTAGGTTAACTTAGGCTTTGTTTATAATTAGTTTATAATTATTTTAGGCTTTGTTTATTTGAGTTTGTTATAATAGCATAGAAAAACAATTATAATTTTACAAATCATCTTTGAGGACGATACCCGTAATCCCTACGGCGATAAACCGTACGTTTGCAGAAATTACAACAAGCCCTTTGCAGTCACGTAGGAGTACAAAGATATTGGGATGGATCCCTAATCAAGAGGACTTGTAAGTCGGTCAGTTAGTGAGGCACAACAAGGACATTGTGCACTTCAAGTGGGGGTGATTGTAATACCCCGAGTATGGTTTAAAAGGATTTGAAGTGACTACTTATATCATCAAAGGTGCACCTTACTTTCTAGGAGGCCTAGTCTTAAGCACTCCACAATTAAGCATGCTCTTTGGGGAGAAATCTTATGATGGGTGACCTCCTGGGAAGTTTTCCTAACAGCATGTGAGCAATGACGAAGTATGTTAGGAATGCTTATGATGATTTTGGGGGCTAGTCTACAATCAAAGATAAAGGATTATATCACTAGATCCCGCAATAAGTTTTCTTCCCTTTGGTTTCAGTGGTTTAATCCCACGTTTTTGAAAGTTTTTCCAACTTATCCATCAAGAACATGGGACTGAACTTATGAGTTTAAATTAAATAATACAAAAATTTACAAATTTTTCACATTCAACAAGGAACATGATTAAATCCAATGCATACAATGCACTCTAGCCATTTGCATTGATGGGCGATATAAGAACACTACATACCAAATATTTACTGTATGAATTGGTTAAAAATAACCTGAATGTCATTTAAGGCAATGTTCTTTGACAATTATGTATTTCTTAATGCAAATCATTATTTCAAGTTATGATATTGTTGGATCGAGTAGTCTATAGCTTACACTTGTTTAACTAGTTGTTTGTGAAAATAAGCACTTAGATTAGTTGATAAACACAAAATAACAAAAATGATATGAGCATTACTTAAATATTCATCTACTCATTTGTGTATTTTCTTAAAAAAAAATACTATTTTTTTTCCTGAATTACTATTACTATTGTTATTGTTGATGGTGATGCAGAGCAAGAACCTTTCTAAGATACTACCTAAGATAATTCATCCCTTGGTCAAAATGAGCTCGCTTCACTTTTACTGCCATATGGCAAACCTTAATTTAACCCTTCCACTCACCTTCTGATTGGGTCTTACATTGACAAATTCCTACTAGTCAGGAACCTCAAGTGGTCTATGTCACTTCCCAAGTGATCATTTTGAGGTCAAGTGTTGAATGAACATTTCAAAAGGCCTAAAGAATTCAGCTCTTAAAAACCTATAGTTTTTAGCTAAGGAATCTACAAGTCAACTATTTGGGAACCTTTCCATTATAACTATAAGGTCATAAAAGGAGTACCACACTAAATTAAGAGGAAATATATTAAAAGGGTACAATACTAAAAAGTGTCCAAACTAATCCAGCATAGACCACTTGTCCTTTTCAATTTATATCTCTAAATCATCTTCTCTTCTATGGCTATAAGATGAGACATATGGTACTAGAGACTTTGAGCTTTTTAATGGCTCTTATCACACTTTGTGAAACTATCCATGCATATATGGCCATTTAGAAGTGGGTTATATAATTTGAAAATGACAACTAGAGGTTGCTTCCACATTTTATAGTCCCTTTATAGGATGCCCTTGACTATAATTTTTCTTACTTTTTCCCAAAGTGCAACAGCTAGTTTTGAAGGCTCTTATACATAAGGTGACATTCACTATTTTATTAAATCAGGTTCAATGTTATGTTAAATCAGGTTCGCTGTATGAATATGAAAAATTAAAATCAAATTGCTCTCAACTATCTCTCTGATTCTGTCTAAACTTTAGCCTAACTTATGTGGTATTTAGGAGTGTTTCCTTTAGTTGATTTCTGGTTATTTTTTGTTAGAAAATTAGTGGTGGATTCTTACAATGGTGGCTTACCTTAAACTTAGCATATTGCATTGTTTTAGATTTATTAAATAACCAACTATCCAAGTGATTTCTAACACAATTTAAGTGGTATCAGAGTACAAGTTTCTTGGGTGTTTTGTTGAGCTTCTTTTCTCGCATTCTAGTTCCTTCCTTTCTACTTCATGGCCTCTTCGTTTACTCCATAAAGAATCTAACACAAAATCGCTTCCATCTTGCCACAAACGCATCTGTTTAATTCTGTAGCAACCCACCATATCCAAAGAAGAACACTCAGCTCCGAGCTTAGCTCAACTTATGTGAGTCACAACGGCTAAAAATCTTAAACAAGCTTACATCATGATGCATGATCGAGCTATCCTTACACTTTAATAAGGGATGAATGAAATGTAGCTGTAACATAACTTAATCACACAAAGGCGAGCTCACCTTCGTACAAATAAGCCAAGGGGAGGTCCACCTTTTGACCATGAATGGGTTTAAATCATTGAGAGAATCGTTGAGATCAAAGGTTACTTTCGTGAAAAAGCTTTCGAAGTTGTTCTTATATTTAATAAGTATGTCGCATTTTGTATAAGAATCTCAAGACGTCAAGAGCAAAGGATGGCAAATCCAAGGATAAGACTTGAGTCAAATTGAAGAAACACCTTGATGAAAGGTTCCCATCTAGAGATTACAAGTGAGAACTCTATGTTGGGTGGCTTTCCTTACTCATAGATACTCTAAAATTGAAGGGTACATTTGGGACTTTGAGCAATTGCAAACCATATATGACCTCTAGCAAGAACCTACATATAATATTGAGAATTTCCTTAAGGCGCTGAATCTAAGCACTTCTGATAAGGCATAACTTCAACGTTTTGGACATTTGAAAAAGCATAAAGCTAGCCATCAAGGTAGAATACTAACTTAAGGGAAAGACACTACATATTACCCCCACCATTAGGCATAGCTACAACTCAAAGCCTATCTAAGCTAGCAAGATCGAAAACACCTCTAAATGAAGCCAAAGTAGAAATAAAGGTAATGTGATCAAGAAAGATGTCTCTGAGAAGATGAATCATAAGAAATGCTTTATTTGTCATAATTGTGGAAGTTTCTAGGTTGACTATCAAAATAGAAAAGTTCGTATCGTCAAGGAGATTGAAGAAATTAACCAAATGGAGATGGAAGCAAGTGAAGAAGAAGAAGAAGAAGAAAATTAGGAGACCGAGGCTACAGTGCTAGCTCCAAAAGAAGGTGAGCTCTTGGAGCTTAAGAGAATTCTATACATGATGCATTCTCCTTAGGAAGTGAGCCAAAGGTGTAATAGCCCAACTTCTCAAGTTAGTTCTTTAAAGGTTTTAAACCTGTTCCAAGCTTGGATGGATTAAAAGGAGAATCATTATTGTTTTATTTTCTAATTCTGTTGAAAACTGGCAGAATCCAACTTAAAAATTGGTCAAAATCTTAGGCTCACTATGCTAGATTTGTACCTAGTTAGTTATGACAAAATTACAAAAGATTATTTTGAAGTATAACTCAATGGCCAAATGCCAAAAACCAACACAACATAAAGGTAAACCTTGATGGCCATATACCTATAAAGATGCAAATAAATTAAATTTATGATGTAACGGGTTACACACTTGGAACATGGGGGGTTTACATCCCGAAAATTTAATTCCAACCTATAGAAGACAATAAAATTACTTAAGGTTCTAGTATACCTAGATTTTGACTAACACAATTATTTAGAGACATAAGACAATATGTTTTACATGAATACATAAGCCACAGTTTGGAAGATTTCGTTAAATTGTAAGTTAACTAAAATTACATCATATGACTTAAGAATTAAGTAACACATTTGTAATCTCACTGATGTCATATTTAGAAGGTTAACAAAAAGAAAGCATATCATTTCAATCAAATCAATTACTTCCTCATTGTTTTCTAGAGAAACTAAACCTCGGAAAAGAGAAAAAGTGAAGAGATAAGCGAACCATTGTTTAGTGAACAATTTATAACTCTTAACACCATTTACATTCCCAAGTACAAAGGTTGTAATTATCAAATACACAAATTACTAAAAAAGGCTGTAATTATCAAATACACAAATTACTAATACTAAAGTCTATAACCAAAGCAACATTAAGAAAATTCATCGAACAAGTGAAACATCCAATTTAAGCTCTTTTGTGATTACAGAAACGTAGTTCATAGCGATTAAATCTTAAATATATTTTTGAGAACCTACACAATTTAGTTTCTTTAAATTGTGCCATTTTGTGGACTTCGAGCCCCGATTAGCGTTGCTCGCTCAACATTAGGGTGAACCACTTACCTAAGTGACCTTTAGGTTCCCTAAAATGCTAAAGTTAAAGAGTAAAACCTTGTTAAGGAAATGTTAACGCAACCCGCTTAGGTTCAATTCTCGACACGCTTAGGATCTTGGCCTAGTCCACTTTGACCGGGTCCCCTATGCCTGCACTAAATTAGCTTAGCCTATTAAAAACTACAACGTAAATCATTGTCACCCAAATCCTAAAATCTTTGAAAGGTCCCCGTTTCAAGGTTGAATCATCAAGAATATTTATGAAAAAAACAACAATTATCCAGCTCATACAACGTCTACAATGTTGACCCACATTTCCAAAATCACACTAATATTTTGGAAGTATTACACAATTTGCACCTTCTATAGGCCAATATGTAAATTTATATTCGTGACTTGAGCATGAACCCTTCTAAATTTTTTTTTTAAAAAAAGAAAAGCTCATACACATAAGATTTTAATGTTAGAAACCAATTTCAGCGTAGACTCATACAGGGCCGAAGCTACAACAAGGCCACAGGGGCCGTGGCTCCTCCCAAGCATAGAGAAAATCTTGACTACCTTTATTTCAATAATAAATCATGATTATCTATTGCTGAGTTGTTTAGTGACTCTGTATTTTGTGGGCAACACCGCCCTATCTTGAGTCCTGTGTTCAAATCCCACAAGTGACAATTTTTCTTTTCGTAACTCCTTTTCTTCTTTAATTTGGCCACTTATTTGTTTTCCTTTCATTTAGCATTTGTTCGTGAGTTCCTGCCTTCATGGGCATATTTCCTTCTTTCAATTTGGCCCCCTTTATTCTTTATTTATATCTTTTGTGATGTTTGTTGATTTTCTAACAAATACAAACATATATTATTCTAAATTACTTTCACAACAAATGAAAACACTACTTGATTTGGCTCCCTCAATGCAAAAGTCTAGATTCGCCTCTGGACCCATGTAATCCTAATTGTTTATTATCTAGCATATCCACTTTTTAGCTAATAGAACAAATTACACATATTGACATAGATAAGTCACTTCCTCATCATAGTTGATGTATGTGTGCGTGGAAAGTGATCCAAATCAAACTCAAACTCAAAACAAACCAAAGTGAAAAGAGAAATGAAAGATGGATGAGATGGAAGAAGATCTTCACCACACAAGAAAAGAATAGAACAAGATCTTGTAATTGAGATAATCCTTCACGGAGCCACTCAATGACTTGATCTTGGGCTAATTCTCTTGTCTTAACCAAGGAATCACTCCAATGGAGAAGATAGAGAACCTAAAACACCACTTGAATTTGCCACAATTCAAGATATAGAACTAAGAATTTTAGATACACTTTTGAGAAACACACTCAAAGTACTTGTATTGCTTTTGAAAATCTCATACAATCTGCATGACAAGCATCACACGCCCCTCCTCTTTTATAAGCTCAGCAAAAGACAACCAAAAGACTCAACAACTCCTAACAATTAAAACTAGCCAATGAAAAGACTAAGTAAAATGAAAAGACTCATCATAAAAGGGGTGGGGGAGGTTACAAGGAATATTCTAGGATTTCTATCAGCTGATTATCTCCATCTAGAAGCCTCCAAAACGTGCACAATATTAGCCACACAAACACATGTAACTGAAGACTCTTCACTTTCCCAGAATTAATCCTTGCAGCTGCCTCAACTTCAACAGAGTATATGTTCCAGAATACTCGGCCAAAACACGCGTTCTTGGGCTTGCTAAAAAGCCCTGGAAGTCTATTTTCCAGAACGGGCTCATTTGCTCAATTTGGATAAGCGGTTTAAAAGTTATGGCCCAAACAATGCATCTATCTCAGACTAGACTGGATCAAAATAATGTACTTTTGAGTGATATTTTGCCCAATCAAATGACGTTCAAATTGAACAAACTTGGGCTTATTTTAAAGCTGAAATCTTAAGCTTCCAAAAGCATATGGGCCCTCAAGTTTTGGGTCTACTTGAGCTTGTCCAAAAGTTGCCACAAAAATTACCTTCCGCAGGGACGAATCGGGCACTAATTCTTCCGGAATGAATAAAACTTTTCTACAGCGTTTTGCCTCGTCTTTGACTTCTTGAAGCTTGATTGGGTCTTCCTTGAGCTGGGCTTGATGGTCTTTGGGCCGTTCATGATGGTCTCCATCATTCCCCCCGGGTGAGTGAAAGTTTGCCCTCAAACTAGGAAGGGGCTCATCAGTAAAATAGGGGCTAAGGTCGGAGACATTGAATGTAGCTGAAACTCCATAATCTCCGGGAAGATCAACCTTGTAAGCATTAGGCCCAACCTTCTCAAGGATCTCAAAGGGCCCATCGGATCGAGGCATCAACTTAGATTTTCTTTTAAAAAGAAAGCGTTCCTTTCGCAGGTGAATCCAAACCAAGTCTCCAGGCTAAAAATGTACCTCTTTTCGGTGCTTGTTGGCGCTTTGCATGGCTCTCTCATTAGCCTTGGCTATGTTGTCACGAACGCGAGTATGAAGTTCTTGAATTTCCTTGGCTCGTTTCTCGGCTTCCCAACTATGTTTTGTAGGAGTGGGAATAGGAATAAGATCCAACGGACTCCTGGGATTATAGCCATAGACAACTTGAAAAGGAGAGAGTTGGGTGGACTTGCTAGGCACTCGAGTGAATGCAAACTCGGCATGGGGCAACAACTCATCCCAATAGTAGTCTCTTTTCCTGTGATTCAACCATCCAAGGAAACATGATCAAGCAAAGAACTTAGCCAAACCTTGCACGAATTCTCCGCTCAAAACCCTCCAATGCACATATCAAAACTCAAAGTTCTCAATTCCGGAGTTCTGTAAGTCAATCAAGTGGGCTAACTTGAGGGCGCTAATCTGTTGAATACCTTGCTCTTTTTTACTTTTCTTCTTTCTCCTATTTATTTTGTTTCACTTTTTATTTTTTTTTTCTAAAGCTCGTAATTTCAATTAAATAATTTGGAACCGATCCCACTATATGATTTTGTATTTGCCCTCTCTCTTTTTCTTTCTTTATTGTTTCTTTAGGTTGTACTTTTCTTTACTATTGAAATTACCATTCTACTATTTGCTTTTATTTGAGTATAATTTTATAGTTTTCCAATTTGATTAATTGAGACTATAAATAATAATGGCAACATCAGGATGCAGTCATCCCTGAGGTCTTACCTTTGCCCTTAAATATGAATATTTTGGTTATAGCCAATGAAGTAAGATGGTTTTCACATCAGGGACTATTGAAGGAACTGTTAAAAACCTTTTCCAACTAGGTCTATAACCTTACGATTGTCCCTTCTATTTAGGTCTGGTTAGAAAGCATCTTTTATAGAATGTGCAACATTGAAGGTAACATGCGCTACATGATGATAGATGGGAGAAGTTTAACTAATATGACTTCAACACTTCTTGTTAACATCCATCATTCACAATCCAAAGCCTTGCTCACTTCAATGGCTAAAAAAAGGAGATAAGGTATAAGTCTCCAGACAAGCTTTAATTAATTTCTCCACTGTTAGTCATAAGGATGAAGTTTTTATGATGTTTTTCATATAGATGCATGTCACCTACTCTTAGAGAGACGTTGGCAATATGATAAGAATGTTTTACATCATGGACTTTCCAATGTTTACACCTTCAAGCATGATGGTTGTGGCTTAAGTTTTAACTCCTGCCTTGCCAAGTGCACATAAAGGTGAAGCTCTGTTAGGGCCAAGGGGAGTTATGGATAAGGATGGAGATATAAGTCAAAGCCGAAAATACGATTAAACACCACCTCATTTAAAATCATAAATGGGTTGTTAAAATGGGTCTTAAATTTGTAAGAATATGCATATGGGTATGAATATTACTTTTACAAATAGGTATGTGTATGAGTGTGAACTTTTAAAAATCAAACCTATACGTGTACTCGATTTATTACAGTAAAAGGCAAAAAAATATGCTTCGACCTATATTATATAAAGTCCATAGTAAAGCTCAGGTAACATAAATGATAAAAAAAAGTCATGATATGCTTATCTCTGTTTTCTTTCTTTTGTTTGTTAAATCAATTTTCTACCACAAATGTTAACTTCGTAAGCCTTATTAGATGATGTCCCTCATTGACGTATTAAAATTGCTCTTTAATAATAGGATGTATTCGAACAACGATTGAATACGTGTATTATTTTCCACACTTTTATCCATATGAATATAACTCACAAACATGACAAGGACATAGGTATGGGTTTGATTTCCAAAACCCGACGAATATGAGTATGTATATGGGTATAATTTTTAAAGCAGGTATGGGTATGGGTATAGCACTACATGACCCATACCCACCCCTTTTCAATCCCCAGTCATGAGCCTCCCAACCGTAACAGTTCCAAATTGTTTTTGTTGAAGCTTTTGCATGAAAAAAACATCCAGCATAACAGGCAGGGCACTGAAGCAATAAAATAAGTTATGGACAAGAGTTCAAGTTGTCCTAGGGATTAATTCTTGTATTGTTTTGATTTTTTTCTATTTTTAATCTCCTTATCGTAGGTAGTCTAATTGTAATATCCGAAATTTTCTAGTTATTTATTTTAGTGCATTAACCCAAATTTACTACACAGTGGATACGTTGTTGCTACCATGTCTCATTAAAGCAGACACACGGCGGATGTGATTGGAATAACAAACAAATTACATCAGCGCAGACACTGAACAATATTTGTTGAGCTTCAATGAACTGCAAACTGACCAACTCCAAGTCAATCATCCAAATGAAACTAACTGTTGAAGACTATTAAATGAAATTGTCAAACTTAGGAGGGTGAGTATTACCCGCTTGAAAAACCTAATTTAGCACCCGAATAGGTGATAGAAACGGTTTTCAAGTGAATATGGATATGGGTATGGTATTGTGTTTGAAAATGGGTATGCACATAGGTATGGATTCTTAAAACTTGTACCCGCTTTGTTAGTAAAAGACGACCAAAATACAGTTAAAACCCAAAAAAAAGTGTTGGACATGAAATTCTAATTATATAATGTTTATTTATATACAAATGAATTTATTTTTTTTTTACAATTTTAACTTCCGTAAGTTTATCTGGATATGAATTTTAGTAAGGTCATTTGAAATTACTAATAAGATATAGCGTGTGCACAAATATAGGTTGAATATGGGTGAAACTTTGCATACTCTATACATACCCAAATAAAACTTGTAAACTCGAAAAACCCGATAGGTATAAATATGGGTATAACCATTCAAAACCGATGAGTATGGTATGGGTATGGGTATGGGTGTGATTTTTAAAATGGGCTTGGGTGCGGGTATGGCTCAACTTGCCCCAAGCCTGCTTGTGCCCATCCCTACTCAAACTAACGTTCTAAGTGCAAATTCAGTAAGCAAGCCAGTCCCCACATCTATGGTCTTGTGGCCATAGTTGCCCTAGAAACATCACCTGAAGGCAAAACATGTAAAAATGAGTTGGAATACTCAGTAACATAAACTGAGTGCGATTTGTAAACTCATTTTGAAAGGCAATTGAAGTCATTTTTCAGGGTGGAGGAAACTGCTTACAAACCAATTTTTTTTCAAATAAAACACCTTTCTAGAATTCCTAAAAGCTAAAACAATATAGTTTGAGCAAACAACATGCTTAGCTACGCACTTCAAAATGGCACTAGGAAATAACCAATCCAGAAATAAGGTATTTAATCCAAACAGCTTGATATGATGTACATGAAAAGGGAAAACGGGCAATCATTCAATAACAAGAATGAAGGTCATTTTTGCAACGTTGCCTACAGTGATTAATCATACACAAGAGATAGCGCATAGCCAATAATAGAAATTTCAGGATAACCCAACATAGGTGCAAAGGCGTAACCACCAAAGATGATAATAGGATACCATCCAATAATAATGGACAACTAAAATTCTTTCAAGAAAAAACCCATTTTATAAAATGATTAAGCACGAGACGATTTTTTATAGAACTTTCGAAGCAACAGAAGCAAGAGTGAATCCACTCCCAAGGAAAATACTTGTAGTGAAAAACAGTTAGTTGAGAATTCTTTTAAACTTAAATGCACTTAGGGATTCCAATAAAGTCGAGTAATAGGAAGATCACTAGTATCACATATATTACAAGCAAGTAATTTACAGTACATTTCACCTAAACTGCCTGATTCAAACTCAAGCTAATAGGAAAAACAAACTATAAATAGGATGGGGTACCCCAATATCACCCTAAGATAGCTTATAGCTGTTCACCAAGCAGTTTTTCCCATCTTATATACGTGAATACAAAAATACACCACACCTTAGTTTCAAACTTTCAAATTGTTACCCCTAAGGGGTCAGGCTTTAGAGTTGACTCTGAAAATTTATATAACTTCACCCAGATGTCTAGCTGAGTGAAAGAGAACATTCTAGAAATGTCAATAAAAGGCTTATAAATCCTGTTTCAGTGTCCTGTACACAAACTCCCATGGTAGCAGGTTGAAAATAAGCCTAGAGTTAGATACGTCTAAATTAGATAAGTCTTGCATGGATTGTGGAAAACGGTCATATCTTTTAAGCTGCACGGCGAAATCATGCGATTCTAATCTTGGGGAATCTTAAACTCATAAGGCTATCATATATCCAAATAGTTTTTCCCTCAATCGCCAAAAATGCCATGAAGCTGACGCTAGTTTCTGTTTGAATTTCCTGTATAACAAATCTAATATTTGGTGATGGTTTTGACGGGATATGGGTCTCCTACTAGCATGATATTTTTATTCTATAGTATTAACACCCTGAACATTTCATCTAATCCTCAAGTTTTGGATCTTGAAGGAAAAGAAAAGTAGTGAAATCCCAGAACAACTATACCGTGTGCCACATCGAGACTAGCAACATATAGAAAAAGGTCGTCTATGTGTTTGATTTTGTCCTACCAAATCTGCCATGCATAAAAGAAATTAGTCGCAAACCCCAAGAAAATCTTGTAGATTCCATGGAAACAATAATTCGTAACACCAACATAAGAGAAGACGCTCAAGGGTGATGGAGTGAAGGAGAATCTGTCGAGAGCGGCATTAAATCACAAGAGGGAGAAATTCCAAGGTTGGAGGAGAGGAGGTGCATCCAGGGGCAAAGTTAGAGCTTGTATTGAAGGGTTATGAACTAGACTGAATAATTTCGGAAGGCATAATATTAAAAATCGGCCCAATTTTAACGCATTTCTAACAATTATATAATCAAAAAATAACTTATGCGCAAAAAGTCAGGTGGGGAGTGGCCACCTCTCACAAACTATATCTTTTAACCCTTGCTATATTTCACGCTGAAGGGGCACAACTAGGGGTGGGCAACGGATCGGGCAGGGCCGTACTAGACCAACCCATTAGCTAAACGGGCTAAGCTAGGCCCAGTATATTTGTTAAAAGGCCGGGCTGGGTTATGGCTAAATGAACCCGGTTTGCCCATAGCCCACCCATTACAACCTAAGGAGTGTTTTTTGGTGAATTAATTTTCCAACTAAAGTCTCTGTAATTTTCTAATCAAACTACATTAGTTCAAATCCATAGTTAGAAAATACACAACCAAGCTAATAAACGGGTCAAGTCGGGTCGGCCCATGGATGGCCTGCTTTGGGCCCGTTTAAGAATGGAACAAAACTTGCGCAAAAAAAGAAATAATTATTGTTATGTACAAAGTTTTGATAATAAGTTTACCTAATTTAAATATGTAAATTATTGTGTCAATTAGGTTTTAAAAAAAAAAAATAATGAGTCACTAAACGGGCCGTTGATGAGCCAGCCCGGTTCGGCCCGGTAATATTCCTTAATGGGCTAACCCATTATTAGTCGTGTCCATTATTGACCTGACCCTTTATCAGCCATATTTTAAACGGGCCGACCGCTCAACCGAATAGGTACCTAGTCCGTTACCCACCCCTAGGCGCTACTATGGATGGGAGCATTGTAAGCGTTTAGGAAAAAACTTAGGAGCAATTACAAAGATCATGAAATTTTTTTGTTTCTTTTTTCTAATGTAATCTTAGGAAAACTAGAAATCTATTCTTAGCAAAATCATCAAGGATTAGCCAATAAAGGATCCCATTCTTCAAATTTTTTTATTATTTTTGAATAAAATACTATTAAATTTCAAAAGTATGGGTCGAGACAAAAAACTGTTTTAAATGACCTATCCTATAAGCTCAAACAAAAGCAATATGATAGATGGGAAATTTTTAAAAATTTTTAGGGCATATTACACTAGTTGTCTAATGCTCCAGGTATCTCATGTGATATCTGCCAGTGTGCCACTCACCTATTGTCCTTAATATTTCACTTTAGTAATTTTCTTAATTGCTTTAACGTTTTGGAAAATTTATAATTTATTGAGCAAATTTGGCATGTTAGAATTAGCATTTCATTAATTCTCGAAAATAGAATTTTTATTTATTTATTTAACAACTAGCAATCCTTTATTACTTTAGTACATCAAGTATGGATGTACATCAAAATCTTTTTTTTTCTGGCAAGGAATTTGCTTAAAAAAGATTCATTTACTCTCTCTCACACACACACATATGTATAGATCATTTTTCTCTTCATAAACAAATTATAATAATATTAATTTTGACTATATAAAATTTTTATAAATACTAAAAAATGTACATATCCTAGTAATGAGATTACATAATGTTATAGTAGGCGATTTCATCACATAAAATTTGTTTTAGAATCTAAAAAAGTGGCAAACTTATTATTTTGCTCTTGATTTCATTAATGTATATATTAATTCTATTGTAATTAAAATGTACATTTTTTATAATGAATTTTGTTCATTTATAACATATATTGCTATTAATTACTTAATTTATGCATTATATTTAAGCTACACATTAATTTCGGCCCCCTCATGGCAATTGCCTAGCTTCACCTCTGTGCACATACAATCTATCAAGCTGGAAAACGCCAAAGAAAGGGCTTTATACCTAAGCCAAACACTGGCAAAGAGGGTCACAAGTAACAGCAAACCCATCCATGCTTTACATATGGTAGAAGCCCAAAGACATGAGCACACGATATTCCTATATATATCCTCTTATCCAAACCTTTCTTAATGAATTGCCACTTGCTTTGCCTTTGATAATAGGGATTGATCACCAAATCAATTTGATTCCTAGTGCCACACTTCCAAACGAGCTCACCTATAGGTGTACCGCCATAGAAATCAAGGAGCTCTAATGCCAAAGTGCAAGAGTTCTTAGACTGTCGCTATGACAGGGAGAGGACGAGACCATGTTTCTTTCTTGTGCCTAAGAAATACATTTCTTTTTTAATATGTGTGGATAGTAAAGCCATATAAAGAACATCAATATCATGTATAGATATTAGGGCTGGCAAAAATCTGTCCGATCCGATTATCCGAATTCGTCCGACCTGAGAAAAACTGGGTACGGTCACAAAGTTTATATCCGAATTTAAAATTCGGACAACTGGTAATGTCCGAACTTAAATCCAGGTCAGATTCGGGTTGTTCGAATTTTTGAATCATTTTGGATTCGGATAAATTCGGACAATCGGACAGCCGGGTTCGGACATCGGACAACTACATTTATGTGTAATTTTAGTCCAAATTCTATATAAAATTTTACAAAAACAATTTCGGACAATCAGGTTCGGACATAAAAAAATCGGATTCGAATTCAATCACACAAAATTTCGGTCCGAATGTCCTAAAATTATAACAAAAATTCGGATATTTGGACAATTGGGTCCAGACATCGGACATTCGGGTCCCGATCCGGGTCTGGACTATGTATCCGATTTATTATTTGACTAGGGTCTGCATATGAAGTTTTTGACCGAATGTCCGATTTGTCCGGACCTGAATCGACCCGGACCCGAATTTTTGCCAGCCCTAATAGGTATACAATTCCTGGACTTACTATTTTCAAATATTAATTTGGCAAGTGGTAAAGCTTTACTAGTGGTTACCATCACATTAATGAAAGAGGAGGACAAGTGGAAATCTGCTTTCAAACCAAGAATGGACTATATGAGTGGTCTACAATGCCACTTGGTTTGTCAAATACGCCTATTACCTTTTACGAGGTTGATGAATGAGGTACTTGGGCACTTCATTGGATCCTTTGTCATTGTATTTTTTGAGGACATACTTGTGTCCACTCAGAATGAGAAAGTGCAACAAAGCAGCTACACAAGGTTTTTGAAGTCCTTAGGGGGCAACACATATATGCTAACATTAGCCAAGAAATCATACATTTTTATACTCCATAATCTTGGATTTTAGTTGAAAATATTTATTATATTAGAATTTTTATTTGTGTTTTACTTATTTTGCAGAAAAATCAAGAAAAGGAAGAAAGTGATGAAAAATGGAGAAAGTAGGTCAAAAAACTGAAATTGAAGCAAGGAAAAATCTGGCAATCCAAACTCAAAGCATCTCTTCCTTTGCCCCCACAAAAAGTAGAAAAAAAGGAAAAAGAAATAAGAAAAATCTCAAAAGGCCCCTCATTCTCTCCCCTAAAACACACAAAACCCACCCAACTTTTGTCTTTTTCAAGCAGCACCCTCTTTAGATGTCGTCGTCTCCAACCATCCTCACCAATGGATAATGTCTGCATTAGCACTACCCATCAGCACCAGTCCAGCACCCGCCATCATCAGTACTGACCAACACCAAATCCTATTCCCCTTGTCCTGCAGCCCATCACTTCATCCCCATCATTCATCAAGGCCAAAATTAAGGACGACAAATAGGGGAGGAATTGACCTTGAAGCCATATAAATCAAGCAGTAGTAGTGAATTCGACGATAGGTTTTAGGTAGACTTAATTTCAATTTTAAGGTGTCAATTTAGGATCTATTTTCTCCAATCCCATACTCCCTTGTTGTTTCCATTTTCAGATCCCATTTTGAACCTTTTACAATTTCGTATAATCAGATGAAATCTTGTTAATTTTGGGATAGACTTTTGCAATTTTTGCTTAAAGGTGACAAACTTTGGTTTTATTTCGCTTTATTTCCCTATCCCATATTTTTCCTCTTCATCATACTCTATTGTAATTTTCTATTTATGATTGGTGCATAATTGGCATGTAGGTTTCGATTAATATTATGTTGATTGTGGATTTGAGTTCATTTGAAAAGGAGACATAAATTTTAGATAAAGGTTTTGATTTGCTTGTGTTCTCATTCTACAATTTTTGGCATGGGATTTTCGCTTTGTGATTTTTCTTTTGGTTCCCTGTTTTAGCCCAATTTTGATTCAAGGTTTTGCTCCAATTTGGAGCCTCCATTGATGGAGATGAGGAGTCGGGTCAAGTTGAGTGAGCCACGACGCCTATAGCCATGTTTTCTTATTCTTCATCCCTATTCTATGCTTGTCTCTCTGATTTGGTTATTTGATTGCTATGTTAGATTATTTTATTATTTTATTTTTATTATTAATAGTTAGAAGTGAATTTGTCTTTGTTATGCTTAAGTAGATGAGATGGAATTGCATGCCTTCTTTTTGTTCTTCTAAGAGGTAAGTCCTCGTTGAACCCTTACTAGGTTGACAACAGTTCATTATGAGATTGTAGGTTATTTTGATTTGTGAGAATTACTTTCGTCTTTAACTTATTATCAAGAAAAGTAATTGGTTCATGGCTAGAGATAGTCATTACTGGATAGTTTATTTTCTCTTTCCTTTTTTTATTGTGTGAGATTCGCTTTGCAGTTATTGTTGTTCATTTCGCTAGATCATGCGTTGTTAGTAATTCCGTCTTGATAGCTAGTATCAATCATGATTAAGTTTCGCTTAACACCCATTGGTTGATTAAATTCATCTCCATTGCATTTATTACTTTTAATAAGTCTTAATTGGGTTAGATTAGTTTTTATTGATCTAATTTTGTTCCTATCCATGAGAAGATGAACCTCAAGTGTCACAGCGACATGCTGCACGCTTGTAGCTATATCTTCATTTTGAAAATTACATACAAGTTTTTGGCTTCGTTTTCTAGGATGGCGGCATGAGATTAGATCACATTTTCTTTTTATTTGATATTTTCTTATTAGTTGTATATATTCTTATTTTGCTTTTGTTTGTTTCCTTGTCAGTAGTGACTTAGTTTATTGTACTTGTTTTGCTTTCTCTGGAGACAAAACCAATTAAAATTTGAAAATTGGAAATTTGAAAATAAAAATAGAAATTTGGAAATCCAAAAAAATTGAAAAAACTTAAAGCTTTTAAAAAATATGGAAATTTTTTATTTCCCTCAATATAAGCACGAAATATTTTGGCTTTTGCACTCAATGTGTTGATCTTTATTTTAAGAAATGAAAAATTTACCAAGTGACTTTCGAGAGCCTCAGTGACGACTATTGGGATCATGTGTAAGGCCATGTATCTTAGGAGTTTGGGAGGTTTGCGTACCAAATCTCTGATGAAATTTGGGACTTCTTTGAATATTTAACTCACGATACTTGGGAATATGAAAATGTTGCAGGGTTTTTAGTGACCCTATTCCCAACCCTTACATAATACATGTTACATATTTAGAGGAGAGTCAATTTGGGGATATATCCTATGAGTACCCTCATACCCCATGTGCTTTGTTTCATGTAATTATTGTTATTCCTTTGATCATGATATTGATTATTGTCCATTCTTGGTAGACCAAAAAGATTAGAGGTATTGATCACTTTCAATAGGGTGCTTTGCTTGATAATTTACTCAAGACCAATGTTAGTTCGGGCCCTCCTATACCTTAGGTTAGGCTGTATGTGGGCTTTAATGCTAGGAGTGAGGCACTTAATTCTTTGGGAAATGGTTTCCCTATTGATACACATTTGGCTAACCTTAAGGGAGTGAGTGATCGCTCATCTCCGTTAGTAGTTGTAAACTCCCTACAGTCTACTATAGTTAGTGACACCCTTGAGAGTAGTCCAAGCGTTCATGATTCACCTTTTCCTTTGGCTCCCTTAGGAGAACCCAACGATGGAGATAGATTTGAGACTGATGGTAGCTCTAATGATAAGTGCAATATATTTATTGAGTAAGAGGATACATTTATTGAAGAACATTCATTTGTGGAGCCTTAAGTTGTAGAGTTGAGTGAGTTTACACCTTCTTTAGAGCTTTTTGATCCCATTTGTGTTGAGTCTTGCACTGACTTAGCTCTCATTCCACCCATTTTTCTCTTTTCTTCCTTCTCATTTTTTCACTCTTTTTTAGACCTTCCCCAGTCTACTTTTGTAGAGTATGAAATGTTTATGATTGGTAATCATTGTTTAGATCATGCTCTTGATGATATTGACATATAGAGACTTACAGATCATATTAAGGTGGAGGACTTGACTTAATCCATCCTATGGGCGATTGAAAATATACATTACATTTAATTAGTTTTACCTAGCCTTCTCCCTTCCCCACTTGGAGATGTCGGACTTCATTTAGTACAAATAAACTACTCTAGATGGTTTATGCATTCACATGGCCACATCATTATAGATCGTTGATGGGTATTTGATTTTCATATTCACATCTCTCTCATGGTTAGGCTCAGAGGTTTGATAAGCTTAAGAGAGCTTTATATTGCATTCCACTTGTGCGCTACACTTGTGGTACACCTCCCAATTCTTACTACTTCTATTTTTGTAAGGATTGTTCCCTACTATTTGACAAGTTATTATGAGCCTTGGTGGGTTTTGATATGAGTAGCAGCTTGTGAGTTGAGATGGACTGGTTGATGCTCTATGGACACTATTTAAGTGAGGCATTAGTTTGGGTACAATTAGTACGTAACCTGGTATGATTGTTCCACCCCTTTCCCCTTCTCATTCTTCTTTTCTTTATTTCTTTATGTATATGGTTGTGGATTTTTAGGATTATGATTGTGTGAGTGATTGATTTTTAGGTGATATTTAGGATTGGTTGTTACGAGTTGGCTATGATCACCCTTGTTTGATTTGGGTGATCCATTTCATGTGTGGTTGTTTGATAGGAAAAATTTGAGTTTTAATATTTTTAATCCCAAGTGCAAGGTTTATCGTCGAGTACTCGGGGTGCCGTCCACTAGAAGTTGAATTTCAAGTACCAGGATTAGGTTGAGTGTTTCAATCTAGAACAAGTGAAAGGAGCAAGAAAAACGAGCTAAGCCAAGCTAATGAACATAAGAGAAAGGAGCTTGGAATTGCAATTTGACTAATTAATGAGCTGAGTAGTTTAGATAAGTCCTAACCTACTCCACGTATACCAATAATTAAGATGATCGGTTGTACTATGAAAGACCACCCAAGCCCTCTCTCAAGGGTTATGAGCTAGTCTAATTAGTCTAACCATCTATTTTCATGGAGTTAGCCCAATTAGATTACAAAATTAGCAACTCTCGGACCTAACTTAGATCGGGACTATTTTCATGTCCCGAACTGGGCTATCTCCTCTCCCACCCTATCTAATCGACCTCACCTCTCGGCATAAGTCAATGTCCTAAATATATGGATGAAAACTCTCACAATCATTTCATCGAACATTTGGCGGGCATGAGAGAAAACTCTAAGTTCTAGGTATAAGTTAGGTGTGGTTAGGCCTAATTCAAGTCTAATTAGCCATCAAAAGCCTAATCACAATCCAAGCCAACCAAAACCTAGCTATCAGTCACTGATCATCACAAAACATAATTAAACCTAACTACAACTAAACTAACAAACAAACACATAAATAAACTAGGGAGGAGAGAGAAAGAAACTAATCTAATCTAATGAATCTAAATAACATGGATTAACAATGAAAACTAAGCATTTAAACTAAACAAATCAAATACAAGAATTAAACTAACAAAATCTAAACAAGAACAACATATGAAATAGAGAGAGAGAAGAGAAAACTTATGATTGATTGAATGAAGATGAAACCCATATGCTTGAATCCACAATCCACCTAAATTTACAATCTCATCTCCTAATCTAATCTCCCTAATGGGATTTTTATTTGCTAAACTAACCTAAAACCGAGCCCAAAAATCGCCTCAAGAGAACCCCTAAGAAGTCCTAAGAAAAAGCCTTAAACAGGGATCAAAACCGGGCTACGAAACATGCGAACTGGGCTTTGGCGACTGGTTGTCTTACTCCCAACGGGGAGTGTCGCGGGCCTTGACGGCCTATCTTAATCCCGACGGTCTGGGTGTCGCCAACCCCTGTTGGCCACCCTGTAGTTGTGTGATGGCCGTCGTGCAAGTGATAAGTGTCTATCGTGCAATGCTTTGTTTTCTTTCCTTTTTTGACCCTCTTTTGCTCCTTTTGTGGTAATTTCTTGATTGAACTTATTACCTACAAAAGTAAGTAAAACATGTAAAAATCGTAAAGATTAACTTATTACATGAGCTAAAAATTAGGTCAAAGAGGCACGAAAAATACGATAAATTAGCACCCAACAAATACTCCCACACCTATCTTTTACTCGTCCTCGAGGCAAACCCAAGAAAAACTAACCTAGGAGCCTAAGTCACTTTCGTAGAAATCACGGTTGCATTTAGTGCATGCAACAAGCCCTTTAAACCCCTTGGTTACCCAAGTGGACTAGTGAGGTTTCGTGAAGGTTTGCAAGAGATATATCTACAAAATCTTTGAAGTATTTTTGGATTTTTTTCAAAAGCAAAACATATGTACAAGGAAAAAGGGGAAAATATGTGCACATCTAGATCAATTCTATCACCTTAACAACCTAGCTCCATAGTTGTATACAAGTAAAATATGCATTTAAGACACACATAGGCTATACATGCATCCCGGTTCTCATTTTTCATCCCAAGCAACACAATGATACGATTTGTATACCTTAGTGCTCCATGCAAAGTGTATTTACTCTTAATGCTTGGCTAAAACTGGGCAAAAGGTCATCTCCACTCGGCTTATGACATTCTGTATTTTTGCTATTTTTTCTTCTTTTTTTTCGCTTTTCTCCTTATGCTCCTTCGCCCGGGTGGGTAGTTCTTGGCTTATTAGGCCTTGAACTCCCGGAGGAATAACTTAGCACATGTTCGAGCTTCTTCCCTATTTAAGGGTTTCATTTGGATGTGCAAGACACTTATTCAAACCTAAATAGAGGTACCAGAGTTAAGCTCATTTTTACGCTTCTTGTTTTTTTCATTTTTTTCCTTTTTATCATAATGAAGCCAAAACTGAAAGTCAATTAACCAAGTAAAATATCCCTAAACCCAAATTTCAACAACTGACACCAAAAGTTAATGATGAAGTGTACAAGGTAGGCACAAAACCCCACATTTGTGATGGGGTTATTGTGAGAGACTGGAGATCATATTGTAGACAAATGTTCCATCATGCATATTTTACCTATATAAAAACTAGCAATCAAGCTATCGAAGATCAAAAACCAATCAAAAAAGAACAAAAGTTTCCCAAAGCCAAAAAAGAAAACCATACAAAAGTGAAAATTTTCATAAAAATGTGCACAAAAGGGTATATAACTTCCCACCCCCACATCTAAATCTCACAATGTCCTCATTGGGAGCCGAGAGTCACTACCCCCACAAAAACACACAAAAACAAAGAAAACAGAATCATACACGATAGACACACAAAACGAAACACACAAAAAGAAAACAAAGCAAAAAGGTGATCATAGCCATCAGTTGGCTCAATAACATCCCAAATTTCGCCTCGAAGTTGATCACCAATAAAAATACAACCTAATATCCATACCTAAAGAAAGAAAAAGAAAGCAAATAAAAATAAAAAGGAACACAACCTAATATCCACCACTAAACAAAAAGAAAAAGAAAGAAAATAAAAAGAAAGGAGAAGATTGAGAACGGGTATACCAGGTCGGGCACTGAATGTACCTAAACTCTGCTACAAGGGCACAAGGAGCATCAGCCACTCCTTGTCTCTCAAGATGTGAGTCAATAACTAGGATGCAGTCAATGCTCTCAGAAGCTTATCATGCGCCTTTGCAAGCATCTCAAAATGGTGCGAATAAGGGAATTCTAATAAGATCATGGCAAAGAAAGTTAGTGTCCTCTTACACTTATCAAATGCCATCGAAAAATTGAAAGCTTGACTAAAGAAGGTACTCCACGGAATTTTTCTAGGCATGTCCTCTAGGTATGCACAATAAGGATCTAATGAGGGATTATACCCTCTAATATCACCTAAAGACTTATGAAATGCACGAAAAAGAGAGGGGATGATGGGAAGTAAAGGGGATGAAATGGGGGTCAAGTTAAGTAGCGCAATGCAAATGGAGTCTATATGCCCAATGCTAGGAGCGGCACCAACCACCACACCATCACCACACAACTCCTCATAGAGAGCCTCCTCAAGATGGGGCTCGATCGTGGAAGGTTCTTTTGACCAAGCAATCACAGCATCCTTAATAAAACTAGCCTCTCCCCTAGAATGCTCACCAATCTCTAACCCGTGCACTGAGCTAAAGAGAGGGGAGAAGTAAGGAAGGTCAAAGCACTAACAGTAGTGCCAATAGGTGTGCTAGGAGAGGATGGAGCAATAAGCGATGAAGAAGTTAAGGGAGGGTCAAATGCTTCCTCTAGGTCTGTGAAAGGTGTATCATCAACAAGATTCGACTCTAGGGGGAAGGAGGACTTGCAATCATCATAGAGACTAGCCTTAAGTCTAGGAAAAGGTAGACTAGTGTTAGTCATAAGCAATAGGCCACACTCCCTCATCTCATAAACAAAGTGCTCATGTTGATTATTCATTATCCCTATCATGGCATCATGCTTAGCATAACACCCATCTTAAACAACATAATAAGGATAAGAATTCACATCATGGTCAAAAGATTGGCAATAAAAGCACATATCATGAGGGTAAGAAGAATAGTTATGGAATGAATCCCTAGCTCTCTCAAATTGCTGTTGAGACCAAGCCAAAGATTCAAACAAATCCCACATGTCATCAACATTTAAGTGTCACCTACCACCATAACACATGGGCTCAAAGATGGCTCGAGTCTCATGTGTTATCCCCTCAACCACAACATTGCATATTACCATTTTTCATACGAGAAATGCACATATTGAGCATAGTAATCATTAAATCTGGACAAATATTGCCAAAGAGGTTCACTTTCTAATTGAGGTAAATGGAAAATAACCATCTTCATTTTTTTCAGATTTTTTATTTTTAGGTTTTTTTTAGATTTTCTAAAGGCCTAGCCTCGAATGCTCAAGTAAACCTCAACATTGAAAAGTGCCAACAGTCCAACAACGACACAAAAAACTTCTTATGTTGTAGTATAGTGATGAGTATTCCCATCTATCATGCGGGCAGCTCGGGTTCGATCCCTAGCAATGGCGCCAAAAACTTTATAGGAAAAATTCGAGTTTTAATATTTATAACCCCATGTACAAGGTTCATCATCGAGTACTCGGGGTGTCATCCACTTGGAATTGGGTTTCAAGTATCGAGATTAGGTTGAGTGCTTCAATCTAGGCCAAGTGAAAGGACCAAGAAAAACAAACTAACCTAAGCTAACGAACATAAGAGAAAGGAGCTTGGAACTGCAAATTGACCAATTAATGAGCTAAGTAGTTTAGATGAACCTAACCTACCCAACCTACGCCAATAATTGAAATGGTCGGTTGCAGCATGAAAGACCACCCAAGCCCTCTTTCAAGGGTTATGAGTTAGTCTAACTAGTCTAACCACCTATTTTCATGGAGTTTGCCCAATTAAGCCACAAAATTAGCAACCCTCGGACCTAGCTAGGACGGGCCTATTTTCATGTCTTGAATCGAGCTATCCGCTCTCCCGCTCTAGCTAATTGACCTCATCTCTTGGTATAAGTCAATCGCCCAAAAATATGGATGAAAGCTCTCTCAAGCATTTCATCAAATACTTGGCGAGCATAAGAGAAAACTCTAAGTTCTAAGCATAAGTTGAGAGTGGTTAGGCCTAATACAAGTCTAATTAGCCATCAAGAGGCTAATTACAATCCAAGCTAACCAGAACCTATATATTAATCACTAATCATCACAAAACACAATTAAGCTTATTTACAACTAAACTAACAAACAATGACATAAACATGAACTAGGGAGGAGAGAGAAAGAATTTAATCTGATCTAATCAATCTAAATAAACATAAAAAAACTTGCTATGTTAAAATTACCGTAAGTGCATGGCATACTTGTAGCTAGCAACTGGCAAGTATGGGCCGTATTCCATAGGAAGTTGGGTTTCAAGTACAGGGATTAGGTGTTGAGTGTTTCAATCTAGGCCAAGTGAAAGGAGCAAGAGAAAAGCAAGCTAAGCTAAGCTAACGAACATTAAAAAAAGGAGCTTGGAATTACAATTTGGCCAATTAATGATCTAAGCGGTTTAGTTGAGTCCTAACCTATCCAACCTATGCCAACAATTGAGATAGTAGGTTACACTATGAAAGACCACCCAAGTGCTCTCTCGAGGGTCATGGGTTAGTCTAATTCGCCTAACCACCTATTTTCACGGGGTTAGCCCACTTAGACGCCAAGGCTAGCAACCCATAGACCTAGTTAGGATCAGGACTATTTTTATGCCTAAACCCCGACCATTCTCTCTCCCACGCCAGCTAATTGACCTCACCTCTCGGCGTAAGTCAACTGCTGAAAGATAAGAATGAAAGCTCTCTCAAACATTTCATTGAACATGTGGCGGGCGTGAGAGAAAACTCTAAATTGGAGGCATAAATTTGGCATGGTTAGGCCTAATACAAGACTAATTAGCCATCAAAGGGCCAATTACAACCCAAGGCAACCAAAGTCACAACTAATTAACCACAAAACATAAAAGTCGCAATTTAAACGTAAGCTAGCTAACAAAGAAAAACCATGAAATTAGAGAAGTAAATCTAGTGTAGCATGGATTAAAACAACTACTAAATATGAAATCATAATAAAAATCAAACATTTGGACTAAACATGAACTAAACTAACAAGATTAAGACAAGAGTAATAGAACAAACATGAAATAAAGAGAGAGAGAGAGAGAGAGAGAGAGAGAGAGAGAGAGAAGGGAAACTTAGGCATGAATTGATTGAATGAACTTGAAATCTACAAGTTTGAATCCCAAAATGATCCTAAACTACCTACATTATTTCCCCCTAATGAGGTCTTTTTGAAGCTAAACGCTAGGCTAAGAATCCTCTAAAAAGTCTCTAGAGGTCCCCCAAGAAGTCCTAAGAAAAAGCCCTAAAAAGGAATCAAAACCAGGCTACAAAACATACGAACTGGGCTTTGGTGAAGCCTTTCTTAATCCCGACTGGGGGGTATCACAGGCCTCGACAGCTTGTCTTAATCCCGGCGGCCTCAGTGTCATCAACCACTATTGGCCACCCTATAATTGTGCGACGGCCATCATGCGATGCTTTGTTTTCTTCCCTTTTTTGGACCCTCTTTTGCTCCTTTTTACGGTTCTTTCTTGATTGAACTTATTACCCATAAAAGTAAATAAAAGAAGTAAAAATCCTAAAGATTAAGTTATTACAAGAGATAAAAATTAGGTTAAGGAGGCACTTCAAATACGACAAATTAGCCCCCAACAAATACCCTCACACCTATCTTTTGCTCATCCTTGAGCAAAACAAAATAAAAACTAACCAGGGAACCTAACTCAATTTCATAGGAATCATGGTTGTATTTAGCATAAGCAACACGTACTTTAAACCCCTTGGTTCCCCGAAGTGGACAAGTGAGGTTTCCTGAGGGTTTGCAGATGATATACCCACAAAATCGAAAAAAAGAAAAATAAAAAGGAAAAGAGAAATAGAAACAGATAAACAGTTTGGATTTATAAACAAAGCATAGAAATATACAAGGGACAGGACTGTGCACATTCTAAGTAACCAAATCAGCCATGCAACAAAGATATCAACCTGCATATAGACAGAATATACACATCAAGACTCCTTATCTCCAAGGATGACATCAAAGCACCAAGTGTTTACCCCACTGTACATCAAAACTTCGAATCCATCCCAGTGCTTAGTGGGCCAGTGTATCACCATCCTAGGAATTAGGCTTACTAGAATTAAACTCAATCCCACTTGACTGACACAAATAACATTATTGACTTATTAACACGGAATGAGAGCTTTCCCACTAGCAGTATTGTCTCAAAGGGTAGCAGTATTGTAGTGCATCCCTCAAAGGAACACTTGGCATTCCAAACGCTTTCTTTTTTTTGTTTTCTTTTGTTTTCTTTTGTTTTCTTCTTTTTCTAAATGTGAAATGCAATTAAAAACAAAATAATCATGTACAAAGATAAGTGGGAGAGCTAGTTATAGAAAACTAAGACCCTAAGATAATAATGATGGTATAAATAAGGACTAGATTTCACAACTACAATGAACTATTGAGGTTAGAATTGGAGCTTAAAATGACTCACTTAGGACAAAAATCTATCATGCATATCATAGTTATATGTAAGCTAATAGCCAAGGTACAAGGGATCAAAGTCGATCAAAATAGTATAAAACTATCCCAAAACATGTGAGACATAAAATCTTTTTGTTTTCGAAAAATTTTTCTCTTTTTTTCAAAAGATTGAAGCTGGAGTCTCCCCCTCCCCCCACACCTAGATCTCACAATGTCCTCACTGGGAGCCAAGGAGTCACAACGACTACAAAAACACACAAGCACAAAACACCCAAAAAAAAAAAAAAAAACACTAAACCTATACTCATACACACAAGCTAACACACTCTTCTAAAAACATAACCTAACCAATCGATAACAAGACTATACATATATATAAAACTAACGCCACCAAAAACGAACATATACAACTCCAACCACCAACCACAAAACACAAATATTCACTAAAAGAAACAAAGGTGATCACAGCCATTGATTGGCTCCACAATATCCCGAATTTTCCCTCAAAGTTGATCACGAGTGAAAACATGACATAATATCCACAAGTAAACACAACCGAATATCTACAACTAAACATGGCAAAAATTGACCCGACCCAAACTTGCCCGAAAGTTTTGGGTTTTGAACAAGATTTTCTCGACCAAACCCAAAACAAACCGTACTCGAAAAACCCGTAAATGTTTGGGTAAAACCCAACCCGAACCCGCCCATTCGATTCGAATATTATGTGCTTACTCTTTATTTTCTTTAATTTTTTTCCTCTTAACAATAATAGTTTTTCATTATAACGAATCGTTTAGAGAGACGTTATATAACTATCGCATCCCTTCGCAAGTTAGACAATGGTTCCCATTTTTACCCATAAAACAACGTTGTATACAACTTATAAATGGTGCAATTTTAGAATTAGACAAGTATTGAAAATGTGCAAGTCATACCATTATATTCTTGATAAAATGAATCCGTCTCATCACATTTTAAATAAGATTATTCTATAATAACCTCAAATTTTGATTTTATAATTAATAGCTAATTATAATATCTTACGCGTGTATAATATTATTTCATTTGGATTCCTTCTAATTGGTCTCGAATTTGATGCAATGTTGGGCAATGGACCAACCTATATTCGTGTTAGGATCGACGTACTAATAAAGCATGTCTGATTAGGTAATGCTAGGTAATTAACAAAATATCAAATTATTAAACGAGTTATTAGCAGGTTGAACCGCTCTGACTCGTTAACATGCTTTAGATAGGCCGACCCATGAATGACCTGACCAATTATAGATATTTTAATATATGGGTCAACCCATCCAATGCTGCTACGTTGAATAATTGCTGCTTTGCTCTGTTCGCTGCTAGTGAGAAATCTGTGCACTCCTCTTTGATTTTAGGACTTTTGGTGATTAGTAGTTGCCAATTATTTACTTAGTGCTAAAATTATTTTACTAGTAGTCCTTTTAGCTGTGATTTCTCTTGCAATTTACCCATTTAACTATTGGTGCCTTTAAGTTTGCTTTTTGGAGTCATTTACGTTTCCTTGTATTTGTTTAGTATTTTTCTTGCTTATTTTATTACTTGCTTTCTTTATTACTGCCCTCCATTTATTATTGCCTCTATATCTTTTATTCTATTGCTATTATTTACCTATTTTATTATTGCCTCTATATCTTTTGTTCTGTTGCTATTATTTACCTATTTTGAAGCCTTAACTAATAGTGAGATTGTTAGTGCTTCTCTACTAATTTTGGTGTTGTTATTAATATTATTATTTCAGTATTATTATTTGTTGTTGTGGTCGTTGTTGTTAATATTATTATTGTTTGCATTCTTAGTTGTGTCATCTATCGTATATTTATTTATCTATTTACTTTATTTATTTATTTATTTAATTATTACAGTATTTTTCTTTATATTTATATTTATTTACTTGTTGAGAGTGGGTGTGCGTAGCTTAAGCGAGTGGCGAGCAATGTAGTAGTTCCAGCCAGTCCTCCAGGGGGAATTGGGGTTGGGAGGGGGCCAGGTTTCCGGAAGGTGCGCCTGGCGTCTTGGAATATTGGGTCACTTACTGGTAAGTCTATAGTATTAGTTAAGTCCTTCTATAGACGTAGAATTAGTATAGCCTGTGTCCAAGAGACTAAGTGGGTGGGATCTAAAGTTAGAGTAGTCGATGGGTACAAACTGTGGTACTCGGGGTCAAACAGGGCGAAGAATGGAGTTGGCATTCTAGTTGGTAAGGAATTGATTAACTTTGTTGTTGAAGTAAAGTGTAAGAGTGATCGAATTATGGCCATTAAGGTTGTGGTGGGATCAGAAATCCTAAATGTGGTTAGTGTTTATGCACCTCAGATAGGACTGTCGGACGATATCAAGAAGCAATTTTGGGAGGAGTTGGACATGGTCATTCAGGATGTACCTCGGAGTGAAATACTTTTCATAGAAGGAGACTTTAATGGTTATATTGGTGCAGACGCAGACGGGTATGAGACAACTCATGGAGGTTTTGGTTTTGGGGAGAGAAACAATGGTGGTGTCTCTGTGCTGGATTTTGCCGTTGCCTATGATTTGTTGGTGGTAAACTCTCTTTTTAAGAAGAAGGAGGACCACTTGGTGACCTTTAAGAGTGGCTCCAGAAAGACTCAAATTGACTATTTCCTTACTAGGGCGGATAGTCAGAGGTTCTATAAGGATTGTTAGGTGATTCCTAGTGAGTATTTGAGAACTCAACATAGGCTGCTAGTATTGGATGTGAAGTTCAAATGTTCAAAGTGGAGGAAGAAAAGTGTTGGAGAACCTAGAGTTAAGTGGTGGAATCTCACAAGGGAGAACGCTATGAGAATATCAGAGAGGATCACGGAAGAAGGAGCCTGGAGGCAAGTAGAGGAAGCAGATAAGATGTGGGAGGCAATGGAAGATTGTATTCGAAAGTCAGCTAAGGAAATCCTAGGTACGTATAGGAGAGGTGGTAACAAAATGAAGGGAGCCTGGTGGTGGAACGAGGAGGTAAAGGAGAAAGTCAAAGAGAAAAAGGAAGCTTACGCGGCTTTCGTGAACATTGAAACAGACGAAGAGAAAGAGTTCAGTAGAGGTAGACATAAGGCAGCAAAAAAGGTAGCCAAAAAAGTTGTTGCCGCAGCTATGAGTAGGGCCTTTGATAAGTTATATCGAAAACTGGAGACCAAGGAAGGTGAAAAGGAAGTCTTTAAACTGGCGAGGGCTAGGGAAAGAATAACAATGGATTTGGGTGTCGTGAGGTGTATCAAAGATGAAAATGGTGAAGTGCTCTCTGAGAATGCTGAAATCAAGGAGAGATGGCAAAGATACTTTTTCAAACTCCTTAACGGTGAACTGACGGAATTTCCCCAAAGTAGGGAACGAGAGAGTTAGGAGACGGATCCTGACCCTCGACTGGGTGAACCGATCAGCAAGGACGAGATTAAAGAGACCCTAATGAAGATGTCCAATGGGAAGGCAGAGGGACCAGATCAAATACCGGTGGAAGTGTGGAAATGGTTGGATGAAGAGGGTCTAGGGTGGCTAACAGAGCTTTTCAATGTTATTCTTAGGACGGCCAAGATGCCCAGAGAGTGGAGGTTTAGTACAGTCATCCCACTGTACAAGAACAAAGGGGATATTCAGGATTGTAACAATTATAGGGGCATAAAGTTACTCAGTCACATGATGAAATTATGGGAGAGAGTGATTGAGAGAAGGTTGCGGAAGAATTTTTCAATTTCAAAAAACCAATTTGGTTTTATGCCTGGCAGGTCGACCACAGAGGTGATTTACCTCCTTAGAAGGCTCATGGGACTGTACAGAGATAGAAAAGTGGACCTTCATTTGGTGTTCATCGACTTGGAAAAAGCCTATGATCGAGTTCCACACGATGTGGTGTGGAGATGCTTGGCAAAGAAAGGAGTGTCCCCGATGTATATTCGAGTTATCGATGACTAGGGTTAGGATGCCAGGAGGGGTTATCGATGACTTCTGTGTTGGTATAGGCCTTCACCAGGGGTCCGTTTTAAGCCCTTTTCTTGTCACTCTGATCATGGATGAGCTTACAAAAGGAATTCAAGATGAGTTACCATGGTGTATGTTATTAACAGATGACATTGTTCTTATTGATGAGACCAGAGAGGGAGTTAATACCAAGTTAGAGCGTTGGAGGCATGCATTGGAGTCTACAGGTTTCAGAGTAAGTAGATCAAAAACTGAATACCTGCACTGCTGTTTCAGTGGAAGGGAAGAGGCGGGGGGAGAGGTCACCATTGACAGATTGTCGATACCAAAGGTCGAGAAGTTTAAATACTCGGCTCGGTCGTTCAGCAGAATAGTGAGATTGACGAAGATATCAACCAGCGCATAAAAGTGGGTTGGTAAAAATGAAAGCAGGCCACGGGTGTGCTTTGTGATAAGAGGATGCCGGTTCGGCTAAAAGGCAAAGTTTATCGTACGGTTGTTAGACCTGTTGTACTGTATGGTTCGGAGTGTTGACTGATAAAAAAGACTCAAGTTCAAAGGTTGATGGTCTCAGAGATGAGGATGATTAGGTGGATGTGTGGTTATACGAGAATGGACAGAATTAAGAATAAAGTGATAAGAGACTTGGTTAAAGTGGCCCCCATCAAAGATAAGATGAGAGAAACAAGATTTAGATAGTTTGGCCATGTAAAAAGGAGGAGTGTGGACGCCCCAGTGAGGAGATGTGAGAGGATTAACACCCCTGTAGGTAAAAGAGGGAGAGGTCAACCAAAGAAGAGTTTGGATGAGGTGATTAGAGAGGATTTAAAAGTTGTAGGATTGACAGAGGACATGGTTCAGGATAGGAGACTATGGCGGGATAGGATTAAGATCTTAGATCTCAAATAATCGGCCTTGTAGTTTTCTTTCAGTTGCAGTAGGGCAGGTTTCGGTGCGAGTTTTCGTGTTGTCGCATGGTTTGCAGGTAGTGCACACTTCTGGGACGACTCATTATCTGCCTTCCCCTGCTAAGGTATGTTTCCTTCTGCTGCTTTATTGTTCCATGGTTTGGTTAGTTTCGACTCCCTGTTTTATTCGCATAATCGTAGTTTTTCCATTTAATATTTTCTCAAAAGCCCTATTCTACAAAATATTTGCATAAAAATCTTATTTTTGTGGGTCTCGTGGAATCAGCCTCCCTACGGGAAGAGATGCCGGTGGAGGTAAGGCTGCCTACATCTGGATCTCCCCAGATCCCGCGAAAGCGGGACCCACACTGGGAGGTGGTGTTGTTGTTGTTCATTAAATACAGACAATTTTAAGTAATAAATATACCGAATTTTTGATTTTGACAAAAAAGAAATAATTCACTAAAAAGGCGCTTAAAACCCGTTGGGTTCATCCGAAACCCGTAAAACCGAAATACGCCTCCCGTATTTCACCCGAACCCGAAATACACCGGACCCGTATTTTACCCGAATTCAAATACACCAGAGCTATATTTGACATGTCCGCCCGAATTGATAGGTCTATCCACAACTAAACAAAAAGAAAAAGAAAGAAAATAAAAAGAAGGGAGAAGAGTTAGAAAGATTATACCAGGTTGGGTACTGATTGTACCCAAACTATTCCTCTCTAGGATGGTGCTGTGGGGGTGGGAGGAGCATTAGCCAATCCTCTTCATCACTCGCGACCCGAGTCATCAACTCAGGTGCCATCAAAGCTCACAAGAGCTTGTCATATGATGTTCCATGCATCTCGAAAAGATGTAAGTAAGAGAACACTAGTAAACATGTAGTAAATAGAGTTAGTGCTCTCTTAAAGTTATCGAATGCTAGAGAAAAGTCGAAGGCATGATCAAAGAAAGTATTTCACATGATTTTCCTAGGCATGGCCTCTAGGAGTGCACAATATGGATCAAATGACGAGTAAGGCCCTCTAATATCACATGAAATGCATGAAAAAGAGAGGGGGTGGTGGGAAGTAAAGGGGATGAACTGGGGTTAAAGTCAAGTAGCACGGTGCAAATGGAGTTTATATGCCCAATGCTAGGAGCGGCACCAACCACCACACCATCGCCACACAGCTCCTCAAAGAGAGCCTCCTAAAGATCGGGCTCGATCGAAGAAGGTTCTTTTGACCAAGCAATCACATTGTCCCCAATAAAACTAGCCACACCCCTGGAATGCTCACGCATCTCTAAGCACATGCACTGAGCAAAAGGGAGGAGAGAAGCAAGGTCAAAGCACTAACGGTAGTGCCAATAGGTGTGCTAGGAGAAGATGGAGCAACAAGTCATGAAGAAGTCAAGGGAGGGTCAAACACTTCTTCTAGATCCGTAGAAGGTGTATCATCAACAAGATTCAACTCTAGGGGGAAAGAAGACTCGCAATCATCATAGAGACTAGCCTCAAGTCTAGGGGGAGGTAGACTATGGTCGGTCCTATGGAAAAGGACACACTCCCTCATTTCACTACTAAGATGCTCATGTTGCTCATTCATTGCCCCTATTATGGCATGAAGTTTAACGTCACATTCATCACGAACATCATAATTAGGACAAGAATTCACATCATGGTCAAAAGATTGGCAATAAGAGCACATAACATGAGGGTAAGAAGAATAGTGATGGAATGAATCCCTAGCACTCTTACATTACCATTGATACCAAGCTAAAGATTTAAATAAATCCCACATGTCATCAACATTTAAGTAGCACATGCCACCATAACACATAAAAAAGAAGGCTCGAGTCCCATGTGTTACCCCTTCAAGCACAACACTGCATATTTTCCATTTTTCATACGTGACATGCATATATTGAGCATGGGAGTCATTTAATTTAGACAAGCATTCCCAAGAAGATTCATGCTCAAATTGAGGGAAATGCAAAATAGGCATTTTGATTTTTCTTTCAAATTTTAGATTTTTTAAAAATTTTTTTTGAATTTTCTGAAGGCCTAGTCTCGAATGCTCAAGTAAATCCCAATGTTGAAAAGTCCCAACTCCCTGGCAACGGGACAAAAAATTTGTTATATTAAAATTACAGCAAATGCACGGTGTAGTTGTAGCTAGTAACTGGTGAGTACAGCCCGTATTCCACAGGAAGTTGGGTTTTAAGTACTGGGATTATGTTGAGTGTTTCAATTTAGGCCAAGTGAAAGAAGCAAGAAAAGCAGGCTAAGCTAAGCTACCGAACACAAAAGAAAGGAGGTTGGAATTACAATTTGACCAATTAATGATCTAAGTAGTTTAGAGGAGTCCTAACCTACCCAACCTACGCCAACAATTGAGGTGGTCGATTGCACCATAAAAGACCACTCAAGCCCTCTCTTGAGGGTCATGCGCTAGTTTAATTGGCCTAACCACCTATATTCATTAAGTTATCCCAATTACACCCCAAGGTCAGCAACCCATGGACCTAGCCAGGATCAGGACAATTTTCATGTCCAAACACTGACCATTCCCTCTCCTACACAAGCTAGTTATCCTCACCTCTCGGCATAAGTCAACTGCCCAAAGATAACATCAAAAGCTCTTTTAAGCATTTCATCCAACATGTCGCGAGCATGAGAGAAAACTCTAAATTGGAAGCCTAAATTATGTGTGGTTAGGCCTGATACAAGGTTGAGTAGCCATCAAAGGGATAATTACAACCCAAGGAAACCAAAGTCACAACTAATTAACCACAAAACATAAAATCCCCAATTTAGACCTAAGCCAACAAACAAAAAAGCAAACATAAAATTGGAGAAGTAAATCTAGTGTAGCATAGATTAAAACAACTACCAAAAATGAAAACATAAAGTCAAACATTTAGA
This sequence comes from Carnegiea gigantea, assembly GCA_029747015.1. Lineage (NCBI taxonomy): Eukaryota > Viridiplantae > Streptophyta > Magnoliopsida > Caryophyllales > Cactaceae > Carnegiea > Carnegiea gigantea. The sequence continues at coordinate 361,514 of JAKOGI010000451.1, forward strand.
CTAAACAAGAGCTAAACCAATAAGATTAAAACAACAGTAATAAGAACAAACATGAAATAAAGAGAGAGAGAAAAGAGAAACTTAGGTTTGAATTGATTGAAGGAACTTGAAATCTACAAGTTTAAACCCCAAAATCATCCTAAACTACCTACATTATTTCTCCCTAGTGGGGTCTTTCCAAAGCTAAACCCTAGGATAAGAATCCTATAAAAAGTCTCTAGAAGTTCCCTAAGAAGTTCCAAGAAAAAGCCTTAAAAAGGAGTCAAAATCGGGCTACGAAACACCCGAACTGGGCTTTGGCGATGACTGTCTTAATCCTGACGTGAGATGTCAAGGGTCCCGATGGCCTAGCTGTTGCCAAGCCCTGTTAGCCACCCTGCAATTGTGCGATAGCCATCGTGTAAGCAGCAGGTGCCCATCGTGCGATGCTTTGTTTTCTTCCCCTTTTCTTGACCCTCTTTTACTCATTTTCGCAGTACTTTCTTGACTGAACTTATTGCCTACAAAAGTAAATAAAATAAGTAAAAATACTAAAGATTAATTTATGTCACGAGCTAAAAATTAGGTGAAAGAGGCACATAAAATACGACAAATTAGCGCCCAATAGATACCCCCACACCTATCTTTCATTCGTCATCGAGCAAAACAAAATAAAAACTAATATAGGAACCTAACTCACCTTCATAAGAATCACCGTTGCATTTAGCATATGCAACAAGCCCTTTAAATCTCTTGGTTCCCCTAAGTGGATGAGTGAAATCTCGTGAGGGTTTGTAAAAGATATACCCACAAAATTGGGAAAAAGAAAAATCAAAAGGAAGAGAGAAACAGAAACAGAAAAACAGTTTGGATTTACAAACAAAGCACATGAGGATACAAGGGAGAAGACTGTACACATTCTAACTAACCAAATCACCCATGCAATAAAGATATCGACCTGCACACAGACAGAATATACACATTAAGACTCTTTATCCCCAAAGATGACATCAAAGTACCAACTTTTCACCCCACTATGCATCAAAACTTTGAATCCATCCCAGTGCTTAGTGTGTTAGAGTATCATCATCCTAGGACTTAGGCTTACCAAAATCAAACTCGATCCCATTTGATTGACACAAACTGTATTATTGACCTATTAATACGAAAAGAAAGCTTTCGCAGTAGTAGCATTGCCTTAAAGAGTATCACCCAGTAGCGCATGCCTCAAAGGGATACTTGTCATTCCAAAGGCTTTCTTTTTCCTTTTTTTTTTGGTTTCCGTTTTTTTCCTTTTTTCTACTTTTTTTGAATGTGAAGTGCAAACAAAAACAAAAGTAACCGCGTAAAGACAAGTGGGAAAGCTAATCATGGAAAACTAAGACCCTAAGATAGTGATGATGGCATAAATAAGTACTAGATTGCATAGCTATAATGAGCCATTGAGGTTAGAATTATAGCTTAGAATGACTCACTTAGGACAAAGATGTATCACGCACATCATAGTTATATGCAAGCCAATAGCTAAGGTACAAGGGATCAAAGTCGATCAAAATAGTACAAAACTCCCCTAAAACAAGTATGACATAAAATCTTTTTGTTTTCGTAAACTTTTCCTATTCTTTTTCAAAAGATTGAAGTGTGGCTTCTCCTCCCCACACCTAGCAATGTCCTCATTGAGAGCCGAGGAGTCACAATAACTACAGAAACACACAAAATGCAAATAAATAAAAAAACCCTAACTTATACACATATACATAAGCTAACACACTATTCTAAAAACATAACATCACCCATCGACAACAAAACCATACATGTACATAAAAGTACGACCACCAAAAACGAACATATACAAATCCAACCACCAATTACAAAACACAAATATTCATAAAAACAAAGGTGATTATAGCCATCAATTGGCTCCATAATATCCCAAATTTTACCTCAAAGTTGATCACCAACAAAAACACAACCTAATATCTACAACTAAACACAACCTAACATCCACAACTAAATAAAAAGAAAAAGAAAGAAAATAAAAGAAGGCAGAAGAGTTAGAACGATTATACCAGGTCGGGTACTGATTGTACTCGAACTATGCCTCTCGAGAATGTGTTGTGGAGGCGCAATGAGCATTAGCCACTCTTCTTCATTGCTCACGACCCCAGTCCTCAATTCAAATGCTATCAAAGCTTATAAGAACTTGTCATATGATAAAAACTTAAAATGATGTAAGTAAGAGAACACTAGTAAAGATGTAGCAAATAGAGTTTGTGCTGTCTTAAAATTATCGAATGCCATAGAAAAATCAACAGCATGATTAAAGAAAGTATTTCACATGATTTTCCTAGGCACGTCCGATAGATGTGCACAATATGGACCAAATGAGGGGTAAGGCCCTCTAATATCACCTAAGGACGTATGAAATGCATGAAAAAGAGAGGGAGTGATGGGAAATAAAGGGGCTAAATGGGGGTCAAGTCACGTTGCGTGGTGCAAATAGGGTCTATATGCCCAATGCTAGGAGTGGCACCAACCACCACACCCTCACCACACATCTCCTCAAAGAGAGCCTCTTTAAGATGGGGCTCAATCGTGGACAGTTCTTTTGACCAAGCAATCACAGCATCCTCAATAAAACTAGCCGCACCCCTAGAATGCTCACCAATCTCTAACCCCATGCACTGAGCTAAAGGGAGGGGAGAAGCAAGGAAGTTCAAAGCACTAACAGTTGTGCTAATAGGTGTGCTAGGAGAGGATGGAGTAAGAAGTCATGAAAAAGTCAAGGGGGGTCAAACGCTTCCTCTAGGTCAGTGGAAGGTGTATCACCAACAAGATTTAACGCTAGAGGGAAGGAAGACTCACAATCATCACAGAGACTAGCCTCAAGTCTAGGGGGAGGTAGACTGGGGTCGGTCCCATGCAATAGGCCACACTCCCTCATCTGACTAACAAAGTGCTCATCTTGCTCATTCATTATCCTTATTATGGCATCAAGCTTAGCATAACAGTCACCAAAAACATCATAATAAGGAGAAGAATTCACATCATGGTCAAAAGATCGACAATACGAGCACATAACATAAGGGTCAGAAGAAAGTAATGGAATGAATCCCTAGCGCTCTCACATTGCCATTGATACCAAGCCAAAGATTCGAATAAATCCCACATGTCACCAACATTTAAGTAGCACATGCCGGTATAACACATGGACGCAAGGATGGCTCGAGTCTCATGTGTTATCCCCCTAAGCACAACATTGCATATTTCCTATTTTTCATATGTAAAATGCACATATTGAGCAGACTAGTCATTCAAACTAGACAAGTTAAAAAGGTTCATGCTTAAATGGAGGGAAATGGGCAATAGGCCCCTAATAGGGTCTTTTTGAAGCTAAACCTTAGGCTAAGAATCCTCTAAAAAGTCTTTAGAGGACCCTTAAGAAGTCCTAAGAAAAAGCCTTAAGAAGGAATCAAAATCGCGCTGCGAAACATGTGAACTGCGCTTTGTCGACGGCTGTTTTAATCTCGATGGGGGCTTCGCAGGCCCCAATGGCCTATCTTAATCCTGGCGGCCTAGGTGTCGCCAACCCCTATTGGCCACCCTGCAGTTATGCGACGGCTGTCGTGCAATGCTTTGTTTTCTTCCCTTTTTTGCCCCTCTTTTACTCCTTTTCACAGAACTTTTTTTACTAAACTTATTGGCTACAAAAGTAAATAAAACAAGTAAAAATCCTAAAGATGAAGTTATTACATGAGTTAAAAATTAGGTGAAAGAGGCACCTCAAATACGACAAATTAGCGCCCAATAAAAACCCCCTATCCTTATCTTTTGCTCATCCTCGAGCAAAACAAAACAAAAACTAACCTAGGAACCTAACTCACTTTCATAGGATTCACGATTTTATTTAGCATAAGCAACAAGGCCTTTAAACCCCTTGGTTTCCCTAAGTAGGCGAGTGAGGTCTCGTGAGGGTTTGCAGATGATATAACCACAAAATCAGGAAAAAGAAAAATAAAAAGGAAAAGAGAAACAGAAGTAGAAAAACATTTTGGATTTACAAACAGAGCACATGAGGATACAAGGGAGAGGATTGTACACATTCTAACTAACCAAATCACCCTTGCAACAAAGATATCGACCTGCATATAGACAGAATATACACATCAAGACTCTTTATCCCCAAAGATGACATCAAAGTACCAACTTTTCACCCTACTATACATCAAAACTTTGAATCCATCCCAGTGCTTAGTGTGCTAGAGTATCATCATCCTAGGACTCAGGCTTATAAGAATCAAACTTGATCCCATTTGACTGACACAAACTATATTATTGACCTATTAACATGGAAAGAAAGCTTTTGCAGTAGCTGTATTACTTCAAAGGGTACTACCCAGTAGCGCATGCCTCAAAGGGATACTTGTCATTCCAAGAGCTTTCTTTTTCTTTTTTTAATTTCCTTTTATTTCCTTTTTTCTTCGTTTTTTAAATGTGAAGTGCAAACAAAAACAAAAGTAACCGCGTAAAGACAAGTGGGAGAGCTACTCGTGGAAAACTAAGAGCCCAAGATAGTGATGATGGTATAAATAAGTACTGGATTGCACAGCTACAATGAGCTATTGAGGTTAGAATTGCAGCTTAGAATGACTCACTTAGGACAAAGATGTATCACGCACATCATAGTTATATGCAAGCCAATAGCGGAGGTATAAGGGATCAAAGTCGATCAAAATAGTACAAAACTCCCCTAAAACGTATAGGACATAAAATCTTTTTTGTTTTCGTAAACATTTCCTATTCTTTTTCAAAAGATTGAAGCATGGCTTCTCCTCCCCTACACCTAGCTCTCACCATGTCCTCATTGGGAGCCGAGGAGTCACAATAACTACAAAAACACACAAAACGCAAAACCAAAAAAAAAAATCCTAAACTTATACACATATACACAAGCTAACACACTCTTCTAAAAACGTAACGTCACCTATCGACAACAAGACCATACATCTATGTAAAACTAAGACCACCAAAAACGAACATATACAAATCCAACCACCAATCACAAAACACAAAGATTCACAAAAACAAAGGTGATCATAGCCATCAATCGGCTCCATAATATACCAAATTTTACCTCATAGTTGATCACCAACAAAACCACAACCTAATATATACAACTAAACACAACCTAATATCCACAACTAAATAAAAAGAAAAAGAAAGACAAAAAAGAAGGGAGAAGAGTTAGAATGATTATATCAGGTCGGATACTGATTGTACTCAAACTATGCCTTTTGAGAATGTGTTGTGCAGGCGCAATGAGCATCAGCCACTCCTCTTCATTACTCACGACCTGAGTCATCAGCTCAGATGCTGTCAAAGCTTCTAAGAGCTTGTTATATGATAAAACTCAAAATGAAGTAAGTAAGAGAACGCTAGTAAAGATGTAGCAAATAGAGTTTGTGCTGTCTTAAAGTTATCGAATGCCATAGAAAAATCAAAAGCACGATTAAAGAAAGTATTTCACATGATTTTCCTAGGCACGTCCTATAGGTGTGCACAATATGGACCAAATGAGGGGTAAGGCCCTCTAATATCACCTAAGGATGCATAAAATGCATGAAAAAGAGAGGGAGTGATGGGAAATAAAGGGGCTAAATGGGGGTCAAGTCACATTGGGTGGTGCAAATGGGGTCTATACGCCCAATGCTAAGAGCGGCACTAACCACCACACCCTCACCACACATTTCCTCAAAGAGAGCCTCCTCAAGATAGGGCTCAATCGTGGACAGTTCTTTTGACCAAGCAATCACAGCGCCCTCAATAAAACTAGCCTCACCCCAAGAATGTCACCAATCTCTAACCCCATGCACTGAGCTAAAGGGAGAAGCAAGGAAGTTCAAAGCACTAACGGTTGTGCCAATAGGTGTGCTAGGAGAGGATAGAGCAACAAGTCATGAGGAGGTCAAGGGGGGTCAAACGCTTCCTCTAAGTTAGTGGAAGGTGTATCATCAACAAGATTTGACTCTAGGCGGAAGGAAGACTCGCAATCATCACAGAGACTAGCCTCAAGTCTAGGGGGAGGTAGACTGGGGTCGGTCCCACGCAATAGGCCGCACTCCCTCATCTTACTAACAAAGTGCTCATCTTGCTCATTCATTATCCTTATTATGCCATCAAGCTTAGCATAACATTCATCAAAAACATCATAATAAGGAGAAGAATTCACATCATGGTCAAAAGATCGACAATAAGAGCACATAACATCAGGGTAAGAAGAAAGTAATGGAATGAATCCCTAGCGCTCTCACATTGCCATTGATACCCAGCCAAAGATTCGAATAAATCCCACATGTCACCAACATTTAAGTAGCACACACCGGCATAACACATGGACACAAGGATGGCTCAAGTCTCATGTGTTATCCTCCTAGGCACAACATTGCATATTTTCTATTTTTCATATGTAAAATGCACATATTGAGCACACTAGTCATTCAAACTAAACAAGTATTGTCAAAAAGGTTCATGCTTAAATGGAGGGAAATGGAAAATAGGCCCCTAATAGGGTCTTTTTGAAGCTAAACTCTAGGCTAAGAATCCTCTAAAAAGTCTGTAGAGGTCCCTCAAGAAGTCCCAAGAAAAAGCTTTAAGAAGGAATCAACATCGGGCTGCGAAACATGTGAACTGGGCTTTGACGACGGCTGTTTTACTCTTGATGGGGGCTTCGTAGGCCCCGACGGCTTGTCTTAATCCTGGCAGCCTTGGTGTCGGTAACCCCTGTTGGCCACCCTGCAGTTATGTGACGGCTGTCGTGCGATGCTTTGTTTTCTTCCCTTTTTTTGCCCCTCTTTTACTCCTTTTCGCGGAACTTTTTTTAGTAAACTTATTGCCTATAAAAGTAAGTAAAACAAGTAAAAATCCAAAAGACTAAGTTATTACATGGGCTAAAAATTAGGTGAAAGAGGCACATCAAATACGACAAATTAGCGCCCAATAAAAACCTCTTACCCTATCTTTTGCTCATCCTCGAGCAAAACAAAACAAAACAAAAACTAACCTAGGAACCTAAGCTCACTTTCATAGGAATCACGGTTTTATTTAGCATAAGCAACAAGGCCTTTAAACCTCTTGGTTTCCCCAAGTAGACGAGTGAGGTCTCGTGAGGGTTTACAGATGATATACCCACAAAATTAGAAAAAAGAAAAATAAAAAGGAAAACAGAAACAGAAATAGAAAAACATTTTGGATTTACAAACAAAGCACATGAGGATACAAGGGAGAGGACTGTGCACATTGTAACTAACCGAATCACCCATGCAATAAACATATCGACCTGCATATAGACAGAATATACACATCATGACTTTTATCCCCAAAGATGACATCAAAACACCAACTTTTCACCCCACTATACATCAAAATGTTGAATCTATCCCAGTGCTTAGTGTGCTAGAGTATCATCATCCTGGGACTTAGGCTTGCCATAATCAAACTTGATCCCATTTGACTGGCACAACTATATTATTAACCTATTAACACGGAAAAAAAGCTTTCGCAATAGCGGTATTACCTCAAAGGGTACCACCCAGTAGCGCATGCCTCAAAGGGATGCTTGTCATTCCAAAGGCTTTCTTTTTCTTTTTTTTTTTGGTTCCCTTTTTTTCATTTTTTCTTTTTTTTTTTTGAATGTGTAGTGCAAACAAAAACAAAAGTAACCGCGCAAAGATAAGTGGGAGAGCTACTCATGAAAAACCAAGAGCCCAAGATAGTGATGATGGTATAAATAAGTACTGCATTGCATAGCTACAATGAGCTGTTGAGGTTAGAATTGTAGCTTAGAATGACTCACTTAAGAGAAATATGTATCACGCACATCATAGTTATATGCAAGCTAATAGCGACGGTGTAAGGGATCAAAGTCGATCAAAATAGTACAGAACACCCCCAAAACATGTAAGACATAAAATCTTTTTGTTTTTGTAAACATTTCCCATTTTTTTCAAAAGATTGAAGTATGGCTTCTCCTCCCCCACACTAGCTCTCACCATGTCCTCATTGGGAGCTGAGGAGTCACAATAACTACAACAACACACAAAATGCATTAAAAAAAAAAAAAACCCCAAACTTATACACATATACACAAGCTAACACACTCTTCTAAAAACATACCGTCACCCATCGACAACAAGACCACACATGTATATAAAACTAAGACCACCAAAAACGAACATATACAAATCCAACCACCAATCACAAAACACAAACATTCAAAAAAACAAAGGTGATCATAGCTATCAATCGGTTCCATAATATCCCAAATTTTACCTCAAAGTTGATCACCAATAAAAACACAATCTAATATCTACAGCTAAACACAACCTAATATCCACAACTAAATAAAAAGAAAAAGAAAGAAAATAAAAAGAAGGGAGAAAAGTTAGAACGATTATACCAGGTCGGATACTGATTGTATTCGAACTATGCCTCTTGAGAATGTGTTATGGAGGTGCGATGAGCATCAGCCACTCCTCTTCATTACTCACGACCCAAGTTGTCAACTCAGATGTCGTCAAAGCATCCAAGAGCTTATCATATGATAAAACTTAAACTGATGTAAGTAAGAGAACACTAGTAAAGATGTAGCAAATAGAGTTTATGCTGTCTTAAAGTTATCGAATGCCATAGAAAAATCAAAAGCACGATTAAAGAAAGTATTTCACATGATTTTCCTAGGCACGTCTACTAGGTGTGCACAATATGGACCAAATGAGGGGTAAGGCCCCTAGTATCACCTAAGGACGCATGGAATGCATGAAAAAGAGAAGGAGTCATGGGAAATAAGGGGCTAAATGGGGGTCAAGTCACGTTGCGTAGTGCAAATGGGGTCTATATGCCCATGCTAGGAGCGGCACCAACCACCACACCCTCACCACACATCTCCTCAAAGAGAGCCTCCTCAAGATGGGGCTCAATCATGGACAGCTCTTTTGACCAAGTAATCACAGTGTCCTCAATAAAACTAGCCTCACCCCTAGAATGTTCACCAATCTCTAACCCCATGCATTGAGCTAAAGGGAGGGGAGAAGCAAGGAAGTTCAAAGGACTAACAGTTGTGCCAATAGGTGTGCTAGGAGAGGATGGAGCAACAAGTCTTGAAGAAGTTAAGGGGGATCAAACGCTTCCTTTAGGTCAGTGGAAGGTGTATCATCAACAAGATTTAACTCTAGGGGGAAGGAAGACTTATAATCATCACAGAGATTGGCCTCAAGTCTAGAGGGAGGTAGAGTGGGGTCGGTCCCATGCAATAGGCCACACTCCCTCATCTCACTAACAAAGTGCTCATCTTGCTCATTCATTGTCCTTATTATGGCATCAAACTTAGCATAACATTCATCAAAAACATCATAATAAGGACAAGAATTCACGTCATGAAGGGTAAGAAGAAAGTGATAGAATGAATCCCTAGCGCTCTCACATTGCCATTGATACCAAGCCAAAGATTCAAATAAATCCCACATGTCATCAAATTTATGTAGCACATACCGCTATAACACAGGGACGCAAGGATGGCTCGAGTCTCATGTGTTATCCCCTTAAGCACAACATTGCATATTTCCTATTTTTCATATGTAAAATACACATATTGTGCACGCTAGTCATTCAAACTAGACAAGTATTGTCAAAAAGGTTCATGCTTAAATTGAGGGAAATGGACAATAGGCGCCTAATAGGTTCTTTTTGAAGCTAAACCCTAGGCTAAGAATCCTCTAAAAAGTCTCTAGAGGTCCCTCAAGAAGTCCTAAGAAAAAGCCTTAAAAAGGAATCAAAATCGGGCTGCGAAACATGTGAACTGGGCTTTAGCGACGGCTATTTTAATCATGACAGGGGCTTCGCAGGCCCCGACGGCCTGTCTTAATCCTGGCGGCCTAGGAGTCGCCAACCCCTGTTGGCTACCCTATAGTAATGCGATGGCTGTCGTGCGATGCTTTGTTTTCTTCCCTTTTTTTGCCCCTCTTCTACTCCTTTTCGCGGAACGTTTTTCACTAAACTTATTGACTACAAAAGTAAATAAAACAAATAAAAATCCTAAAAATTAAGTTATTACATGAGCTAAAAATTAGGTGCAGGAGGCACGTAAAATACGGCAAATTAGCGCCCAACAAAAACCCCCTGCCCCTATCTTTTGCTCATCCTCGAGCAAAACAAAACAAAAACTAACCTAGGAACCTAACTCACTTTCATAGGAATTACGGTTTCATTTAGCATAAGCAACAAGGCCTTTAAACCCCTTGGTTTCCCCAAGTAGACGAGTGAAGTCTCGTGACGGTTTGCAAATGATATACCCACAAAATCGAAAAAAAGAAAAATAAAAAGGAAAAGAGAAACAGAAATAGAAAAACAGTTTAGATTTGCAAATAAAGCACATGAGGGTACAAGGGAGAGGACTGTACACATTCTAACTAATCAAATCACCCATGCAACAAAGATATTGACCTGCATATAGACAGAATATACACATCAAGACTCCTTATCACCAAAGATGACATCAAAGTACCAACTTTTTTACCCCACTATACATCAAAACTTTGAATCCATCCCAGTGCTCAGTGCGCTAGAGTATCATCATCCTAGGACTTAGGCTTACCAGAATCAAACTCGATCTCATTTGACTGGCACAAACTATATTATTGACCTATTAACACGAAAAGAATGCTTTCGTAGTTGCAGTATTGCCTCAAAGGGTGCCAACCAGTGGCGCATGCCTCAAAGGGATACTTGCCCTTCCAAAGGCTTTCTTTTTCTTTTTTTTTTTTTTGGTTTCCTTTTTTTCCTTTTTTCTTCTTTTTTTGAATGTGAAGTGCAAACAAAAACAAAAGTAGCCGCGTAAAGGCAATTGGGAGAGCTAATCATGGAAAACTAAATAAGTACTGGATTGCACAGCTGCAATGAGCTATTGAGGTTAGAGTTGTAGCTTAGAATGACTCACTTAGGACAAAGATGTATCACGCACATCACAGTTATATGTAAGCCAATACCAAGGTACAAGGCATCAAAGTCGATCAAAACAGCACAGAACTCCCCCAAAACAAGTAGGACATAAAATCTTTTTGTTTCTGTAAACTTTTCCTATTTTTTCAAAAGATTGAAGCATGGCTTCTCCTCCCCCACACCTAGCTCCCACAATGTCCTCATTGGGAGCCGAGGAGTCACAATAACTTCAAAACACACACAAAAGGCAAAATAAAAAAAAAACCAAAACTTATACACATATACACAAGCTAACACACTCTTCTAAAAACGTAACGTCACCCATCCACAACAAGACCATACATGTATATAAAACTAAGACCACCAAAAACGAACATATACAAATTCAACCACCAATCACAAAACACAAATATTCACAAAAACAAAGGTGATCATAGCCATCAATCGGCCCCATAATATCCCAAATTTTACCTCAAAGTTGATCATCAGCAAAAACACAATCTAATATCGACAACTAAACACAACCTAATATCCACAACTAAATAAAAAGAAAAATAAAGAAAATAAAAAGAAAGGAGAAGAGTTAGAACGATTATACCAGGGTCGGGTGCTGAATGTACTCGAACTATCCCTCTTGAGAATGTGTTGTGGAGGCGCGATGAGCATCCGCCACTCCTCTTCATTACTCACGACCTGAGTCGTCAACTCAGATGCTGTCAAAGCTTGCAAGAGCTTGTCATATGATAAAAACTCAAAATGATGTAAATAAGAGAACACTAATAAAGATTTAGCAAATAGAGTTTGTGCTGTCTTAAAGTTATCGAATCCCTTAGAAAAATCAAAAGCACGATTAAAGAAAGTATTTCACATGATTTTTCGAGGCACGTCCTATAGGTGTGCACAATATGGACCAAATGACGGGTAAGGCCCTTTAATATCACCTAAGGATGCATGAAATGCATGAAAAAGAGAGGGAGTGATGGGAAATAAAGGGGCTAAATGGGGGTCAAGCCACATTGGCGGTGCAAATGGGGTCTGTATGCCCAATGTGAGGAGCGGCCCCAACCACCACACCCTCACCACACATCTCCTCAAAGAGAGCCTCCTCAAGATGGGGCTCTATTGTGGACGGTTTTTTTGACCAAGCAATCACAGCGTCCTCAATAAAACTAGCCTCACCCCTAGAATGCTTACCAATCTCTAACCCCATGCACTGAGCTAAAGGGAGGGGAGAAGCAAGGAAATTCAAAGCACTAATGGTTGTGCCAATAGGTGTGCTAGGAGAGGATGGAGCAATAAGTTATGAAGAAGTCAAGGGGGGTCAACCGCTTCCTCTAGGTTTGTGAAAGGTGTATCATCAACATGATTTGACTTAAGGGGAAGGAAAACTCGCAATCATCATAGAGACTAGCCTCAAGTCTAGGGGGAGGTAGACTACGGTCGGTCCCATGCAATAGGCCACACTCCCTCATCTCACTAACAAAGTGCTCATCTTGCTCATTCACTGTCCTTATTATGGCATCAAGCTTAGCATAATATTCATCAAAAACGTTATAATAAGGATAAGAATTCACATCATGGTCAAAAGATTGGCAATAAGAGCACATAACATAAGGGTAAGAAGAAAGTGATGGAATGAATCCCTAGTGCTCTCACGTTGCCACTTGTACTAAGCCAAAGATTCAAATAAATCCCACATGTCATCAACATTTAAGTAGCACATACCGCCATAACACATAGACGCAAGAATGGCTCGAATCTCATGTGTTATCCTCTTAAGCACAACATTGCATATTTCCTATTTTTCATACGTAAAATACACATATTGTACACGCTAGTCATTCAAACTAGACAAGTATTGTCAAAAAGGCTCATGTTCAAATTGAGGGAAATGGACAATAGGCGCCTAATAGGTTCTTTTTGAAGCTAAACCCTAGGCTAAGAATCCTCTAAAAAGTCTCTAGAGGTCCCTCAAGAAGTCCCAAGAAAAAGCCTTAAAAAGGAATCAAAATCGGGCTGCGAAATACGTGAACTGGGCTTTGGCGACGACTGTTTTAATCCCGACAGGGGCTGCGCAGGCCCCGATGGCCTGTCTTAATCCTGGCAGCCTAGGTGTCGCCAACCCCTGTTAGCCACCCTGCAGTTATGCGACAGCTGTCGTGTGATGCCTTGTTTTCTTCCCTTTTTTGCCCCTCTGTTACTCCTTTTTACGGAACTTTTTTTACTAAACTTATTTCCTAGATAAATAAATAAAACAAGTAAAAATCCTAAAGATTAAGTTATTATATAAGCTAAAAATTGGGTAAAGGAGGCACATAAAATACGACAAATTAGCACCTAACAAATACCACCACCCCTATCTTTTGCTCATCCTCGAGCAAAATAAAACAAAAACTAACCTAGGAACATAACTCACTTTCATAGGAATCACGGTTTCATTTAGCATAAGTAATAAGGCCTTTAAACCTCTTGGTTTCCCCAAGTAGACGAGTGAGGTCTCGCAAGGGTTTGTAGATGATATACCCACATGATCGGGAAAAAGAAAAATAAAAAGGAAAAGAGAAACAAAAATGGAAAAACAGTTTGATTTACAAACAAAGCACAGAAATATACAAGGGAGAGGACTGTACACATTCTAATTAATCAAATCACCCATGCGACAAAGATATCAACCTGCATATAGACAGAATATACATATCTAGACTCTCTATCTCCAAGGACGACATCAAAGCACCAACTTTTCCCTCATTGTATATCAAAATTTTGAATCCATACCAGTGCTTAGTGTGCTAGTGTATCATCATCCTGGGAGTTAGGCTTGCCAGAATCAAACGTAATCTCATTTAACTGACACAAACTATATTATTGGCTTATTAACATGGCAAGAAATCTTTTCCAATATCAGTATTACCTCAAGGGATAGCACCCAGTGGCGCATGCCTTAAAGGGATACTTGTCATTCTAAAGGCTTTTTTTTTCTTTTTTTGTTTTTTGTTTTTTTTGTTTTTTCCTTCTTTTTCTAAATGTGAAATGCAAACAAAAACAAAAGTAATCGCTTACAAAGACAAGTGGGAGAGCTGATCATGGAAAACTACGAACCCTAAGATAATGATGATGATGATATAAACAAGGACGAGATTGTACAGCTACAATGAACTATTGAGGTTAGAATTGGAGCTTAGAATGATTCACTTAGGACAAAGATCTATCATGCACATCATAGTTATATGCAAGCAAATAGCCAAGGTACAAGGGATCAAAGTCGATCAAAATAGTACAAAACTCCCCTAAAATAAGTGAGAGATAAAATCTTTTTGTTCTCATAAAATTTTCCTCTTTTTTCAAAATATTGAAGCATGGATTCTCCTCCCCCACACCTAGATCTCACAATGTTCTCATTGGGAGCCAATGAGTCACAACGATTACAAAAACACACAAAAACACAAAACAAATAAAACATACTAAACCTATACACATATACGTAAGCCAACACACTCTTCTAAAATGTAACCTCACCCATCAACGACAATACCATACATATACAACAAACTAGCACCACCAAAAATGAACATATACAAATCCAACCACCAATCACAAACACGAATATTCACAAAAACAAACAAAGGTGATCATAGCCATTAATCAACTCCATAATACCCCAAATTTTACCTCAATGTTAATCACCAACAAGAACACAACCAAATATCTATAACTAAACAAAAAGAAAAAGAAAGAAAATAAAAAGAACGAAGAAGATTTAGAATGATTATAATAGGTCGAGTACTGATTATACCCAAACTATGCCTCTCTAGGATGGCGCAGTGGAGGCGTAAGGAGCATCAGCCACTCCTCTTCATCACTCACGACTCGAGTCATCAACTTGGATACCGTCAAAGCTCGCAATAACTTGTCATATTATATTCCATGCATCTCAAAATTATGTAAGTAAGAGAAAACTAGTAAAGATGTAGCAAATAGAGTTAGTGCTCTCTCAATTTTATTGAATGCCATAGAAAAATTGAAAGCACGATCAAAGAAAGTATTCCAAAAGATTTTCCTAGGCACGTCCTCTAGGTGTGCACAATATGGACCAAATGAGGGGTAAGGCCCTCTAATATCACCTAAGGACTCATGAAATGTATGAAAAAGAAATGCGGTGATAGCAAGTAAAGGCGATGAAGAGGGGGTCAAGTGAAGTAGCACGGTGCAAATGGAGTCTATATGCCCAATGCTTGGAGCGGCACCAACCACCAAACCATCACCACACAACTCCTCAGAGAGCCTCCTCAAGATGGGGCTCGATCGAGGAAGGTTCTTTTAACTAAGCAATCATAGCATCCTCAATAAAAGTAGCCTCACCCCTAGAATGCTCACCCATGTCGAACCCTGCACACTGAGCTTAAGGGAGGGAAAAAGTAAGGAAGATCAAAGCACTAACAATAATGCCAATAGGTGTGCTAGGAGAGGTGGAGCAATAAGTCATAAAGAAGTCAAGGGAGGGTCAAACGCTTCCTCTAGGTCGGTGGAAGGTGTATCATTAACAAGATTCAACTCTTGGGAGAAGCAAGACTCGCGTTCATCATAGAAACTAGCCTCAAGTCCATAGGGAGGTAGACTAGGCTCGGTCCCATGCAATTGGCCACACTCCCTCGTCTCACTAACAAAGTGCTCATGTTGCTCATTCATTGTCCCTATTATGGTATCAAGCTTAGCATAACATTCATCGCAAACATCGTAATAAGGACAAGAATTCACACCATGGTCAAAACATTGGCAATAAAAGCACATAACATGAGGGTAAGAAGAGTAGTGATGGAATGAATCCCTAGCGCTCTCACATTGAGATTGATACCAAGCCAAGGATTCAAATAAATCCCACATGTCATTAACATTTAAGTAGCACATACCACCATAACACATGGATGTAAGGACGGCTCGAGTCTCATGTGTTATCCTCTTAAGCACAACATTGCATATTCACTACAAAAAAAAAAAAAAGGTCATGTTTCCACTCTTATTTAACCACACTTGATTAAGTGTAGTTGAAAAATAAGCAGAAATGAGCACCCAGTGTGTTCACCAGACATAATAAGTGAGGAAAAATATAACCACTCTTATAAGAGTGGTAGTAAATAATTAAGGTATGTCAACACATATTAAGCGTAGGGATTTGCATCTTGTAAATACGGCACACTTGGCACGAGTATTAAGTGTGGTAGCATATATTTTTATTTTTCAAAATTTATGTTAGGTGTCACTGCTAAATTACTGAGGCCCATTGAGTTTTAAAAAAAGATAGAAAACTGTAATCACCAGAACCAAATATTCATGCGAATTACCTTGAATTGTATTAATTACAAATTAATCAAATTGGATGCCGCATTTCAAATTAACATTTTATATATATATATATATATATATCTATATATATATATATATATATATATATATATATATATATATATATATATATATATATATATATATATATATATATATATATATATATATATATATATATATATATATATGTATTTGTGCATTGTAGGTTGAAACGACAGTGTGGCCTCAAAATACTTAAATGGCCGCTAAATAAAAATTAGTTTAAATTATCAAAGGGCTAACTTGAACAATGATAGTAATAATAATATACAAATAAACATAGCAATAATGCAACTATAATAATAAGCTAAGTAATACATATGTATAAAAGAAAGCAAGGAGTAGTCATTTGAAAGGATAATGCCTTTTACCAAATTTTACACTCAAAGGTTGTACAATTTAATTAATCAATTTTAATCCAAAAAAATGTTACCCCAAATATATATACATGTATTTGGAGAAATAAAATAAAATAAAATAAAGGGATAAAATAAATAAGAGAGTAGATGATAAGAATCAACTTTTAAAAAAAAAATCTAGATTTATAAGTTGAAATTTACAACAAAAAAAAAAGGAAAAGGGAGAATTAGACTTACACAAACCCAAAATTTAACCCAAATCAAACCCCCTTCTGTAAGCCATGACACACCCCCCTCTGCCCAAAAACAGAGCGTACCCTTATTCAACCCCCCGTTCGCCCCTATCGCGGCCTTCTCTCAACTCTACTCGCCGATCGCCTGACGCCACCGCTACGCCCCCAGCCGACCCTCATCCACCTCCTTGTGTGTGTTTGAGTAGGTTGAGATGTGAAACAGTAACTCCCCCTTAATTCAATTTTTCATGTTTGTATCTGAATTTTAGTAGTAAATGGTGTAATTAGCTTAGATGAGTATGAATTCGTAAATTCCTTAAATTATTTTGAGGGTTTGGATTGAGTTGTTTGTTTGGAGGACTAACTTAGTGTGTGGTGGGTGAGGGTTTTGAGATTATGCTAAAATTGTAATGCACACCAAGTGTTTGATAATATGCCTCAGTCAAGTATGGTTCATTTTTAGAACAATGCACTTCTTTCTTAAAGTCTGATGCTATATATAATTGACTATATTATTGCAGGTACTATATAGGATACAATTGTTGAAGAGCATGACATGAAGGAGAGACTATGATTATTTAAATCCATGGTTCTGGTGCTTCCAACTGATGGGTAAATCTAATATAGATCTTGTCTCTCCATTAAATTCATGGTTCCTTTTTTTTTTTAAGAAGCGAGGGGTGAGGGCTTTGCTAGAATGTGGGTTAGTCAAGATAGTAAAAGCGGCACCCAATCATAGTGCTTCTCCCCAAACAATATTGATCGACTAAATTACTACTACTTGTTATGTGATTGACTTTGACAATTTGATAATCTTAGGTGGCAAATGACACAAGGCAAACGGCTAACAAAGCTTGGAAAGGAAGAAGCCTCGAAGGAAAGCAGGAACTTTTTCCAATTAGAACATCCACTCCAAACACTTCAGTGAAGCAAGAGGTCTTTGTTTTTTAATTGGTTCAAAATTTGCATTGAATCGCTTGTGCATTGCTTACATGTTTGCTAGTAACTTTAATGTTCTAAGTTTTTAAAAATGGTGTTGCCTGGATCATCATTTTCAAAACTTTCTTATTATAATAAGCTTCATATTCATCATAAACCTGCTTGCTTCTATTAAATGTTTGTCTCATTCACTTTCAAACTACTTCTAACATGCCTTTTTATTATGGAACCTAAACATAAGGTTTTAACTATTTTACTTCTTAGAGCCATTCAATCTAGCAAATAGTCCTATGATAGAAGAATTGAGTTGATTATCATGTCATTGTTTTTTATTTCAATATGTCTATCTACAATTAGGATTCTAGCTATGTGATTTTGATTGTTTGTTGTTTTTTATCCTCGATATAAGATGCATTTGCTTGCCTTTTGTTAGCATTGTGTTTTCCTTTTTTTATTTTGCTATGTCTATTTTCTCGTGTCTCGCCTTATGTGACAGGAGCTTATCAATGTAAACATTCAAGGAAATAACCTTAGTCACCCATAGTCCACTATTTCGGCGAAGTGGCTCAATTTTTTATCTCATCCATTGGTAAATTCAAAATCCTTCCTCTCTTTTCTTTTCTTTTTTTTGGCCTCATTTTCATTTTGTTTAGTTGTGTAGCTCAAGTACCCATAACATTATGTTGTTCTTGCTTTACTTCTGTTATTTCCTTTGATACATTTGTACAATGTACACTAACATCGGTGAGCGGATGGAGGATCTCGAAGTTGAGGCATGAAGATTCTGTAATTGTACACAAGCAAGCAAATGGCTTCTACAAAGTTAAAGCTCAACAAATGTTTCTGATTAATTAACTTTGTGCTTGGATTTTTTTTCCTTGACAGTTTATATCAGGTATCGACTCAATGTCATGGAGTCATCCTTTAGACTCAACTAAGGAAACGTTGAATTTTGGATGGAGAAGCATTTGTTGAGCTTTAAACCTAATTTCTTTCTCTATTTAGTTATCAAGTTAACCATATATTGCAGGAAGCACATTTCTTGGTGTTCCCAAAGATATAAATGTGATTAGCTAATGTTGATGCATTCATAATCTTATTCAGCTTTGCCTAGCGCATATCCATTAAGTTTATGGTGGCAATTTGTCAAGAATCTGAATAAAGACTTCCGAAGTTTTGGATTGGATGCGGCAATGTTTACCTCAATTCTTGTAACATGCCATGATACCCTATCTCTTTCTATGCATTGTCTTTCTTATTTTCCAGTGTCGTCTTCAAGTTATCCTTATACAGTTTGTTTTTTGGTCTATGGATTGCATGCCTCTTTTTGAATGAGATTCCTCATGTGTAGTGCATACTTCATTGTTTAACTAACTTGTTAGGTCGTGATGATCTTATATTAGCTTGCTGATGCTTTGTTTTTGAGCTAACAAAGTGATGGACTTCATGGTTGTTGGTTTATCTCATGAAGGTTGCATACTCCAGGCGTATGGCCTGTTGAGTTGATTTGCTCCGACATGTGACGTTGACATTGTGAATAGTTTTTTAGTATATTCATGACATGTTGTAAAAGGAAAACAGCCAAGCTTTAGGTAGAACTCTGCAGAATTTTTTTTGAAATTAGGGAATTTACTAAAAAGACAAAGCTAATGGTAAGGATCTTACATAGTGTTTGTAGAGCGGGAGTACCTTGTTATAAAGGCAAATAGATATTACATCTTGCAATCTTTTTAGAAGACTTTTTCTATTAGTAGCGTTGTTTGTTGTAGTCAACTTTAATGTATGGGTTTGGTGATTTTAAGTTAAAACCAAGGGTAGGATGCCACAAAATCGGATATTAAGTTTGGGTTCGTGAAGTGTTCACTTGGAATTATGCAGTTCTACACTATCTTATGCGTTCTATTCAACTTCAATCTTATATGAGTATATTTCAAATAAACTCACCTTTTATGTAGTGGGTACATACTTTATAGGCATGTTGGATTCAATTTTGTAATTTTCATTATGTAGTTGAACACTAGTTATTTTTGAACTTAATTAATTACAATTTGTTTATGCTTATAAAGTTGTTGTCCTTTTTGTATCATTTACATTATGATCAAATATATATTTTCTCTCTTTGATCTATCTCTCTGCATCTACCTCACCTCACCTTACCTTGTCTCTCTCTCTCTTTCTCTCTCTGTCTCTCTCTCTCTGTTTGTCTGTCTGTCTCTGTCTCTCTCTCTCTCTCTCTGTGTGTATATGTACATATATATATATATATATTATACATATATATATATATATATATATATATATATATATATATATGTGTGTGTGTGTGTGTGTGTGTACATATACATATATGTGTGTGTGTGTGTGTGTGTGTGTGTGTGTGTGTGTGTATCACTAGAACAAATGGACACTTATGCTACAGTAGGATTTGTGGCACAAGTTTCAAATTCTCGTGGCAATGCCATTTTGCCATAGGAATTTTTTTAACGAGTCTCATGCCATAAGTGAGTGTGGCAAGATTATTGCCACAATAAAATAGCTATCGTGGCTGTAGGAAGAATTGTAGCCACAGGCATGCTCGTGGCGAAGTCCTTTTATGGGCCACGGAAGTCCCATAGCAAATCTACTTCTAGCCACTAGAGTACCCGTGACAATATATTCTTTTAGCCACAGGAGCTCCTGTGGCACAGTAACTTCTGGCTACGAGAACACCCATGGCGAGTCATTCTTTCAGCCATGTGAACACTCATGGCATGCGCAATTCTTGCCATAAGTTCAATTGTGGCGAGCTATTAATTCATTCATAAGAACACTGTAGCAAGTACACTCCTAGCCACAAAAGCGCCTATGGTAAGTTAACTATTAGCCATGAGTGTAATGGTAGGAAGCTAGTCCTTTTATCCAAAGATTACTTGTGGGAAGTGACCATTATAAAGGTCATTACAAAATACCAAAAGACAATCATTGATGGCAACTTGTTCTTTAGCTCGTGGCATGATCAGAACCAAAGAGGAAAAAAACAACAAAGAAAGGCCGTTATAGCAAAACAACTATTTGTTGCTAATAGCTTGATGAGTGTCACAATAAATTTCCCAGCACAATTAGCATATGATTATAACCTATTATGCTATAACTAACAAAATATATACCATATACAAGTTTCACTACATAATACCAAAAGACATTCGTCAATATGTTTAAGTATTCAAAATCACCCCTAAAGTAGTACGTATTTATAAATGTCGTTACTTAATCTAAATTACTTCTCATAAATCACCATGAGTAGATGATCTGAGAAACTCTTCCAGCATGTTCTTCATCTTTTTTTCCCACATCTTATTGTTTACTTCAATCTTGGCATCCACTTCTTGTCTTGTTGCCTCTGCTACTTTCCTAGCTTCTTTTGCTTCTTTCTTCACTTGTTCCGCCTCTAATTTAGCATGCTCTGCTTCTTTTCTAGCTTCTTCTACATCTTTCTTAGCTTCCACAACACTTTCATCAGCTCTTTTTTTGAGTTCCATAACATCTTGAGCAAGATCCAAGCGTGAAGGCTTAACTCCAAAATAATCAGTAATGCTCTTACCTCTGCCATATGCATGCAAATACCCATGTGTGTCCTTACCAAGAACCTCTTGGAATATTTGTTCATCAGTTTTGTCATTAAGGCCTTGTTCTCTTTCATTTTTCAGTTTTTCCATTGCAACCTACATTTGACATCATAGCACGTTAAATATATATAACATAGGCATTTGAAGTGAATCATGAAGACTAACGCTGTCATATATTAACGTATACATACTTACCTTTGCATGCATGTTGTTTGCAAGGTTTTCAGCATTGATAGGTTTACCAGATGTCCTTGTACGGGATTTAAGCATCAAATTAAGTCTAGAACATTTCCTCCCATACTTCTCTTTCTATAATCATTAAATAAAAAATATAATGTTATTCAATAGAATTAAAAAAACCTTAAAACTGCTTAAGGATTACATGCATGAAAAAACTTGAAAGTGCTTACAAAATCATGTCTTAGACGAGCGTAGCTTTGGGTGCCATTGTAATGAAGCATCTGCTGACGTGCTCTACTCTGTCGGCTTTTCTCACTTTTTGCCTATGAAAGTTAGTACACGCATAAGCAATGATAATTTTAATTCGTAGGTAATTTTCATAGATAACGTTTTGCCTGAAACTCTGGAGAACTCCACAAGTTAACCAAGTACTTCTAATTTGCATCCAACATATATGCAGGCCTATTCTTCATCCGATCAGTTTTTGTTTTCTTGGATTGTCAAAGTACTTGCATTTCAACTTATGTCTGCTATCCCTAAAAAGAGCCCTTGCATGTCTAAGGATAGCTTTTTTCCTCAACTCTGGGCTATCGAAGGAGAAAACCCCCTAAACGTTTGCAATATATATTATGAATAAGAAAAGCTATAAGGCATAGTTAGTCTAAGAGCAAAGTGGAATAATCATGTTAATTCATTTACCTGCACACAACTCCACAAATGTTCTAACGTCTCAGGCTTCATTTTGTCCCAACCACTTACTTGTACAGGGATTATTGTTCGATTTCTAACTTGGTTGCCCAAAATGAAAGAAAAGCTTGATCCATTGGCACCCATAGAAATATCATCATTATCAAACTCCACTGTTAGCTTTTCACCTGGAGGCAACGTAGTTAACTTTTTACAATAGACAATGCCTCTTGTTTTCTTCACTGTACCTAATTATAATCAAACATCATCAAAAGATAAGATCACCAGTTGATTTGCATGAATTGAAGCAGCAAAACTCCCAAAATAAATTAAAAAAAACCACCATCAGCATGAATTGATTTGCATGAATTAACTCTGCATCCCAGTCACGTGTGCTAAAGCCTTAGGTGAAATAAGAAGAAACAGAAGAATGCTCATTTACATCAACAAAATATCAGCATATTCCACCAAGGATCTTGCTCTATCTTCGATTCCCATGCGGTATTGCCTATGGTTCATCAGAAAATTCAATGACAAGAGCATAGATGCCTCTAGTTTTTGGCAAAATAACAATTTCAAAACCCAATCACCCTATGCAAAATTAAACATTTTGTAAAAATCACTACACATTGTTAAATTAAAGACTGACAGACAAATCTTGCTCACAGAAGAAACTACTAAAGCAATTTCCTTTCTTCCACAAATTAAAAAAAAAGAAAAAAAGACAATACCATAATGAGCAAAATTCATTCTTTTCACAATTTAACTGTTGATTTAAATAGAATAATTCACAATTTATCCTTTGATTTAAACAGAATAATTCACAAGGGTCACTGAAGCACACGACTGATGACATGAAAATGCATCTCTTAGGCCAAAGGATTCTAATACTCTGAAAATTTTAAGTCCCATACAGAGTCTAAAGACAGTTTTCTGCTGTGTCTGCCCTCTCAGATATGAAATGGCCTAAACAGACGCATCTAACTAGAAGAAAGTAAACACTATGCAATGCTCCTACATCATGTAAAGCCTCATACTATGCAATACACTCCACGCGTTGCTAATTTTGTCAACCCTTCCCCAAGAAGCACCAACTACCTCATCATCAATCAAATCAACTATGCAAGCATGTAAGGGAGTATGTGTTATTCAAAAAAGAGCCATGGTCCACTTCCTCAATGATAGAAAGTCTCTAAATCATCGAGAACCTCAAAAAGCAAATTGGTGCCTCCAGAATTAGTTGTTAAAGTCACTTTCCTTTTTAAGCATCGTACTTGAAAGTTAATCAGTATTCAACATCTACTTTCCCACTACACATCGTTATAATCCTTTAGATCTGTTCTTGTTTTTCTTTTTTCTGTTTTTTGGCTTTAATGCTTATCAAACCGGTAGGAGCAAAAATCTACAAATTGTGTTTCTAAACTCCCAATTAGGATTTAGTATTTTCAAAAATCAAGCCTCGAATACCCACCCCATGTGTACCCAAACCAGAAATACAACGATGCCCTTTTACGCGTCTACCACATTACCCAGCCTACATACAACTCCCAACACATGTACAATTAGGTCTGTATGCCTGGCTGTAAAAACTCTCGTCTAGAGCTCATCTTTCATTCCCAAGCCTCCATAATTGTTTCAAAAGAAGATACTTACTAAATAGATAAAGATATCCAACCCCCAACTGAGAATCAATGCTTAACAATGTCCTACTTCACTAGGTAACATTTAGATACACCGTAAGAGCTCCAAATAAAGTTTCTCAGAATAAACCCCAACTTATGAGCCACCAAAATCAGGAAGAGTGAACGAAAATAAGTTTCTCAGAACACATGTACAATTAATTTGAGATAACCCACTAGGTCTACTGTTCAAAATCTTTACAACCCATCAATAATGCTCAAAATCATCATAAGGGGGGGAGAGAGGTTCCAAATGACTTTAAAATTTGTTATACACATCAATTAAATCCAATAAATCTATTTCTTCCCAATACTCATCCATCTCATAACGTACACAAGAAACCACCGCTTCACATAATCCCAATCTAGGTTCAAAACAAAACTGCTACAAGAAAAGCCACTGCCACCCACTGCTTCAACTAAGGTTGCCTAATCTAGTATAATAGCTAACATAAAATAAGATTCCAATGACAAGAGATAAGAAGACCACCATGATTGATGCTCGTGACCCCAAAAAAAAAAAAAATCGGCAGCAGCAAGACACCAATCTGCCTTATTCCACATTCGACACATTCGAAATATAACAACAAAGAAAGATAACAAAATACATTCAACAAATTCGAAAGAAAGATAACAATAAATTACCAGGATTGATCGGTCTTCTTTCTTCATTGCCACGCACTTCATTTCCAGAGGACAAATTTTGATATTCCATAGTGTCTCTTATTCCACATTCTATTCGAAATTATCAAATCGAAATGAGATGTTATTACCTTTCACTTTGTAAGTGCACAACAAAATTATCTCTCACTTCATATGAACTTCCAAGTAAATTATAACTTGCTCTTAAATTTCCTTCCAACATGCAAATTGCATGAGTTTGTATCCCCATAATGATAATAATCAAAATACTGACACACAAGGCCCTATATGGCATCAAGCACAAGCAGCAGCCACGATAGCAAGCACAAGCAACAAACCAACAACAAACGAACAACAACATGACCCAAAAAAAAAAAAAAAAAAAAACACAGAAATCGGCAGCAGCACGAAAGACCCCAATATGCCTTCTTCCACATTCGACATATTCGAAAGATAACAACAAAGAAAGATAAGAAAATACATTCGACTCATTCAAAAGAAAGATAATGACAAATTACCAGGATTAATAGGTCTTCTTTCTTCATTGCTAATTTTTTTTTTTTTTTTACCTTTTTCATACGTGTACTGGCATGGTCATGTTCTTGTTCATGTAATTCATTACCAGAGGGATTGAATTCTTCATCAGCATCATCGCAACATGGAACATATTCTACATCATTATCGCTTTGGCTTTTCTGCTTCTCATTTGCTCGTTTTGCATTAGTATCATCCACTAAACTTGTCAACGAATTGGCCATGCGCTTAATGCCAAGGGACTGGAGTTTTAATTTGTTCTCCCTTTTCCTTGATATCCTCTCATTCTCATACTCATTTGTAAGGATGATTTGCTTGTTTGTTCGTGAATTTACCCTAAGCTTTGACATTCTTCAAGGCAAATATCACTAAAAGACATAAAAATGATAATATGTAAGTGAATCATAATTTAGAACAATATCAGCAACTCATCATATATAGCTTATTATCATACTAACTCCGACGTGTATTGAATACTTGGGGGGAAGAAGACACATAGACAAAGCAAAACTATTATAACAATTTTGAACCAACATTTTCAACAACATTTGTATAATAGTAAATTTAACTACCAAGTGTATATATATATATATATATATATATATATATATATATATATATATATATATATATATATATATATATATATATATATATATATATATACATACATATATATGTATATATATATGTATATATATATATATATATATTCAGAGACATGCAACAACTGCAGCTCATTAGTAGACTAAGCAATATCATCTTCATTGACGCTATGTGCATCATTGTTGGTAGGATCAACATCACTCTCACTGTCATCATGGTCACTGTCGTTTTCACTTCCATAGCCATCAAACTCTATTGGTTGATTGATATTATTTGCCTCCACAATTAAATCATTCATATCATCTCTAATGTAAGTATGAACCTCATCTCCGTCTTCTTTATACGCGGACATACTTAGTAAAGCCCTTGAATCACTTTGTTGAAGTGCATCTTCTTCAAAAGTTTCCTTCTCTGGGACGTCATAGTGATGTCGTGGTTGTGTCTTAACAACAACAACCCAATTTGGGTCATGCCCATCCCTAACATAGAAAACTTGGCAAGCTTGAGACATTAAAACAAACGGGTCTTGTGTTCTAAGCTGACGTCGAGTATTAACAGTAACAAATCCATACTTGTCAACTTTTGCTCCTCTACCGTGACTGTGGACATCCCACCAATCGCAACGAAAAAGGATAACACATCTACCATCCAAATATTGTAGTGAGATTATGTCTGTAAGCACCCCATAGTAATCAATCTCTCTAGAGTCGTCTGCCCCTTTTACCATAAATCCACTATTTTGATTCTTTCTCTTCATTTCAACATCCCTTATGTGAAATCTAAAACCATTTGCTATATATCCTTGGAATCGTTGTGCACTTTGAGAAGGGCCTAACATTAATGTCCTCAAATCTTTTGCAACCTGATCACTGCCTTCGTCGCATATGTCTATGATCTAATCAAAAAGGGTAAAAAAATAGGGGGAAAATATTTAGTCTTCAATGGATTAATAGTAGCAAAATAAAAGAAGGTCTCAATGATGATGTGATAACATACTCGATCATGAAACATTCCCAAAATTCTTGGGTGCATCGTCCTTCCTTGTACTCACTATTGACAAAAGTTATGTTACTATATGTTCTAATGGAAAACCTATTTAAAAAATAATTGAGATATTCAAATTATTAATAAATAGAGTCATACTGTAATTAAGGTCCAACTTCATCATAATTTTTTAATACATAATCTCGAGCTTGACTGAAGTTCTTTACTTCCAAGAAGTTTAGGTTTGCCATTTCCTAAAGGAGTGCCAAAAGGTGCAAATATTGATAGACCTTCATAAATTTGATTTGTCTCATCGGCATTCCATTCTACTTGATTAAACTTTGTCTTAATGTGATGCATATATTTTGAGCAAAAAAGCCTACATTCCTCAGTAATATATCCTTCTGCAATGGACCCCTTAGGTCTGGTTTTGTTGCGGACATAACACTTTAGCTTACGTAAGAGCCTACAATAATAAAGTGACATCCTAATTACTTATTAAGTTTGTTATTTATAAAGTGTATAATTTACAAGATGACAAAAATTAAATACCTTTCAATCGGATGCACCCATCGGTATTGGACTGGTCCACAAAGTTTTACCTCTCTTACAAGGTGAACACACAAGTGCACCATCATGTCAAAAAATGAGGGGATGAATACTTTCTCCATTTCACATAGAGTAATAGTGATATGCAGCTCAAGCTTATCTAAGTCTTCCAATTTCAATGACTTCGAATAGAAATTCTTAAAAAACAAACTCAGTTTAGCCACCACATCATAGACTTTAGCATGAGACACTCCATGAATTGCAAGCGGTAATAGCTGTTCCAAAAGCACATGGCAATCATGAGTTTTAAGTCCCCATATAGGTTGATACATTTTGAGAAGTTCGATGAATATCCATCTGGAACTTTCACCGCCTCTAAAAACTTGTACTCCTTTTCTTTTTCTCTCCTAGATAATGTGTACAATGCTGGTGCAATGTGCCATTTTCCTTCTACCAGCTTAGGAGCAAGATGCTTCATGATATTTAGAGACTTTAGATCATGTTTGGCCTTTATATTATCTTTCGATTTCCCCTTGATGTCTAACAAAGTGCCAAGAATATTGTCACACATGTTTTTCTCAATATGCATCACATCAAGGTTATGGCGAAACAAAAGCCTACTCCAATATGGAAGTTCAAAAAAAAAAAATGCTACTCTTTTTCTAATTATCATATCTTTTAGGGATCGGTATTGTTTTTCTAAATTTCATGCCTTTAAGGTCACTTACTTGGGCAAAACTTTGATCACCAGATAGTAACTCAAGAGGACTTCTCCTCTTAACTTTTCCATTGAATGATTTACTATCTCAAAATTTATGATCAAGTGGAAAGAGACAATGACGATTGATATAGCAACATTTTCGGCAATTGGTTAATCGAAATGAACTAGTTTCATTCCTACAACAAAGACATGCTTTGTAACCCTTGGTAGACCACCCAGATAGGTTGGCATAAGCAGGAAAATCATTAATTGTCCAAATGACAGCAGTATGCATTTGAAAATACTCTTCTCTTAAAGCATCATAACTTCGAACCCCAACATCCCAAAGCACCTTCAACTCTTCAATGAAAGGTTGCAAGTATATATCAATGTTGTTACCTAGGACACTCTTTCTAGGAATTAGTAAAGACAAAAAAGAATATGGTTGTTTTATGCACAACCAGGGTGGAAGGTTATATAGAATAAGCACCACTGTCCATATACTATAATCACTTTAAAGGCCGCCGAAAGGATTGAAGCCATCACTAGCTAAACCTAACCTTACATTTCTAGAATCAGTAGCAAATGATGGATACGACTCATCTAGAGACTTCCAAGCCTTTGAGTCATCAGGATGTCTAAGAACTCCATCATCGACCCGTTTGTTTGCATGCCATGTCATATCTTCGGTTGTTTTTGAGGACCTATATAACCTTTGCAGTCTTGTTGTTATGGGAAAATAGCATTACACCCTTGTAGAAGTGTCACTACGTTTAGAATGGAATATTAAACATTCTTCAAGGTTACAATTCTCCTTCCAAAAAAGCACGCAATCGTTGGCACACGCTTCTATCTTCTCATACCCAAAGCCTAAATCAGTTATCATCTTCCGTGCTTCATAATATGTCGAGGGCAAATCTGCACCTTTAGATAACACACTCTTAAACAACTAAAGCATATTAGTAAAAGCTTTGTTTGTCATCCCATCCACACACTTAATTTGAAACAACTTGAGAATAAACATTAACTTTGAGAACTCATCGCCCCTAGGATATAGTAATTCTTGAGCATCTTTCATCATCCTTTCATAAATTTCTGCTTCTGTACCATTATTTGAATGCTCGTGATGATCTACTCTATTATCCATCATCAGGTTATCATCATTTAAAGGACCACAAGCATCATTTATCATTTCAAAAATGTTATCAAGATGATTGTCTTCCTCTGAATCTTTCCTGGATAGTTTAAGAGGAGGTTCATATTCACCATGATAAATCCATCGAGTATACCCAGATACTATACCATTTATAAAAAGGTCTTCATTGATCTCTTTCCTTGTCTTATGACGACTGTTGTTGCACCGTTTACAAGGACAGGGGACCTTATATTCTTCTCCATCAATGCTAATAGGTATATTAGAGGAAGCAAAATTGAGAAACTCCCTGACTCCATCTATGTATATGTCACTTCGTCTATTACCACATGTCATCCATTCTACTCTCTTCTTGACTTGTTCTGAATTATCTACCATTTGTTTTATAATAAGGTAAAAATAATCTACAACATAACGTTTAAAATAAAGATAAAATATTAGGATTTTAGAATGAAAAAACTAAAACAGCAACATACAATCAGCGTGCAGTAGTACCTAATAATGCATAGAAAGGTAAATGAACAATTAGCAAAGCAACAAGCAAGTAACATTTAAATTGAAAAAAATTTATCTATCATTGTGTACCACTGCCCACAACGACAGAGTAGAGAGGGAAAAAACATTGACATGGAAAATTACAAGAGAATAGGCAACCACTAAAAGCAAACTAAAATTACAAGAGAATAGGCAAGCACCAAAAGCAAACTAATAACAGAATCTAATTACATCATATTTCTAATTACATTAAGTCAAAATTGACTTCAACACTAATAACATGGTATATGTATTCCAACATACCTATTAATAAGGGATAAAATTCAATACTAATAAGCAAACATATCAAGGAAACATAAAATGAACACATGACTACATGTATTCCGTAAAAAGTTAATTATCTCATAAATTGTACCTAAGAGGGTTAGAATGCACTATCGCAGATGAGAAAGACACCACTAAACCCAATTAGGTAGCCAGAAT
The DNA here is from genome assembly GCA_029747015.1 of Carnegiea gigantea. NCBI lineage: Eukaryota > Viridiplantae > Streptophyta > Magnoliopsida > Caryophyllales > Cactaceae > Carnegiea > Carnegiea gigantea. Next base: position 391,695 of record JAKOGI010000451.1, read on the forward strand.
ATCTCCTTCTATAAAACGAGATAAAAAGAAGACTGACTGATACATCCAACTTCAATACCAAAATAACAGTGTCAAACAAGAACTATACATAAGAATTTCTCAAAAGGGAAAATATGTGCTCTTCACAAGAGAACTCAAATGACTAGATTTTGTAAGGAAAACCTCATGCAACACCCAGCTTTGGGCAATATCACAACAGCCATGACTAGATTATCTAACAAAGCCATGTTCATAGACATCCAATCAAATAATCTGATGTATTTACTTCTCAATATCTATTGCAATTATCCAACAAAAAGGAAAAAAAACTAATTCTTTCAACTATCCTACTACTAATAACTCTTGTAGTTGGGTATGCACACAATTGCCAGTGCCTCTTAATTGTATTCATATATAGCACTAAGAATTCACATGAATATACAAAAGATTCTCACAGCAACCTAAATCAATTGATGTAAATGAATTAGCTTAAACTTGAGGAAACTAGTGCTGAGTGGGATAAAACTCACAAAAGGCCCTTCTGTCATGTGACATTGATCTCACCAATCACAATTATGTACTTAGATTTGCAGCAAAGTAAACAACAAGAAAGTTCACATCATATATCTTCAATTTTGGTTCAGCAAAACTCGAGATCAACGACACTCACAATAAAAGTAAGCACTGGGGGGGCAGGGGTTGAATATCCAACACAAGCATCAGTTAGAAATTAAAGCTCTACAACATTAATGGTGATGCTCTACAACATCAGTTAGAAGTCACCTAAAGAAATATTACTTTTATGTCATCGACTTAGTCTAAAAATCTCACAAGAAAAACATATGTTCTCTCTATGTACATGGTCCAAATAATTAATGAAACAGATGTGGCAAATGCATAATCATGTACACCAGGCATTAACACTAAAGAGTTTTCTTAGCTTAAGTTGCAAAGGCATTTACAGGTGTCCTTCATCACAATTTGTAAAGCATGATAAAATTGAACCACCTCAATAATTTCACAGGCTCAATGCAAGAAATAGCATCTCAGTTGAAGAAACAATATCTTGACCCAAACCCAAAATATCATCTCAGTTGAATAAATAGTGTCTAGACCCAAAACCCATGAACTTCCACGCTGATAAACCCCAAAAAAGGACGATATTAGCAAATAGGAATACAGGAAATTTATGAATGAAACATCAACTTACCTCAATCGGGTGCTCTTGAGAAGAAGTTATAGATGGCCGAGATGAGAGCGAGAAATTATATATCACTTCCAAATCCTCAATTGCCGCCATGAGTAATTTCTGAATTTTAACCTAATTATATGCCGCTTCCAACTCTGTACCTGCGCGCTCAAATTTAGAAGGTTTTGTATCCTTTTTTAAAAAAAGCAACAAAATTGGAAAATTATTCATTATTTTTTCCTTTTATGTAGGAAATTTTATTTTCTTTCGTCTTTTGTGGAACACAAGCTATAGTTTTAAAAGTTGGGCTACCGACATATCTCTAAGTTGTATTTTCTGCACCGTTCTGTTCTCTGGCAAGGCATTGTCGATGTACTTTCCCGATTGGACGGTGGTTGCTTTGCTAGCGGGGCTGGGGACAGCGGAGATGTCGATGTAGTTTTCCGGTTGGACCTCCATGCCTACTGCAGAGACATTCAGATTAATTTTAGCTTGAATCTTCAATTTGGCCAAGCAATTGAGTAGACGGAATGAACGGCTTGCATTGTTGGGGATTTCTAGCATTTTTCAAATGTATGAGAGTGAAACCAGGAGAAGACATGGGTGAATGGCTGCAGCTTGTCACTTTGTCTCTCAAGAGGAAAGAGATTGAGATGCCCAGCAAGAGAGAGATGATAGATCGAGATGCCCAGCAAGAGAGAGATGACAGATCAAGAAGCCCAGCAAGAGAGAGAGATGACACCCAGAAAGAAGGAGAGACACGAACCACTCTATGCAAACGAAATCCCAGGCATTTTTGGGGATGACTGACTTAGAGGAGAAACGTATAATTAAAACAAATGGGCATGACATATCTGGAGAGGAAACGTACAATTAAAACAAACACATTTTGGGCATTTTGTCTTTGGGTATTGTACATGCTTTTAATGTCCATTTCATTTATTAGTTAAACCTTCAACTAAATTTGTTACACATTTTTCAACTACTAATCTAAATAGGAACCTACTACATAAATAGTAATCCGCTACTTATAAACACTATCTGCTATCCAATTAAACAGTTAACATTATAGAACAAGACCTTATTGATGTAGACCAAAAAAAACTATTAAAATCCTGCTTAAACACGTATATATTCAAATAAATAGTACAACAAGTATAAACTTGTCATCAATTCATGGCCAATAATAATAGAATATCATAGAATTTGTGGTTAATTATAAATATATTAGAACAGATACTACAATCAAATCATAAAATCTAAGTCAAATATAATAGTAGGGACTTAGCATAAAAAAGCATGATGAAATGTCAAATGGTACATATATATTTAACATATTAATGAACTTGATAAAATTAATTATCATCCAAAAAAAATTTGATAAAAGCATTCCAATAAACTAAAATAAAGGGGAAAATGGGAAGTAATTACTAACCCCTCCCCCCCTCTCCCAAGTTAACAAAGATATATTGAGATGATTAAAAACTAAAAATATGTGATGACATTGATATTTGCTATAAATATGGAATGAGATGAAATTATAATTATGTGATAGCTTGAAAAAAGACAAAAACTTATTAGAAGAGACGTGGAGCATAATCAAACTAGCACATTGATACTTGTCTTTTACATAAAGAATCAAATGTTTAGGTGAATCAAATTATTTTTTAAAAAAAAGACGATCTACACATGTCCTAGACTATGAACCTAGCTATCCCATGCTTTTTTGATTGCTAATTTGCTACTGATAATACTTGCTCATGACATAACTTATTGCCACCCATTATATTTACATGTGGCACAAGTACGTTTTTGTCATGAAAATTCTAATTCGTGGCATACAATTGCCACATATACTATTTACTCATGGCTAATTGTCGCCATAGGTAATATGTATCCATGGCACAAGCAACATTTTGCCACCGAAATTTTTAAATGTGGCATACTATTGCTACAGGCAGTATCTGTTGGTAGCACAAGTACTTTTTTGCCACGAGAATTTTAATTCATGGCATAATTTTTATGTCATCTTTTGGGAAATAATTTTCCCATGGCAAGAATAACAAATGGCCACGATTTTAAGTTTCCCATGGCATGAAATGTGGTACAAGTGACAATTTGTTGTAGAGTGTGTGTGTGTGTGTGTATATATATATATATGATTATAATATGTTATTGAACATAAATTATTTGCATTTTTTTAATACAATGACTTTTTATTTCTTTATATAAAAATTTTCCCACTATAATTAGTTATTCGCTTAAAGCATCTGAAAGTTAATTATTAAATGCATAACGCCACACTTATAAGCGAGGAAATGGTGAAAATGATTTTTCTGTCCAAGGTTAATCTGACCACGGATACAAGTGAGGAGAATCTACCTACACTGATAAGCGTCGTAGATGGCGTAGTCTTTCACGGATATAAGTCTGGGTACTGCACTATCGGCAATGCTTATTAAGCGCAACGAATTTTTTTCCACTAACACCCTATGCACACTTGCCTTAAATGTAGCGAATATGCCCTGCACGGATATAAGTGTGGGAGGCAAATTTAAGCATGGGTAGATGCAACATTTTCTTGTAGGAAATGCACATAGTGAGCATGTTAGTCATTCAATCTAGACAAGTATTGCCAAAGAGGTTCATGCTTAAAATGAGGGAAATGAAAAATAGGCATTTTGATTTTTTTAAAAATTTTTAATTTTTTTGAATCCCAATATTGAATGCTCAAGTAAATCCCAACATTGAAAAGTGCAACCTCCCTGGTAACGGTGCCAAAAACTGCACAATATAGTTGTAGCTAACAACTAGCACGTAGGAGTCGTATTCCACAGGAAGTTGGGTTTCAAGTACTGGGATTTGGTTGAGTATTTCAATCTAGGCCAAGTGAAAGGAGCAAGAAAAGCAAGCTAAGCTAAGCTAACGAACATAAAAGAAAGGAGCTTGGAATTGCAATTTGACCAATTAATGATCTAAGTATTTTAGTGGAGTCTTAACCTACCCAACCTATGCCAACAATTGAGAGGGTCAGTCGCACCATGACCACCCAAGCCCTCTCTCAAGGGTCATGGGCTAGTCTAATTGGCCTAACTATCTATTTTATGGGGTTAGCCCAATTAGACCACAAAGTTAGCAACCCACGGACCTAAACAAGATCAGGACTATTTTCGTGTCCAAACCTCAGCCATTGTCCCTCCCACACAGCTACTTGACCTCACCTCTTGGCATAAGTCAACCGCCCAAAGAAAAGAATGAAAGCTCTCTCAAGCATTTCATCGAACATGTGGCGGATATGAGAAAAAACTCTAAATTGGAGGCATAAATTAGGTGTGGTTAGGCCTAATACAAGACTAATTAGCCATCAAATGGCTAATTACAATCCAAGGTAACCAAAGTCACAACTAATTAACCAAAAAACAGAAAAGCCCCAATTTAAACCTACCCTAGCAAACAAAGAAACAAACATGAAATTAGAGAAGTAAATCTAGTGTAGCATGGATTAAAACAACTACCAAACGTGAAATCATAACAAAAATCAAACATTTATTTTAAACATGAACTAAACTAACAAGATTAAATAGGAGTAATAAGAACAAACATGAAATAAAGAGAGAGAGAAAAGGAAAACTTAGGCTTGAATTGATTGAATGAACTTGAAATCTACAAGCTTGAATCCCAAAGTCATCCTAAACTACCTACATCATTTTCCCCTAATGGGGTCTTTTTGAAGCTAAACCCTAGGCTAAGAATTCTGTAAAAAGTCTCGGGACGTCCCCCAAGAAGTCCCAAGAAAATGCCTTAAAAAGGAATCAAAATCGGGCTGCGAACACGCGAACTAGGCTTTGGCGACGGCTGTCTTAATCCCGACAGGGGGGTGTCACGGGCCACGACGGCCGGTCTTAATCCCTATGGCCAAGGTGTCTCCAACACCTGTTGTCCACCCTACAGTTGTGCGACGGCTGTCGTGCAGGCGATTGGTGGTCGTCGTGCGATGTTTTGTTTTCTTCCCTTTTTTAACCCTCTTTTACTCCTTTTCGCGGTGCTTTCTTGATTGAACTTATTACATACAAAAGCAAATAAAACAAGTAAAAAACCCCAAAGATTATGTTATTACACGAGCTAAAAATTTGGTGAAAGAGGCACGTAAAATACGATAAATTAGCACCCAACATTGTTGGTGTATTTTATTTTGTGAACGTTTGTTGAAATAGTCTGGTTTTGTGTTCAGTTAGTTGTTTCATGCGTTTACGTATTCTTGTTGGGTTTGTGTTGGTTTTGGTAGTGATGCTTATGTGTTGGTTTTGGTTGTAATACCTGTGTGATTGTTGTCGGGCACCTTAGTTCCACAATGAGGACATTGTGGAGTTTTGGTGTAGGGCTCAGGTGCCCCTTGTATATACGTTTTGAATTTTTCGTAAAATTTAAAAATGTTTTTATTTTTCTTTGGCTACGTGTGTGCTTTCATGGGTAATTGTAATCACATGTTGCTAGGTTATTGTGTTATATATAAATAGAATTTGCATGATCAGATGTCTAGTTGAGAATGTAGATTCGATTTTTCATAGTAACAAAATCTCATATATGTGATTTTGTGCCTAACTTGCGCACTTTTTCATCAGTTCTTCAGGGCTAGTTATGAAATTGGCATGCTAGCTTTTTGCTTGACTACTTGCCTTCTAAGCTTTTGTTAAAATTTAAAAAAACCTAAAAATTGTGAATACAAACTCGAGAACCAATGTTGAGAACCACCATTTTTATTTCATATCTTTAATTAGTTTGAATGTGTGTTATTTTATTTGATTACACATTTATTTGGACAATGAAATAAGTGCTTTGCATAATCTAATGAGGCTCAAATATTTGAAAGCCAAGTGGGTATTAATCTTATAAAAGGAAAAAAAAAAAGAAAATGAAGAAAAAAAGACCAAAGAAGTTAATTAAATTATGAAACGAGGAGAATGTTAATTTCAGCAACTTGATTTACAGGGATTGATGCACATTTGCAGATGTACCAAGGTGTACATATCATTACATATGGTTGTATTGGGTGAAGATGAGATTCGGGATGCATCTTATCACTTACAATCAAAAGTATATAATTTGGCGACTTGGTTACTATGTGATACAATTGTCTAAGTCATGTACATAATCTTCGCATTATTTGTATATAAGTTCATGCTTTGAAAAAATAAAAAGATTTTCTTTTATTTGTTAGAAGATTTTGTAGGTATTTCGTCTAAAAGTCCTCTCGCGTTCTCACTTGTCCATTTGGGAACAAAGGGATTTAAAAGGCTTGTTATATATGCTAAATCCAACCGTGATTTCTACGTAAGTCAAGATTTTCCATTTCTTCTTACATAATTAGTTTGTTTACTCAAGGACGAGCAAATCTAGGTGTAGGGGTATTTGTTTAGCCAAGAAATCATGCATTTTATATTCCATAATCTTAGATTTTAGCTGAAAATATTTATTATATTAGAATTTTATTTGTGTTTTATTTATTCTGCAGAAAAATTATTAAAAAAAAGGTAGAAAGTGACGAAAAATGGAGAAAGTGGGTCAAACAAACTGAAATGCAAGCAAGGGTAAATCCAGCAATCCAAACTCAGACCATCTCTTCTTTTGCCCCATAAAAAGTAGAAAAAAGGAAAAAGAAATAAGAAAAATCTTAACACTCCCCCTCTTTCTCTCTCCTAAAACGCACAAACCCCACCCATCTTTTGTTTTCTTCTGGCAGTACCCTCTTCATGCACCATCATCTCCAACTATCCTTTCCAGTGGATAACGTCTGCATCAGCACCACCAATCAGCACCGTCCAGCACCCACCATCATCAACATTAACGTACACCACCAACTCCTCTTCCTCTTGTCCTCCAACTCATCACTCCATCCCCATAGTTCATCAAGGCCAGAATCAAAAGTTGTAAACGATTGACGAACCGACCTTGAAGCCATATAAATCAAGTGGCAACGGCGAATTGGAAGCTAGGTTTTGGGTAGACTTAATTTTAATTTTTGGGTTTTAATTTAGGATATATTTTATTGAATCTTATACTCCGTTGTTCTTTCCGTTTTCAGATCTGATTTTGCTACTATTACAGTTTCGTGTAATCCAATTAAATCTTATTAATTTGGGATAGACTTTTGCCATTTTTGCTTGAAGGTGACGAATTTTGTTTTTATTTCGCACTATTGCCCTATCCTCTTTCTCTTCGTCATCCTATTTTCTAACTTTCTATTTATGAATGGTGTGTAATTCGCTTACGGGTTCCTCATTTGAAGAGGAGAAAGAAATTTTGGTTTGATTTGACTTACTTGTGTTATCACTTTATGATTCTTGATACAGGATTTTAGCTTTGTGATTTTCCTTTCGGTTCCCTAATTTGAATTAGTTTTGATTAAGGGTGTTGTTCTAGTTTGGGACCTCCATTGATGGAGCTGAGGAGTCGGGTCGAACTCAGTGAGCCAGGATGCCCATAGCCCTTTTTTCTTTTTCTTGATCCTTGTTCTAGTCCTATCTCTCTGATTTGGCTATTTGGTTGCTATTTTAGTTTTTTATATTGTTATTTTTGTTATTATTAGGTAGAAGTGGATTGCTCTTCACTAGGCTTGAGAGGTGGATGAGATGGAATTACATGGCTTCTTTGTCGCTTGTTAAGAGGTATGTCCTCATCGATGCCTTATTGAATTAACAACTCATTATTAGATTGTAGGTTATTTTGATTTGTGAGAATTATTTACGTGTTTAACATAATATCAAGAAATGCAATTGGTTCGTAGCGGGAGATTGTCATTAATGGATAAATTCTTTTCTCTTTTTTTTTTTATTGTGTGAGATTTACTTTGAAGTTACTTTTGTTTATTTTGTTAGATTACGCGTTGTTAGTAATTTTGTCTTCATAGCTAGCATAAATCATGATTAGCTTTAGTTTAGCACCTTTTAGTTGCTTAGATTTATCTCTATTTCATTTAGTACTTTTAATAAGTCTTAAGTGGTCTATAATAGTTTTCAGTGACTAATTCTATCCCAGTTCTTGAGGAGACGACCCTCAAGTGCTATAGCGATAAGCTGTACACTTGTGGCATTATTTTTACGCTAAAAATAATGTACAAATAAGCTTGGAAACTGAGAGCTTTTCTCCTTTAGTATCATCTTCTTTAGGTATGTGGTGTCAAAAGATGGCATACAAGTGGACCAATCCAAGGTTGAGGCTATTCATTATTGGCCTACTTGAAGCAACATTTTATGTGAGGAGCTTTCATGGCTTGACTTCCTTTTATATGAAGTTTATCAAAGCATTAGCTCAATCATGGCTGCAAACACCGAGTGTCTTGAGAAATGACAATTTCAATGGCTTAAATTTAGCTAACATGCTTTTGAAGTGACCAATGGGAAGCTATGCAATGGTTCCATCCGTATTGTGCCTAACTTTGATAGCCTTTTGATTTTGTGTGAGATGAATATGAGGTGGAATATATGTGTTGTTTTGGTCTAGGACAAGAAGCCTGTGACATTCTCTACTGAGAAACTAAATGGTTGTGAGAAGAAGTGCTCCACCTATGATAAAGAGGTGTATGCAATTGTTAGAGTTAAATGTCTCCACAACTCTTTCTCTTTAAATCTAAGCAAATTGCCATCTGAATGGAAAATTCAAAGCAAGTTGTTCTCCAATCGCTCTTCTTTAAACTTTAGGTTGCTTAAAAGTGTGCTTCCTATAGTTAGTTTATGGGGGTTTTCATTTAAGAAATTAGTAGTTGGTTTAGTGGTGCTTAAATGTGTGCTTGCCTTTAACTCAATACAGAGCCTTTTCGTTCATATTTATTAAATTACAATTTGCCAAAATGTTTTTCGGGATGGCTACTACTGCTGCTGCTGCTGCTACTGCTACTAATAATAATACTAACAGCAACAATAATAATAATAATAATAATAATAATAATAATAATAATAATTATTATTATTATTATTATTATTATTATTATTATTATTTCTTCTTCTTCTTCTCCTCCTTCTTCTTCTTGTTATTATTGTTGTTATTATTGTTTTGGTTGTTGTCATTGTTTTTGTTATTGTTGTGATTATTGTTGTTGAGTATTATGGACTTGATGAATTATTGTAACGCCCCAACTCCTAAATATATAAGGAGTCTTAATTGATTAGTCGCTAATAGCCAACAAGGTTGAAGGCCATTACTGCCATCCTAAAAAGTATAAGGCTTAACTAATTATCATGCTCAATACCAACATGATAACATTTTGAAATATACAACCTGCGCATGCTGGAGCCCTAACGACAGATCAGTAACCCACCTCTACACTCGAAGGCACCTCAAAACCTAGAAAGAAAAATGTTGATGTGAGCTTTGTTAAACTCCATTGATTAACTACTTGCTTCACTTTGTGATGCATAATGCATAACTTTCCAATTGCTAAACCTAAAACATGAAAACCCAAAATGTTCGAAGGGTGAGTTGAAGCTCAGTACGTTCACCTCCATACGATAAACAATAAAGTTCATTTTTCAGTAAGCGGTCGCTTTTCAATTCATTTTAGTTCGAAATCAGGGAGAAAGAGAATGATACTAAATTTTTTACCGATTATTATCTGAAAATGGAACCCAAACTGATGAGCTCAAATGTATACCACGATCATTGAACAGGTGTACACTTGTCAGGCCAATCGGATAGCTTGACCTGTGGCCGCGTAGGTGAACTGAATAGGGTAAGTCCTGATAATTGATAATTGATGGTTCCACCAGATTATGTGGCAAAGTGATGCTTGGAAATGAATTCACTAAATAATTTTATATTATGAGATTTTGATATTTACAAAAAAATATGTGAGATTTTGAAAGGTACAGACAGCAAACGTACCCGAATCTTTTAAAAGCTTTCTTCTTTTTTTCTTTTTTGGTAAAAAGGTCATTTTGGGCACAATAACAATGAAGGCAGCCTTGCTTCTGTTCCAAATGGACTTTTATTGTCAATAATGTATTAATAGCTTTTGTTATTACAATTTTGTAGAAAATCCATAACGTCACTTGGCGTATTCTTAATTATTGATGCTTCACCATTAATTTCCTTAACAACACTTAAATCTTCAATTTTCCATTTATCGTTGGTTCACGAATTAGTCATATTATGTCCTCTCTTTTGTACTATTGTTGTTATCATTTTTACTGTTTATTTATTTATTTATTTGTTTATTTATTTATTAATTTATTTATTGTCAATATTAGTGTTGATATTGTCATTATTAGCATTAGTGTTACTAGTGGTGTTATTATTATTCATGGTTATTGTTAACATTTCTATTTCTAGCCTTGGTAAATTAATAGCTAGCTAGAAGAATGGGGTTTAGTACCCTGGTTGTCGATGTTATGTACACATTCTCGAAGCCAAATTGAGGTGTTATTTATTTACCAAATCTCAGCTACCTTTTAATTGTTCTTTTACCGGGCTTGAGTTTAAAAGATGTGATGTTTTCAATCCACTTAGGCATGAATCAAGTTTCATTTATCGCTCTTAGGCTGCATAACACTTATCATTAAGTTTAATCCCACTCTGTTAATTTTACTACTTCGGCCAATCTACAGAAATCAAGTTCCACTATTACTTTGAAGCATTATGACTACACAACTTTCACATTAAAACACCATCTAAACTCCCTAAATATACAATCCAACATTCCTATTGTATTAGTAAGTTTCAAGATTCCAAAATTAGCTTCTTTCCCCTTTTCCTCCATCTTCAACCTCAACTCCTTTCATGGCAACCATCTAACACCACACTTACAATCTTTAATTCTTTTCAAACTTCAACAAAATCCTTTAAATTTTTAGCTCTATTTAACTCACATTAACTCAATTTCACAATAGATCTTCAAACCTTAACAAATAACCACATTCCTATCCTTAGGATTACAGTACATAAACCTTAATTTCACACAATTCAACCTTCATGCAACTAGAAGAACACATTTGATTATCAAATTAAGGTATAAAATGGAATTTAGGATTTACCTCCAATACCCCAAGAACAAGACCAATAGGAGGAAAGGAAGGTAGGTGGTAGTGGCACTGGTTGGCAACTACCGACGATTGTCAGCAAAAACGAGGGGCGGCACGGTGGCCTACCCAACGCTGTTGGCCATGGCTGGGCACGGAGGGGGTGTCTAACATTGGAGCGAGCAGAAATGAAGAAATGGCCTGGAAAAACGTAGTTGAAAAAAAATAAAGGGGGGAAGGGCTGTGCATATGTCTGTGAATAGAGGGGACTTTGCTAATTTTTTTTTTTTAAAAACTCCTTTTTATTTTCATCTCTTCTCCCACCCCTTTACCTAGAAACAATCTCAGCTTTGATTCTTGCAAATGTACTTGGTGTTTTTAGTAACCTTATAACTTTGTAAGGGAAAAGTGATCAATTACACCCACACTTAGTAATGCGTATTTTTGTATTTATTTATTTGCCCATTTATTCAAACTATTGTTTTATTTACATAACATAGGTAAATAAATCATAACAATTAATCTTAATTATTGTCTTCCATGAAAGATATCACTTTTAATCATTTTATAGATACGCTAATCTATATTTATTTATAAAACTTGAGCGATTTTATTGAAATATTACTGAGTCTTACTTTGGTGCCACATTGTCATTTGAACCTGAAATCGTATAAATATTTCAAATATCGAATTGAAATATGGAGGTCAACTCTGTAAATTGAAATTAACTAAGATAATTAACATGAGTCAAGTATGGGCTATTACAATTATGAAAAGGTGCATGTGAGATACTCTAATCTAAATGCTATTTATTGATATTGAATGCCAGTTTACTAAATGATTAGAAATGAAGCAAATAGAATTTTAACTTAGGCCATGTTCAACAAAATTGGTAGTTTGAGTAGCAAACATTGTTGAAGTACTGGATAGCTATTTTAGTAGCAAATAGTCATGTAGAGCTAAGCTATGAACTTATAGTTATTCATCAAAGAATATGAAGAAAATAAGTTGGGTGAATTTTGTTTCTTAGTAACTAATTATTGTAAATTGACATATAATGATATGGATAGGTTGCCAGATATAATCAAATGAGTGTTCTGGTGAGAGATGATCTAACATCTAATAAGAAAGTGTGGTTTAAGTTCCCCTAAAGGTACGGGAACATTTCCCTTACCCACGTTCCTCATTCCCTGTCTCATGCCCTTCCTCACCTAAAGTTTTCCTATGAGATATTTGTCCTTAGAACATCACCAATGCTATCTCCCCATATCAATCTCACTAAGCGAGAATTTAGGGGAGAGATAGGCCATATAATGCTATCTCACCAACTGATTCTCACGCTTTTCCCGTAAGATTCCTTACCAGCAAAAGGATGTGGGTCAGATTTAATTTTTTGTGTGTACTACCAAAAATGACACATATATTGGCATGAAACTGTGTTTGGCAGTGGAAAATCAGAGAAAGTGAGACGAACTAACATGTTGGGCCCTTCAACTCATCTATGTATATATTAAAACAAAACATTCTAAACCTAACATTTGACACAAGGGAAGCTCTCACCATTTCAGTGTTAAATCCTAACCTAAATTCAGTCTATTAAAATATAATGAAAAAAGTTATATTTTTTTATAGTTATTTTTGCATTTCTAATTTTTTAAATAAATATACATATTAAAAGATTTAGACTCCAAAATTATCGGAGTTTCCTTTTTTCAAAAATATATGTAATAAAGGATAGTGCTAAAATATATACCCAATCATCTCACACCATTATTATCTTGATAGTAATAATGTCAAATAATGATAAACAGATCAAAAGAATACAACCACAAATATTGCTTTGAGTAGAAATCATAAGTAGGGACTATATTATTAGGATATATTTAAAAGGTCTAATATTATGTGGAAACGAATTTAAGGGGACAATTCATTGTTTTTATTTTCACCTTTTGCCTTAAACTTTTCATATTTGCATTTTTAGCCCCAATCCTTAAAAACTTATTTTCAAAAATTTTAATTTTGTACATGTGTAATTTCTCTTATAAGTACTACTCGACGCCCTTTAATTTGGTATCAGAACTATGTGACAAAAAATAATTAAGATAATTAAGCTAGTTAATAATTAATTAAGTTAATTAATTGTGTTTAATTCTTGAATCATCATCTATTTGTCATGCCCCGAATTATTCACATATTGTTCACTCATCGGAAGGAAACACTTTAGTAGCACCTCAATTAAACCATATCACTAATATAGTTTTAGAATTAAAAGTTGAATCAGTAAAAATTAAGACTAAAGTTAAGGAGATTAAGAAGCGATTGCCTGTAATTCATCTTTCTTTAGTTAGCGAAATTAGACATAGTAGAAAATCTAATTTAAGTATTGGCACTTCATTTCAGGGTAAATACCCTTTTCAAAACCCAAAAAAACAAAAATCAGTTTCATTTGCATGATATAAAAATCCAAAAAAAAGCAGGAGAAAAATCAGCTGAAGAATCATCTGAAAAGGTAGAGAAAGAAGAGGAGGAAGGAGTATAAGCAGTATAATCTTTAAGAATTACAGAATATGTTTGACAAAGAACAAAATCGGATAGAATTAAATAAAATTATGGGTCCAACAGTTTATAAAATCATTGCATTATCTGATGATAATGAACAGATAAATAATATTCAGTTAGAGGAAGAAATATATTAGCAAATGAACCTGATTAAACTGAAAGATCTTAATGTTGTACCTTTAGAAGAAGTTAGAAAGAAACTGGATAACAAATATGAAAAAACGGTATTTGATGACGAGATCAATGAGATTAGAGTAGAACTTAACATAGATGAAATTATGTCCTATCTAGTTAACAATGTCATTTTCAAACCTGAAGAATTTGGTGCACCTTTTTAAATACCCATTTTATGCGATCTAGGTACGCTTTAATAGGACGTATGACCAACTTTTCCTTTGCATTTTGTTCAACTTGAAATTACATCATTTTATACCCTTTTATTATCTAATATTTGCTCGGAAATAAATGATTACTTAGAATTTTAATATATTTTTATTTATTTTGTATGAATTGGAAGATTTGGAGAAAAATTGAAATAGGTTGTTCAATTAATCAAGCGTTGGATCAAGAGAAGAAGAAAGGAAATAGAAGTGGAAGAAAAACCTAACCAGCAGCCCAATTCGGCCCAAGCTTCGAGGCCCAACTGGATGCCTCCTTCCTTCCTCCCTTGCTATCTCCATGAGGCCGCTCTGCTTCCCTCAAGACCGGTCCTTCTAGCCTAGTCCATGTCTCAACCTCTCTCCCTCATTCCTTTCTCTCTCTCACCGGGCCTGGCCCAGATACTCCAGCAGCCAAAACACAGGCCTAGTCCGCCCCCAAGTTCCAGATCCAGCCTGCTTCTCTTTCATTAAGTTGTCATGTGCAGTGCATGTAATCTCTTCTCTTCCTTTTCTTTCCTCTCCAAGCAGGCCGGCCCAGCTGCTGCCCTCTTTCTTACCTTCTCACGGACTGGGCTTCATTTTCTTGCCAGCTTGCTTCCCTCTTTCTTTTTCATTTACGCGGCACACCCGAGGCACGTGACTTGAGCCCCTCATATGCCCCTTTTTAATCTTCTCTCTCTTTGGTTTTTCTTCTTTTCCTGCCTGCCCAGAGCAGAGAACCTGGCTACTTCACCTTCTCAATAATGGTAATTCTCTCTCTCCTTCTTCAATCATCATTTTTAATTCTCCCATTATCACTTCCATCTGTTATACTCTGTCATTGCCATCAATGTGGCGATTGAAGGCTTGGCTTTGGAGGGGCTGGCCACAAAAACAAGTTTAGGGGATGAATAGGGGGAGGATAGAGAAGCAGCAAAATAGGGTAGGTTAGGTTTATTTTTTAAGTTTTGGTGTTACTTTCAAATTTTGATTTAGATTCTCAAAATTAGTGTAATTCATTTCAGTTTAGTTGAACCCAAGTGAGATTTTTGGGGATTGGCATTGAAATTGTAAGCTCCCAGTTCAATTTGGTTCCACTCATGTTGCTCTGTTTGAACGTCCCGGGAGTTGTTAAATTTCTACAATCAACAAGAGCCCCTTAATTCTTGATTCTGCTTGCTTTGGTAGAGTTCTTAACTTTGGTATTTGATTTTTGTTTTCCTGATTTTAGTTATCCGAAATTATTTTGTTAGAATAATAATTTGATTTTGGTTCTTGTTAATTTAGCATCTAAATTAGAATTCTAGCGACCTAATTTTATAACACATCCCTGTGGATCGACCCTCAACTATTACAATGAGAACTGTGTGTTGTGGTTAAAACTAATTGTCATAAAAATCACAACAAGTTTTTGGCGTCATTGCTGGAGATGCATTTTGTGAAATTAGGTGTTGATTCATATTCGAGTCGTTTGATTCATTTTCGTTTTCATTTCGTATTTTTGATCTTTGATTTTATGTGTTTATTTGGTTTTACTCATTTTAGATTAGTTCAGATTTCTTTTGTTTTGGATTTTTTTAATTAGAGTGTATATTTTTATTTTTATTTTGTTCCATTTAATTCTAGTTTTATTGATTATTTGCTACTAAAAAGTAGAACTAACAGTTTCAAATTCAGTGTAGCACATACCTAGAATGAACAGAATATTCTCAGTGCGGGTTTTTCTATATTTTTACTTTTCTATTTTAATTTTTGGTGTTGTTTTGGTCTGCATTTTTCTATGCTGATATTTTTGTGGATTCTTTGTGATTTTTAGAGTCTGTGTGAATTTTTATGGAATTTTTAGAACTGTTTAGAATTTTCTGTGTTTTTTAAATTAATTTTCTATTTGGATTTTCTGCACTGTTTTGGGACAGAACAAAGTGGAAAAAAATATATATTCATATTCCTTGTGATTGTGTGGAATTTTTTGTATATAGAGTTCTGATTTAAGGAGTTTGTTTTCTGTTTTATCTTATTTTTTGCTTTTATTTTGTTTTAGGTTTTTGATTTAAGAAAATTGAGTACAAGCTTTGTGTATGTGCTCCTCTTTGGTTTTTTGTGCTAGATCAATTCTTATTAATTGAGTCTTTTGTGTTTTTCTTTTCTTTTTGTGATATAGTTTTATTTTTGTTAGTTTATTTTGTTTTGTTAACATAATTATTTAGGTGTCTTGTTTTTGTTTTCGTCATTAGTTTTTAATTAGCGTCATAGAGTCGTTGATTTGAATTCCCATTTCCAAAAATAAAAAATCCAAAACAAGGGAAAAAATTGAAAATCCTAAAAACAATTAAAAACTTCTAAAAATTAAACAAAAGGGGTTTCAAGAATGGCAATTTTCAATTTCCCACAATTTCAGCATGAACCTTTTTGGAATTATCTGTCGAGGCTTAATACTTATCGTGCTCAATTGAATCTAAATTTTCAAAAATAGAAAATTTGTGAGGTCATTGCTATGAGTATAAATGTTGAATCTAGAGGTTATGTAGAGTTTATGTGTTCCGGTGGTATACTGGGATTATTATCTAGAACTTGAGATGAGGCATGAGATTTCTTTGAAACATTAGCTTAGGGTGCTTATGAGTTCGAACAAGCTATAAGCACCTTAGGATACCCTACTCATGACAAGTCTACTTTTTGTACTAATCCTTACCAACAGGATCACTTTACAGATTCACATGATTCATCTTACTCTTAAGTTCCTCCTGTTTTGTGTGATTACTGTGAGTCTTCTCATCATACTATTTGTAATTGTCCCTATCGTGATTACGTTGATGCTACATGTGCAAATGTTGAAAAGACGTTGAATGAATTGACTGATAAAATGGTAGAGATAATGAAAGAGAGAATTATTGAATATCATCAATATGTTAATTGTAGTAGGGAGAATTATAGTGAGCCTGACTATAGTTTAGGATCTCCTAAACCTGAAGTTAGTCTTTATGATGATTTTGAGTCCTCCTATCTTGCCAGGCCTAACTTGAATGATGCCATGTCTTCGCCTAGCCTAGAATAAGACAGTGATCCCCCTTTGTCTCTATCCCATAACTTTGCACTTGAATTTAGCTCACCTAAGGACACCACTGAGGACTTCCAAGTTTTTTCTATCCCACCCACTACTTTGAATGATTCTTTTGCGTTTGAGGATGGTGAAGAATCTGGGAGACCTAATGAGTTAGATATGGGCCTCATGACTGAAGTTGAGCCTCGTGATTTAGATCACTCAGAAGATATTTCACAAGAGTTATGTGAGGACGAAGATGAGCCCACTAATTTGGAATTCAATGATGATATTCTTTCTATAGAATATGAATCTTTTTCATGTGGGTTTGATATTAATGAAGGTCTTGATGGGGATTTTTGTGTTGAATATGAATCCTTCTATTTTGGCCCCATCATTACTACCCTCCTCTTTGCATTTTTCAAGTCTGAATTCGTAGAGTCTGAGACCTTTATGTCCATGACTTTGGCTTTCAACTAGACTCTTGCATATATTGAAATTAAAGGACTTGTAGATTTTGCACCACTGTTTTACCTAGGCCATTCATTCATGATGACATAGTTTCTAGGCCAACGACCCACCTATTGGCTAACTTTAAATACATCTTCCTGTTTAATGTTTCGGCCCAACAATTTGATAAGTTAAAGTAGGCCCTTACTTGTGCTACATTAACATGGTGGATGTACTCCTCTTGGGATCAACTCCTTACTTTCTGTTGTTGTACTCTTATAGAGAGTTGTTCTTACCTATTTGATAAGCTACTATGTGCTCTAATGGATTTTGATTTAAATAGCAATGTTTCGCTTAATATGGAGTGGCTAATGCTCCATGGATCTCTATCTAAGCATATTTCAGGAGGCTATATCTTAGGTGTTCTTCTGTACCTGACCTGGTATACTCGTTCCTTTTTATTTTCTCTTTTTATTTTGTTTTCTTTTCTCTATATTTGTTGCTTTGTTTTATTTTTATTATCTTCTTTTTGAGTTTAGAGTCTTGTCATTTTTTTTCCTTTTTGAGTCATGTTTTCTTTTGTACATACATTCTTATTTTGGGTTTTTATATTTCTTTTCACTCCTAATGAGAAAATTGTGAGATTTAACTGTGGGGGTGGGGAAACTTTTTTTCAAAAGAAAAAATTTGAAAATTTCAAAAAGATTTTTTTTGTTTTGTTTTGTTTTGGGAAATGTATGTGCTATTTCTGGTTGGCCATGTTCTCTTGTACCCTTGTTATTTGGTTGCATTAAATGTAGTGTGCATTGATAAAACTTAGTCCTAAAGTGTGATGTTTGTATACAGTCTCAACTCCCGACATTAATTCTAAACAATCTTGACTTTGGTAGCTTACCCTGTGAGATTTTGAGCCTTATAGATTAATTGACATGTCTGCAAGCGCACGGGTGTCGTAGTATGGATTAAAAGATCGTCCTCAGGAACCAAAGTAATCTATCGAGTCAATAGCCTAGTGGAATTTGCCAAGCGATCAATCCTTTCAAATGGTCAATTTAAATAAACTAATTAACAATTTGGAATTTCAATAACGGAAAAACATCTAGGAATTTGATTCACCAAGTAAAGAGTCAGATCATAGATTTAAGCATGCACTTTTCATAGAAAGAACGATTCAAGGAATTGCAGTCAAATTGAATTTAATCCTTTCTTTCAAAACAGATTAAATTACCTAAACAAATTCAACTAACACTCTCTCAAGTGTATTTGATTTAGTCTAGGTTAGAGAACTATGAATGCTAAGTTTTCTCTTAACAAGCAATTCTCTCTCAAGTTTTGCTAAATTAAGTTCTATTAAGACAATTGAGTAGAGAGTTTCACCTTTCAGTACTTCACCCTACTACCTAACATAAGCAAGCAAAATTGGCCAAATTCCACTCACAACATCCCAATTTCAAGATACACATGAGTCATTCCAAGAATGAAATATGCGCAAGAATTCAAGGATAAAGGATCCAATAACAATTCTATGGCTAACAAATCCCTAGATTGGATACAACCACTCACTCATGTTTCTAAATTCAACTAAAACAAGAGTTTAAAAGCAAATTCAATAGAAGGAAGGAAAACTTTAAAACAATGGCAACCCTTGAATTGTGTAAGAATCTTCAAGCTCGCAAGAGCAAGCTTCTCCCTTCTAATCTCAATGAAAACTACACTAAAACTAAACTAAACTAAAAGAGATATAAAAACAGGATTATGGTTACTGAACAAGACGTCCTTTTCTACTCTGGAACACGCCCTTTTAAGCAGCAATCAGATTAACCTTAGCTGCACAATGAAGGAAGATAAAGAGGCTAGCAGTTACGAGCTTACCATGGTCCATGGCAGACACTACGGTCCGACCGTGGTCTTGGTTGGAACTGAATTTTTCTGCTCTTCTCATGCTCCACGGGCATCGCATCTCAGGGTCATCCGTGGGGGTCAATATACACTAGAATGAGGGTCAAATGCCGGGATAAATGGTCTAAAAACCCTACAAATGTCATCAAATACGATCCGACCGTGGTCTTGGTTGGAATCGAGCTTTTCTGCTCTTCTCATGCTCCACGGGTATCGCATCTCACGGTCATCTGGGGGGTCAATATACATTAGAATAAGGATTAATGCTGGGTTAAATGGTCTAAAAATCCTGCATACGTCATCAAAGAACCATACCCAAGCATGAAACGACAATAAGAGTATAAATTCTAACATAAAACATGCAATTCTCTCTAAAAATGTAGCAAAATAACCCTAAAATGATATACACTTTAAGCACTACTTATCAAACTCCCCCATGTTTGAATCGTTGCTTATTCCCAAGCAACACTTAGACTAAAAATTATTAAAACCCTCCGCAGGATAGACATTGATAACATCTCAATGGCAAAGTGGATCCAAAGTTAGCCCAAAAGGTGCAAAAATCATTGAACAATCAGGCTAGGTAATGAAGTTTTCAAAATCACTTGATATACCACAGTGTCAAATTTGAATCAATTCCTCCCAAATCATAAAATACAATCATTTTAACATATAAAACAAATGGAGCTAGCAATTCTGGTACAACCTCACTATACTCATGTGGCAATCATCACACATGTGTTTGATAATATATGATGGTTCCCTTAATTCTCATTCCATAGACTCAAATCTACCATAGGTTTGACAAGATTTTCTAATTCATCATCACTAAAATGCAATACATATTAGACAATCATGAGGACTTTTGTGAGGTTGTAATGGGGCCATGGGCAAGGGCAAGAGCGGAACAAATGTTTTTGAAAATGTGGAGCAAAATGTGGAGCTAGAAGCCATAGACTAAGAGCTAAATGTTTCCAATGCATCATACAACATTCTCCCTAGACCAATACAATTCATCGATAAAATACATCCCCAATTGAAGAGTTCAAGAGTTGAAAGTCATAAATATCTTTTGCAATCCAAACAAGGCTAACACTCTTTTTATTATTTCTTCTTTTTTTTGGTTTTTTTCTCTCTTTTTTTTTTCACAAAGAGTTAGACACGGGAAATTTTATGTCAACAGAGAATTTCAGCTGTTCTCTAATCTTCGGACAACAAGACAAGGGATTTCTTGTATAACGTAAGAACACAAATCCTTTCACTAAACAACCAAATCCACCAAAAAGATCTCAATATACCCTACTAGTTCCCAATTAAACTCGTTGTGCACGAATGAAACGCTCCACTAGTCCTGACTTAAGGGTTAGATAATTGTTTGGTCGAAGGCTATGGTAGGAGGTTCAAATTAATAAAATGGATATAAGCTCAAAGGGGCTAGCAAATGATATAATATGTAACAAAGGTGGCTATTTGGTCTTTTGGGTTAACAAGTTAAAGAATACCTTAACCATATTGCCTAAATGCATATGTGATATGTGATCTTGAATGAAAATTAAAGCAAGCTCTAGAGAAATGATCTCAAGGAAGAGTCGCACATGAATTGACAAGAGACTGAATTGATAAATTAGTCTTTAGAAGCTCCAAGCGTCACAGGACATTTACCAGCATCATAACTCGCTCACTAGTAGACATGTGCTAAAATTTACGTAAAGAGTCACTGGGTAATCAACTCGCACTCAACATATGGTCAAAACATGAAGCTAATTTCCGCAGACTCGTTCTCAAACATTTTTATACACAATAGGGCAAATCAAAAGATCAATCTAAACCAAAGAAGTCTCCTCGTCTACAAAGATCATCATCGGAGGATTTTTTTTTATTCTTTCTTTTTTTGAATTTTTTTATGCACGCTCCTAATAATAATACCAAGAAAAACACAAAAATTATAAAAAGGAACTATAAAAACTTAAATTGAAATCTAGAATGAAAAGAAACCTAAATATACTTTCTAACATGCTTCAAACAACACAAGATTAAAACCTACAATGTAACTCCAAATGCAATCATGAATAATATATACAATATATACATAAGCACACACCAAGCCAAATCAGGAATCAGATGCCATCAAATACCTACTGACGCCCCCATGCTTGGCAGGATCGTTGGCCATAAGAGATATGCCAATCTTGCCAGGTTTCTAAACAAGCCTTACAGTCCTAAAAGTATTGAGTATGGGTAGCAAGCATCCCAGGAAGCTCATCGTGGCACTTGTGGATAAAGTCACGAAGAGCGTCGTTCTCAGAGGCAACATAGGCTAAAAGAGATACTTGCTCCTCCTGGATGGACTTAAGGGTGGCTTGGAGGTCGGCATAGTCAGTGGGGGGTGGTTGGGAGGAAGAACTATGTCTTGCTTGACTAGTAAAAGGGGGTGGAGGAGGTGCGGGTTGAACAACCTCGGCATCACCAGGTAGCCAATAAAGGTTAGCCCGGTGAAGTAAGGTAGTTCGATCAACATTGGGAAGCGGCAGAAGCCGATCCCTAGGATAAATCTAACGCAAGCGTTCGGCCTCTACTTTGCAAAAGTTCAGTAACTCAAAAGCGGCTTGATCAACCCGCTCGGACCTAGATACTCTATCCTTAAGGTTGCGCTCAACACCCAAAAATCTAGCAATAATTATGACGATACCACCAATGACTATCCTACCCTTAGTACTAACAGTAGCAGCACTATATAATTGTCTGGCCAAGAACGCCCCAGGGTTAGGTTGAACACCATCAAGCATATAAGATAGAAAATATAACTCAGACAATCTCGAGACATTCAAACTATCATCTTGAGCAAAGAAACAACAAGCTAGGATATGCTGAGCTACCCGAGTGCAAGGGTTCCAAATATGGGTGCGTTTGGAAGAACTAATATTGTACCTAACACGCCTCGAAAGCTCGCCCCAAAATGCATTTAGATTAAATTCTTGAGGAACTGTTCGGTTTGGTAAATCTATGCTAGGTGGAAAACCAAATATGCTGTTGAAGGTACCTAAGTTCAACTCATAAAATTGCCCTTACAAATAAAATAAAATGTACCCTGCTTGACATTGAGACCCTCTAGTGACCTCAACATGTAGTGCACTCAGGAATTCTAAGGTAAGGTCCCGATATGTACGCTCCTTTATCCGAATGAAATGCTCCATACCCCACAGTGCAAACAACCATCATATATCATCTAACAATCCAAAGCGACCTAATAATTCCTAATCATAGTAATGAGTTGCCACAACCATGCTTTTATTCAAGCAAGTATATCTAGCTACATGGTCGAGGTTGGTTAAACCAAGCGGATGAGGAATATTACCTTGAGCTCGTGCATTGGTAGAAGCTCGGGAGATCCGTTGAGTCCGGGATGGTGCTTGGCTAGATGTTCCTGCCTCTTGGATACTCCGTTGTCTCTTGGTGGGTGTCATGGTTGCAAAATGGAAGAGGAATTGAAACTAAAACCTAAAAAAATAAAATTTGAGAAAGAAAAATGAAGAATTTAAGTGAAAAAGAAGAAAAATTAGAGAGGGAAGAAGATGCTTATGGAGGATGGGTGAAGGTGAGATGAAGTCAAAGAAGAAATGGTGGAAAGAGGTGAAATTTATAAGAAAAAGAGGAAGATTAAGTGAAGAGGAAGGATTTTGAGTGAAAATGGAGTCAAATGAGAAGAAATGAGGGAGAAATGAAGGTTTAATAATGGTGGGTTTTGTAATAACCTGATCCTAACCCATCTTTATTTATTTAAATCATATTTATTTATTTAATTAATCATGTTTATTCATTTAATTTATCATGTTTATGGATTTAATTACTCATGATTATTTATTTAACCAAATCATGTTTATTAATTTAATTACACTCAAGTTATATATTTATCGAATTACATCATGTCATTTAAATTTTTCACTTTCATTTATCGTATTTAATCATCCCAGTTGGGGGATATTTTATTTGGGTCCCATTTTGCAATTCAAGATTCATTAATTGTTAATTCAAGTTTTGTTAATTAATTAAATATCAGGTGAATCGACAGTAGACCTTGATAATTATGGTTTAAGAAATTATTATTATTATCATTATTATTATTATTATTGTTATTGTTATTATTGTTGTTGTTATTATTATTAATATTTTTATAACCTTGCAAAAATTTAATTTTGAGTTACATAAAAACGTTATCGTTGCGAAGCGTTTTATTTCCAAACCCAACTTATTTTGACTCAACTTAAAGCCCAACAAGTTTGCATTCTTTAACTTAACTAATTACCATGATTAAGCTTAACCATGGTTAGCTAAATAGCCACTTTTCTAGATAAAATTTCAGCCAAGTGTTTGATAAGTTAAAAATTCACAACCAAAACTCCAAACCCATTTTCTCTCTCCTCTCTCTCTCTCTGCTCTCTTTCCCTCTACATGGCCATCACTGTTCCAGCACTGTTCTGGCCAGTTTTCGGCCAGTCTTCAATCACCTCTGACCTCCTCCGATATCCTAGTACCACTAATCACCATCCCCACTCCTCAAAACAACCAAGTATCACCGCCATCTCTGCTTTTTCCAAGCTCAACGTGAGTAATCTTGAACTTGATCTTGTTGGTTTTGATTTTTATTTTAGTTTTCATTCTTGTTTTGATGTTTATGATCATTAATCATGATATTTTGATAAGAAATAAGAGTTATTTTGGTGTTGATCATGGTGGAGTTGAGCTTGAATCATGCTAGGGTTTAGGGGTGATCATGTTCATGCAAGTTTAAGTTAAAACCCTGTTTATGGATTGGTTTGTATTTGGTTTTATAGTCTTTAGTTTTATTGATGATTATGATGATGTTTTTGGTGATTTGGAATGATTTCAAGTGAGGATTTGTGTGAAAAGAGATGGAAAAGCTAAAATAATGAGGGCTGAAAATTTCAGGAAAATAGGGCATAATTCGGGATTAAACTGGTAATGATCAAGTCATGGAAAAATTATGATTTTTGGTGAGTAGATAGCTCCGTTTGTTAGCTTTCAAATGAATTTTGAATCACCTTAATCCGAGGTCTATGAACAAAGCTATGATCGTTTTACCAAAACTGTGCAGAATGGATCAAAAACTGACATACTTGTGTTTTAGCCCTATTTGGGGAACCCTATTATGGGAATCATATTTTGTGTTACACATAAAAGTTTTTTGGGACTTCTTAACCTTTTCATATTGGGGTTTTAGGTCTTCATTTAAGGTGTAGGGTGAAAGTTATAAAGTTTTGAAATGAACAGACCTGCTTTGATGTAAATTGTGCTGTTATTGCAATTTCTGTGCAGTGTATACTTGGAAGAAAATTTAGAAAATTGTACTACAGATTGTTCATATTATTTTTGGATTTCCTATAAGATTTCATGAATTTTTGGCTGAGTATTTTGAGTTTGGTGATTTTTGAAAGCATTTTGAGTAATTGTGTATAGAGCTATAATAAAGATTAAGTGAGATTGATCATGCACTCATTTTGTGTATTTTGGGCCAAGTAAGGTCGTCTATGAGAGAAATAAATATTCATGGACTTTCACGGAGATTTTAGCTTGATTAATGAGAAAGAAGGAGACAAGTATATAATTTGAAAGCTTGTTTATGAGCTTGAATCATTTATAAATTTTACAAAAAAAATACAAAGTTTAGTGAGCTTAATAGCTTCTATTGAGTTCAATAATTCATTTGGGGTGGAATTTTATATCTAATGGATTTATGAATGAAATATGAGAAGTGGGGAGAGTTGTGACTCAGAAACTATATTTCTTAGATCAAGTTATTGCAATTTATGCTATTTTGAACCAAGATAAATCTCTCTTGGCCTCAAACCTTTGTTACTTACTCACTTCAGAATGTTGCAAATGTATTTATCAAGCCAATTTAGTGTACTCGCTGTTATCTTAAACCAAGTTATATATCAGCAAGCTTTAAACCCGTACCAGCAATCTATTTCAGAAAAAGCCACAACCACTCGCTCCATTGTCACCATCAAGGCCTTTTCCTTTGTAATCTCATTCATTTCATTGTGGACTGTTTTACTTTCATTTACTTTATATCGGATTTGATTACTTTATTTAATTTAGTTTTGAAGTTATATTGAAATACCCAAGTTATGTATACCATTTAATTACTCAATTTCTATTATACATACTTTTACTTACTCTATTATGCGAGTAAGGATCATTCACTGGCTACACATACCTACAATTACATTTATAAAATAGAGTCGAGGCCTAGTTATCGTTCCCTATTATGCATAAGTGTTATCAAGTCAGAGCATATTTATCAAGTCAGATGACATTTTTTGTCAAAGACTCAAGGTACGTCCATTGCCTGTATCTTCAGAAAGCAGAACATGTTTATCAAGTTACAGCTCTTAATGAGTTTATGAATGAATGAGTTTATACAGTGATCTATCATTTATCTTATGACCCCGTCAGTTATCATTTATAGGGTGTCAGCCCATCATTTACTCACGCGACTTCAGGCCAACTCTTGATCGGATTGGCAGGTGTACACCTATGTATAGATCATATCATTATAAGAGATTCACATCCAGATAATAATGAGCAATTCAGTTTCATATTACTTTCATTTTCATTGTTATTGCGAACTAAATGAGTTGTAAAAGCGGGTACCCATCGACAGTATTTCTATGCTCATTTTACAATACAGGAATGCATATATTGCGTTTTTGCTGACATTTTCGAATTGTTTTCGTGTTTTCCATTTTAGGTGATGAAGGATCACATGTTTCTCCTTTTAACAAGCCCTTTTGGAAGTCATCAGATGCTCATAGTGGATTCAGCATAGCATGAATGTTGGAATCGACCTCAGGGTCACGTTGGGTCTATTTCAATATACTTGTGTAGTGTGGAGTGCGAGTTAGCATATGGTATGATTAAGTCGATGGTATTGAAGTTGAACTATTATGGACTTTGGTCTTGAAGTATTTCAGTTAATAGATTTTGTGATTGTGAATATGAGTTGCAAGATTAAATAGTTTCAGTGAGCCTTGTCCTTATCAGGACGGCGATAGCACCTTATATCATTAAATCTTCCGTTGCAGTTTTTCGGTACATCATATCATGAGCATTTTAGAGGCATTACAGATTTGGTATCACAGTTTTGTTGATTAATTAAATATCAGGTGAATCGATAGTAGGTCTCGATAATTATTGTTTAAGAAATTATTATTATTATCATTGTTATTATTGTTGTTATTATTGTTATTATTATTATTATTTTTGTAACCTTGCAAAAATTTAATTTTGAGTTACATAAAAACGTCATCGTTACAAAGCGTTTTATTCACGAACCCAACTTATTTCGACCCAACTTGAAGCCCAACAAGTTTGCATTCTTTAACCTAACTAATTATCATGATTAAGCTTAACCATGGTTAGCTAAATAGTCACTTTTCTAGATAAAATTTCAGCCAAGTGTTTGATAAGTCAAAAATTAATAACTAAAACTCCAAACCCATTTTCTCTCTCCTCTCTCTCCCTCTACACGGCGAGCACTATTCCAGCACTATTCTGGCCAGCTTCCGACTAGCTTCTGATCACCTCCGACCTCCGCCAACATCCTAGTACCACTAGCCACCATTCCCACTCCTCCAAACAACCAAGCATCACTACCATCTCTACTTTTTCCAAGCTTAAGGTGAGTAATATTGAATTTGATCTTGTTGGTTTTGATTTTTATTTTAGTTTTGATTCTTCTTTTGATGTTTGTGATCATTGATCATGATGTTTTGATAAGAAATAAGAGTTATTCAGGTGTTGATCATGGTGGAGTTGAGCTTGAATCATGCTAGGGTTTAGGGGTGATCATGTTCATGCAAGCTTAAGTTAAAACCATGTTTATGGATTGATTTGTATTTTGTTTTATAATCTTTAGTTTTATTGATGATTATGATGATGTTTTTGGTGATTTGGAATGATTCAAGTGAGGATTTGTGTGAAAAGAGAGGGCAAATCTAAAACAGTGAGGGCTGGAAGTTTCAGGCAAATAGGACAGATTTCAGGATTAAACTGGTAATTATCGGGCCACGGGAAAATTATGCTTTTTGATGGGTAGATAGTTCAGTGTGTTAGATTTCAAATGGCTTTTGAATTACCTTAATTCGAGGTATGTGGAAGAAGTTATGATCGTTTTAACAAAACTGTGCAGAATGGATCAAAAACTGACATACTTATGTTTTAACCCCATTTTGGGAATCCTATTGTGGGAATCATGTTTTGTATTGTAAATGAAAATTTTTTAGGACTTCTTAATATTTTCATATTGGGGTTTTAGGTCACCATTTGAGGTCTAGGGCGAAAGTTATGAATTTTTGAAGTGAACTGACCTGCATTAATGCAAATTAGGCTATTATTGCAATTTCTGTGTAGCGTATACTTGGAGGAAAATTCAAAAAATTGTATTGTAAATTGTCCATATTATTTTTGAATTCCCTATAAGATTTCATGAATTTTTGGTTGAGTATTTTGAGTTTGGTGGTTTTTGGAAGCATTTTCAGTAATTGTATAAAGAGCAATAGTAAAGATTAAGTGAGATTGATCATGCACTCATTTTGTGTATTTTGGGCCAAGTACGGTCATTTAAAGGGGAAATGAAAATTCATGGACTTCCATGGAGCTTTTAGCTTAATTAGTGAGAAAGAAGGAGACAAGTATACAATTTGGGAGCTGGTTTATAAGCTTTGAATCATTTATGGATTTTACAAAGAAAATACAAAGTTTTGTGAGCTTCATAGCTTCTATTGAGTTCAATGATTCATTTGGGGTGGAATTCTATATCTAATGGATTTATGAATGAAATATGAGAAGTAGGGAGAGTTGTGACTCAGAAACCATATTTATCAGACCAAGTTATTACAGTTTATGCTATTTTGAACGAAGATATATCTTTCTTGGCCTCAGACCTTTATTACTTACTCACTTCAGAATGTATCAAATGTATTTATCAAGCCAATCTAGTATGTTCGCTGTTATCTTGAACCAAGTTATACATCAGCACGCCTTAAACCCGTATCAGCAACCTATTTCAGAAAAGGCCACAACCACTCTCTCCACTGGCACCATCAAGGCCTTTTTCTTTGTAATCTCATTTATCTCATTATGGACTATTTTACTTTTATTTACTTTATATTGGATTTAATTACTTTTATTAATTCAGTTTTGAAGTTATATTAAAATACCCATGTTATGTATACTATTTAATTACTCAATTTCTATTATACATACTTTTACTTACTCAATTATGCGAGTAAGGATCATTTTCTGACTACACATGCCTACAATGACATTTATGAAATAGAGTCAAGGCCTAGTTATCGTTCCCTATTATACATAAGTATTATCAAGTCAGAACATATTTATCAAGTCATATGACATTTTTTTTAAAGACTCAAAGTACATCCATTGCCTGTATCTTTAGAAAGTAGAACATATTTATCAAGTTACAACTTTTAATGAGTTTATCAATGAATGAATTTATACAGTGATTTGCTATTTATCTTGTGACCCCGTTAGTTATCATCTATAGGGCGTCAGCCCATCATTTACCTGCGCGCCTTCAGGCCAACTCTTGATCGAATTGGCAGGTGTACACCTATGTATAGATCATATCATTACAAGGGGTTCACATCTAGATAATAATGTTCAATTCAATTTCATATTACTTTCATTTTCACTGTTATTGCTAACTAAATGAGTTGCAAAAGCGTGTACCCATCAACAGCGTTTCTATGTTCATTTTACAATACAGAATGCATGTACTGAGTTTTTGCTCACATTTTCGAATTGTTTTCATATTTTCCATTCTAGGTGAGGAAGTATCACATGTTTCTCCTTTTAGCAAGCCCTTTTAGAAGTCATCAGATGCTCATAGTGGATTCAGCATAGCATGAATGTTAGAGTCGACCTCAGGGTCAAGTTGGGTCTATATTCAATATACTTGTGTAGTGTGGAGTGCGAGTTAGCACATGGTATAATTAGGTCGAAGGTATTGAAGTTGAACTGTTATGGACTTTAGTCTTGAAGTGTTTCAGTTAATAGATTTTGTGATTGTGAACACAAGTTGTTAGATTAAATGGTTTCAGTAAGTCTTGTCCTTATCAGGACGACGGTAGTGCCTTCTATCATTAAGTCTTCCGCTATAGTTTTTTCATAAATCATATCATTAGCATTTTGGGGGCGTTACAAATTTGGTATCAGAGCTAAGGTTCTACGGGCCACTGTGAGCTATCAAGTGTTTATGAGTTAACTATCAAGGTGTGTATGAGTTATGTTGGACTAGTTAAATGAGCTATTGGCTATAAGTTCATATGTATGGGCATATATGGAGGAACCATTTTCATTTGGGTGACTCAATTATTTGATAATATCCTGAGATTCAAGCATTAGCAAAGTGGAGTGTGGAATTATTTGGGTGACCTGTTAGTGAAGCATGCTCTCATTTATCTGAGAGTTGTATTGTATGTTTTATTTCTCTTGTTTGTTTAAATTTTTGCAATCGTGCACTCTGGGAATGTGACCTGTTGAGTTATGAACTCCGACATATAGCCTTTGAGTTATTGAATTGCTTCTCTCCATTTCAGGTATCTATTATAAGGCTTTGTGCCTGGATTTTAGTCAGTTTTTAAGCAGAACTCTATCCATTTTGGTCTAAGATTTGAGAGTCTTATTAAGATGTGTTATATATGGTTGAAACTCGATGTGGGGATGCCATTTGCAACATCTTAAGGGATTAATATAGTGTCAAGTTAGATGTAAACCTCTAGATGAGGAAATGTCATGTGGGGCAATATCTTTGAGGTGAACCAGTATGAGATGAACACTACAATGAGTGCTTATGTATCGTGATAACAATTAGTAGCTTAAGGTGTGCTACTTGGCATTATATGTGTGGTACAAGTAAGATTAAGCTGCCATGTATAGGAATTATCTGGTCTTAACACTAAGACCTTACCTCATCAATGCTTCCATTACTTCCTGTCATTGACTTATTTCTGCCCTAGCTACCTTGTATTCTTCAGAGACATCATTTCTTTGTCACTAACACTCTCTTGATTTGTAATGGATTATTTATGAAAAAAATATCATATGTGGTCTGTGGGGAGACGTTTAAACACATCTGAGCAACCTTTCTTATAGGCGATTCAAACCCTAACAATCATAATCGTTTAATTCTCTGTTTCCACACTGGAGCCTATAATGACCCTCGATATGCGTTACTGTGTGATTTGCAGTTCTTCCTAAGCATATTTAACCCATTCTACTTACAGTTCCGCCATCACTATGTTCATATTTTTACTGTCACCTACTTTAACTCCTTGGTTCTATTTGGGCACTATTCCTTTATTGCTTGTAAAGCCTTTGGTTGTTTTAGACCCAGTCATTGAACGCCTTTTCAACAATTAAATGTATCCATATTGTTCGTGTTTCTCTAGCACCGTAACGTCATGTTGGCATACTACTCCATGGCCGTGATTGCATGTCTTTACTTAAGTTATTTTGGTAATCCTCTCTTTACTAGTACAGCCTATCTTATTAATGATAAATAATGATTTATGCTATTTTCATTTGCCAGCAGTTTTAAAGTTTATATGCCTAACCAAGACTTTCATTTACTGCAAAATGTGTTATTGATGGATATCATCATGCTCAGTTATAAGACTAACTGCTTCATCTTGACGCATTGTCCTTTCAAACACCAGATGAATAAAATTTCCCTTCTGGTACTGTTGACCCTTATCTTCGTCAATTTATTCACATACGGATAGCATATGACTTTTCAAAAGTCGCTTTCATAATCTGTTAGATTTCTTTACCTTCAATACTTAATACTCCCTCTCAACTTCATAACATCGTTCATTTACTTTACTATCATGACCATCATGAATAAACTACATGTCTTGTATATGCAGAATATTTATATGCCTCTCTTTCATTACGAATCTTTGTCCTTTCATTCATTCAGCTTACATGCCTATCCTTTATAACCAATAAAGAAATATCTTTGCAAGAGTTCATGGTGGGATTGCACCTCTTTACACTTTAGATCATCCCCCTATCTTTTAAATTTACTGAGACCAGTAAGTAGTTGAATGTGTTATCTTTTATAAATATGCCTCTATTAGTATTGCTGAAAACATATTCATTGGACATTTAATCTAGTTTGATTGGTAGACCTTGTTGTCATTGTGGGATGAACTGATTGTGTACTTATAGAAGATGGCTTGTAAAGATCTTAAGGCTTGTTTGAGAAATATAGAAAGACTATATGTGTGTTTCTACGGACAGAGAGAAGAAAAACCCTATTTCTGCCCTAATTACACTATGTAAGCAAGTGAGTTATCATGTCAGTAATGCATTGAATATTAGTGATATGCTAACTACACTCGGTATATACATATCCACAATTACAACTTGTGAATTTATAGATATTTCATCTGAGGACTTTCAGGACTGTTTTCCCCTAAGAAACATTGATTTTCAGACCAACCTAGTTCTAGGTACTCAATCCATTTTCGGAGCCCCTATCACATGACCCCCAGCAGAGTTCAAGGAACTAAAGATTTAGTAAGATGAGTTGTTACAGAAGGGAGTTATTTGACCAAGTGTGTCACTGTGGGAAACCCTAGTTTTATATGTGTGAAGAAGGAAGGCAGAACCTTATGGTTGTGAATTGCGTGCAGAGAGTTGAGCAAGATCGTTATCAAAAACAAGTGCCCTATACCTTGAATAAATGATTCATGGGATTAACTGCCAACAACAGAAGTCTTTTCCAGGAATAATTTGAGGTCCGGATATCACACCTAATTCATGCAACCACAGTTTATCTTTTGCAAGAATGCCCTTTAATAATAATTCTTAAAATTGTTTGCTTGTCTCATTTTTAAAACTTGATACTATCTAATATTGTTTAATCTCCCTTGCATTTCAACCCGATATTTCCTATTGGCGTGATCTTCCATGTCTTTGCAAACCCATTGTTAAATGTGCAATACATTTTTTATTCAACCTTATATGGTTGTCAACATTCCAGTGCTCTCAACCTTCACCATCTTTATTTCATGATCATGAGTTGTAGTTCATTTCGTTGAGAGCTGATTCACACATCTACCTTACATCTCATTTATTCATAATGATAAGCTCGTATAACTTGTTCCGAATTCATAATATAATTCAACTCTCATTGGTGTGTGTGATTACGATTGTCATAATCCCCTTACTCTCTTTATTTTGAACTTCAACTCCCACACACATATCTTACATTTTGATAAATAAACTTCTGCATTCTCTATTTAATCTTATTGTTGTACTCGAATTGACTTCCTATGATCAAAGGCATGTTCCCATTGTAGCTTGCTCAATCTATTTATCTATCCATGGGCACTTTGCTCGTCCAATCCATTTATCTATCTATTACACTTTGCTTGTCTAATCTATTTGTCTATCTATTGCACTTTGCTTATCCAATCTATCTATCTATTTATTGTACATTGCTTGTCCCATCTATCTACTGCACTTATCTTGTTGCTTGCGGCTATAAAGTCACCTAGCTCAAGCTCAGTTGCTTGCCATCTTGTTTCCAATTCATCAGTTAAACTCGAGTATAACTATTCCATCTTTCTTCTTGGTTGATTATTTATTGGACCCTTTATGGTCCATATTTATGAACCACAATTCTTGTGGCATTATATTTCAAAATTCATGATACACTTATGGTTATCTTTATTTTAACCACCCATGATAATCTCTCCTTTATTAGCCTTTTCTAGTCTCATTGTTTATCTCTTTTGTATGCAATGATTCGCTTGGCTAAGAATTCCATCACTTTCATCCCTAACCATCATTTCATTGCCCATTATTAACCGGGAGCAGATCCTTGAGTAGTCTGATGAGGGGAGATCATGTGATGCATTAGGAATATCAGATGAGGACATTTTGATAAGGACATAGTCTCAAGCACTATCTAATTATATTAGAGTGAGTCAGAAGAAACATTAAGTATAAGGTCAGAGCTAACCCAAGCAAGCATTAAGAGGGAAAATTCAAGTACATGTTAAGGTGATACAAGGTCGACAAAAGAGTTGTGCTGGTAAAACAAAGAAATAACCAAAGTCTCAGATGGGTTATGAAGTATTTCAAAAGGCTTTTCTAATCAAGGTAGTAAGAGACCGACTATCCAAGGACAATTAGGGACTAGTTATATGGGGCCTTATGATTCATTGAAATGTTGGATCCTGTAGCTTGTTGACTGTACCTCCTGTTGAACCCAAACACGTATATAACGTGTTTTATAACTTGTAATAGTATCAGGGTACTTATCAAGGTATACAACAGTTTTCATTAGTGGACAAGATGATGAACCAGTAGTGAGCACTTCTTCACTAGTAACAAGGTTCTTTTCTTTCGAAGAGAATATCAATTTTGAATCAAAGTAATTGAGTTCATTGAAGCTATTGTGTGACAAGTATCCAGATCTACTACTGAAACATGGGATTAAGCAGTTATACAATACGTAAACACCCTTAATCGGAGTACATTGGGCAAATTATACCTCTTCAGAGGAAAGCAATGGGAACTAATGGCCCATGTGTTTTTAAAGCAGCATTGCATACATTTGGCAAGCGTTATAAGTTTTGAGGACAAAACTCTTTAAGAGAAGAAGGCTGTAATAACCCAACCCTAACCCATATTTATTTATTTAAATCATATTTATTTGTTTAATTAATCGTGTTTATTCATTTAATTTATCATGTTTATGGATTTAATTACTCATGGTAATTTGTCTAACCAAATCATATTTATTAATTCAATTACACTCAATTTATATATTTATCGAATTACCTTATGTCATTTAAGTTTTTCGCTTTCATTTATTGTATTCAATTATCCCAATTGGGGAATATGTTACTTGGGTCCCATTTTGCAATTCAAGTTTCATCGATTGTTAATTCAAGTTTTGTTGATTAATTAAATATCGGGTGAATCGATAGTAGGCCTCGATAATTATGGTTTAAGAAATTATTATTATTATCATTATCATTATTATTATTATTATTATTATTATTATAATTATTATTATTATTGTTATTATTATTATTATTATTATTATTATTATTATTATTATTGTTATTATTATTATTATTATTTTTATAACCTTGCCAAAATTTAATTTTGAGTTACATAAAAAAGTTATTGTTGCGAAGCGTTTTGTTCCCGAACTCAACCTATTTCGATCCAACTTGAAGCCCAACAGGCTTGCATTCTTTAACCTAACTAATTACCATGATTAAGCTTAACCATGCTTAGCTAAATAGTCACTTTTCTAGATAAAATTTCAGCCAAGTGTTTGATAAGTAAAAAATTCACAACAAAACTCCAAACCCATTTTCTCTCTCCTCTCTCCCCCTCTACACGGCTAGCACTGTTCCAGCATTGTTCTGGCCAGTTTTCGGTTAGTTTTTGGTCACCTTCGACCTCCCCCAATATCCTAGTATCACTAGCCACCATCCCCACTCCTCAAAACAACTAAGCATCACTACCATCTCTAGTTTTTTCAAGCTCAAAGTGGGTAATCTTGAGCTTAATCTGGTTGGTTTTGATTTTTATTTAGTTTTGACTCTTGTTTTGATATTTTTGATCATTGATCATGATGTTTTGATAAGAAATAAGAGTTATTTTGGCATTGATCATGGTGGAGTTAAGCTTGAATCATGCTAGGGCTTAGGGGTGATCATGTTCATACAAGCTTAAGTTAAAACCATGTTTATGGATTGATGTCTATTTGGTTTTATAGTATTTAGTTTTATTGATGATTATGATGATGTTTTTGGTGATTTGGAATGATTTCAAGTGAAGATTTGTGTGAAAAGAGAGGGAAAAGCTAAAATAGTGAGGGCTGAAAATTTCAGGAAAATAGGGCAGACTTCGGGATTAAATTGGTAATGATTGAGCCATGGAAAAATTATGATTTTTGGTGGTAGATAGTTTAGTATGTTAGCTTTCAAATGGATTTTGAATCGCCTTAATCTGAGGTCTGTGGAAACAATTATGGTTATTTTATCAAAACTGTGCATAATGGATCAAAAACTGACATACTTGGGTTTTAGCCCTATTTTGGGAACCCTATCGTGGGAATCATATTTTGTGTTGTAAATGAAAGTTTTTCATGACTTTGTAATCTTTTTGTATTGGGGTTTTAGGTCTCCATTTGAGGTCCAGGATGAAGGTTATAATTTTTGAAATGAACTGACCTATTTTGATGTAAATTGGGCTGTTATTGCAATTTCTACGCAGCATATACTTGGAGACAAATTCAGAAAACTGTATTGTAGATTTTCCACATTATTTTTGAATTTCCTATATGATTTCATGAATTTTTAGTTGAGTATTTTGAGTTTGGTGATTTTTAAAAGCATTTTGAGTGATTGTGTAAAGAGCAATAATAAAGATTAAGTGAGATTGATCATACACTCATTTTGTGTATTTTAGGACAAGTAAGGTCATCTAAGGGGGAAATGAATATTCATGGACTTTTGTAAAGATTTTAGCTTGATTAATGGGAAAGAAGGAGGCAAGTACATAATTTGGGAGCTTGTTTATGAGCTTTGAATTGTTTATGGATTTTACAAAGAAAATACCAAGTTTAGTGAGCTTAATAGCGTCTATTACATTCAATGATTCATTTGGGGTGCAGTTTTATATCTAATGGATTTATGAATGGACAAGTAAGGTCAATATTTATCAGACCAAGTTATTGCAGTTTATACTATTTTGAACCAAGATATATCTCTCTTGGCGTCAAACCTTTGTTACTTACTCACTTCAGAATGTATCAAAAGTATTTATCATGCCAATCTAGTGTACTCGCTATTATATTGAATCAAGTTGTACATCAGCAAGCCTTAAACCCGTATCAGTAACCTATTTCAGAAAAGGCCACAACCACTCTCTCTATTGTCACCATCAAGGCTTTTTCCTTTGTAATCTCATTTATCTCATTGTGGATTATTTGACTTTCATTTTCTTTATATCAGATTTAATTACTTTTATTAATTCAGTTTTGAAGTTATATTGAAATACCCAAGTTATGTATACCATTTAATTACTCAATTTCTATTATACATACTTTAACTTACTCAATTATGCGAGTAAGGATCATTTACTGACTACACATACCTACAATGACATTTATGAAACAGAGTCGAGGCCTATTATCGTTCCATATTATGCATAAGTGTTGTCAAGTCAGAACATGTTTATCAAGTCAGATGATAGTTTTTTTAAAGACTCAAGGTATGTTTATTGCCTGTATCTTCAGAAAGCAGAAAAATGTTTATCAAGTTATAACTCTTAATGAGTTTATCAATGAATGAGTTTATACAGTGATTTGTCATTTAGCTTGTAACCCCGTTAGTTATCATCTATGGGGCGTCAGCCCATCATTTACCTGCGCACCTTGAGGCCAACTCTTGATTGAGTTGACAGATGTACACCTATTTATAGATCACATCATTGCAAGGGCTTCACATCCAGATAATAATAAGCAATTCAGTTTCATATTACTTTCATTTTCATTGTTATTACAAACTAAATAAATTGCAAAAGCGGGTACTCATCAACAGTATTTTTACGCTCATTTTATAATACAGGAATGCATGTACTGAGTTTTTGCTCACATTTTCGAATTGTTTTCATGTTTTTCATTTTAGATGATGAAGTATCACATGTTTCTCCTTTTAGCAAGCCCTTTTAAAAGTCATCAGATGCTCACAGTGGATTCAGCATAGCATAAATGTTGGAATCGGCCTCAGGGTCAAGTTGGGTCTATATTCAATATACTTGTGTAGTGTGGAGTGCGAGTTAGGACATGGTATGATTAAGTCGATGGTGTTGAAGTTGAACTATTATGGACTTTGGTCTTGAAGTGTTTCAGTTAATAGATTTTGTGATTGTGAACATAAGTTGCAAGATTAAATGGTTTCAGTGAGCCTTGTCCTTATCATGATGGCAGTAGCGCCTTCTATCATTAAGTCTTCCGCTGCAGTTTTTCCATAAATCATATCATTAGTATTTTGGGGGCGTTACAGGTTTGAAGAGAGAAAGAGGGAGGTGTAGAGAGAGAGAGAGTTGAAGATGAAGAAGAAGATGGGTGAGAATGAAGGGTTACCACCGTTAAAACCCTTGACCACAGCCTGTAGCGGCCCACCACGATTCGTGTGGGTCACCATGGGCTAACTGTGGTGTCTGCTGGACACTGGTATTTTTGTTTTCCTGGTTGCACCCTACGGGCTATATTAGAGGACTGCGGTCCGTGGTGCCCGACATTTTTTTCTTATTTTTTCTCTTATTTTTTTCTTTTTTTCTTTATTTTTTTCATTTTCTTTTTATTTTTTACTCCCTTTTTTTCTTTTGTACTATGAAACACTACAAGAAAAATGAAAATCAAAGCTATAAAAGGGGTTGGGGTTGCCTCCAAAGAAGTGCTCTTTTAAGGTTAAGAGCTTGACCATGATTCTATGTTTGGTTTGGATCGGTGAGTGTACGGGCGGTGGCCTTATCAATAGGTTATCCCACAAGATAGTATTTTAGCTGCTGTCTATTGACTATGAACGCACTTGTAGACTCACTCCATACTTCAACCGCTCCACTAGGTTGAACTTTGGTGACTTGAAATGGTCCAAACCACTGGGATCTTAGCTTGCTCAGAAATATTCTCAATCTCGAGTTGAACAATAGGACCATGTCACCTTTTTCAAATCTCTTTTTAATGATGTGTTTGTCATGCCATCTCTTAGTTCGCTCTTTATAGATGCATGAACTCTCATAGGCCTTCAACCATAGTTCATCTAGTTCATTCAATTGCAAGAATTTCCGTTCTCTAGCTGCTTTAAGATCAAAATTGAGTGTCTTTATAGTCCAATATGCCTTATATTCCAACTCTACTAGTAAGTGCACTAACTGGTATGAAGTCGTGCCTAAAGGAGTCTTATAGGAGGTGCGATAACCCAAAGAGAATCATCAAGCTTGAGTGACCAATCTTTGCAGGACTGATCCACCGTTTTCTCCAATATACTCTTCAACTCCCGATTCAAGAGCTTTACTTGTCCACTTGTTTGGAGATCGTAAGCTATAGCAACCTTATGAAACACCCCATATTTCTTCAATAGTGACTTAAGAGGGTTGTCGCAAAAGTATGTTCCATTGTCACTTAGGAGAGCTCGGCCTCAGTGTGCCAAACCTTATGAAAATATTCTTCTTGAGGAACTTAATGACAACCTTGGAATCATTGGTCGGGGCGACAATGGCTTCCACCCATTTAGAAACATAGTCAACCGCCCCAAGAATATAAAGGTTGTTACGAGAAGGAGGAAAAGGACCCATGAATTTAATCCCCCATACATTGAACAACTTAGCCATAAGTATGCCACTTTGAGGCATCTCATGCCTCTTGGTAATATTCCCCGTTCTCTAGCATCTATCGTAAGTCATGATAAATTTTCTTGCATCCTTGAAAAGCGTGGGCCAATGGAAACCTTCTTGGAGTACTTTCGTAATCGTCTTATCCAGTCTAAAGTGTCCCTCCATAGGTTGAAGCATGGCAATGGTACAAGACACTCTGGACTTCATCTTCCAGCAAGCATCTTCTACAGACCCCATCTCCATGCAGCTTGTAAAGAAGAGGCTCTTCCCACACATAGTATTTGGTGTCAGAAAGGAATTTCTTTCATTATTGGTAGGACAATCCTGGAGGTAGCACCCTGCACACTTTGAAGTTGACCAAATCAGCATACCATGGGATGGCTTGGTGGGAAATGGTGAAGAGTTGCTCATCGAGGCAGGAGTCATCAATAGGAAGCTCTTCACTAGGAGTACCCTTGGGGCCTAGGCGAGATAGATGATCGGTAATCACATTTGCCAATCCGGCCTTGTCGTTGATTTCCAAATCAAACTCTTGAACAAGGAGGACCCAGCGAAAGAGTCGGGGCTTGGAGTCTGATTTCTTCATTAAGTGCTTCAAAGCGGCATGATTAGTGAAGACAATGACCTTGGAATTGACCAAGTAAGATCGAAATTTTTCCAGGGCAAAGACAACTTATAAGTGCTTAATGTACACATGATTTTAGGGCCATTTTGCCACGTTTTTTAGGAGAATTATGCGCTTTAAGTTACTTTTTATACTCCTATTCTCGATTCATGCTTGGGTATGGTTGTTTGATGTGTTTTACAGGATTTTAGGCCTTTTTACCCATCATTTGACCCTCATTGGATGTATTTTGACCTCCCCCATGGACACCCATGCGATGCTACGCCCGTGGAGCAAGACACGAGTAGAAAAACATTCCCAGCAAAGGCCACGATCGGATCGTGGTGAGCTGTGTAACTATTGCCTCTTTATTTTCCTTCGGCTGTGTGGCCGAAACATCGAAACTTCTCTATAAAAGTCTCATCGTTTAGAAGAGAAAGCATAGCATAGCTCACTTTCTTTCTCAAAATTTTGCTCTCTTTAGTTAGGATTTTTTGTTTGGTTATTGTTTTAGTGAGAACTCTTGAGTGTGTTTGGCTTTGAGGGTGTTTAAAGCCCTTAGTTAAAGGCTGTCTCTGTCAAGCCCTTTCTCTCAGATTTCACCAAATTGTTGGTTAGTTTTCAATCTTTAATCATGTGTGAGTAGTTTATTTTGTCTAGGAATTCATTAGTTTATGAAAGTGTAGTTGGATCATATTTTAATCAATAGAATTATACTCGTTTCATGATTGGTTTGATTTCATTCTATTAAGTGATTATCTTGTTGTGAGTGGATTTTTGGCCAAAGTTTGCTTGCTCACTTGAAACAATTAAGTGAAAAATTGAAATATGACATTTGATTATTGGACTGCTTGATAAAACCTAGCATAGCGTCGTTTCGAAAGAGAAATTTGCATGTTGGGAGGACTAGAGTGTAATCGAAAATATTCAACTAGGATTGAGGCAAATTAGTTTAAAAGAACGACTTTTAATTAGTTTAGGCAAATTTGATTGATTTCGAAAGAACAAACTAAATTTTTGGACAGATTGCAATTCCTTGAAATTAACCGATTAGAGAAAGCACATGTTTATCATTTTGATCAAATCACCTTTCTTAACTACAAGAATTCCTAGGCATTTTTCCTTAATTGATTTAGAATTAGTAAATTTGAAGTGTTGAATCAAAGCCCCTTGATTTAGTATTTGCTTAGCATATTCTGATGGACAAAACTCGAAAGATTACTTTGGTCCCTAAGGATGATCTCTTTATCAATACTATGACTACCCATGCGCTTGCGGCAGTGGTCAAGTTTTTGGCGCCATTGCCGGGGACTAATTTGTTAACTGTTGAGTTAGTCTTACGAAAGTGACTAAGTATTTTATTGTCTTTTACCTTTATTTTTCTTGTTTGATTGTGCTAGCAGTGTTGGTGATAGTGCTTGCAGGAATCTTCTCCGTTTATGCGAAGTCCATTCCTATACGAGCCTAATCCCGATATCAAGAGGACTTTCTGCTTAAGGAGAAAGAACCTAATCCTGATATCAAGAGGACTTTCTGCTTAAGGAGAAAGAAGCAAAAGATTGAAGAACAAGGACGCGAGGCAAGAAAGAATCCAACAAACATGGCGGGGAGAGGAGGTGGCCAAAAAAGGACGCTTCAGGATTTCCTTACCGATGTAATCCAAAGGATCACCTCAAGCATCACTCACCCTAATGTTGATGCCAATAATTTTGAGCTCAAACTAGCACTTATTTCCATGGTGCAACAATCCCAGTTTGGAGGAACTCCTTTGGAAGACCCGAATCTACACCTCTCTGTCTTTTCAGAGGTATACAACACATTAAAGCTCACTGGAATCTCTACTGATGCCATTTGATTACGATTATTTCCCTTCTCATTAAGTGATAAAGCAAGAGCTTGGCCACATTCCTTGCCATCAGGATGTATTACCACTTCGGATAAGTTAACAAGAGTTTTCCTCACCAAGTTTTTCCCTCCAAGCAAAACGGCAAGTTTGATGAATCAAATCACCAACTTTATGCAAAAAGATAAAGAGACGCTCTATGAAGCTTAGGAGCGGTTTAAAGATTTGCTGCGTTTATGCCCCCATCATGGTCTTCAACGGTGGATGATTATCCAAGCTTTTTGTAATGGTGCGACCAAAGCAGTTCGGTCCAATTTTGATGCGGCGGCGGGAGGAACCTTGATGAACAAAACTAAAGATGAGGCTTATAACCTAGTTCAAGAGATGGCAC
This sequence comes from Carnegiea gigantea, assembly GCA_029747015.1. Lineage (NCBI taxonomy): Eukaryota > Viridiplantae > Streptophyta > Magnoliopsida > Caryophyllales > Cactaceae > Carnegiea > Carnegiea gigantea. The sequence continues at coordinate 433,497 of JAKOGI010000451.1, forward strand.
TTAACAATTTCCAATGGTCCACTGGACAAGGCCAACCTAAACGGTTAGAGGTAAGTCTGAAGTTGATGTACTTACTTTGCTTTCTGCTAAAGTAGATGCTATGACTCAAAGATTGTACCGAATAAATTTTAATGCTGTAAATTCTAGTGCCCCTTTCCCTTGTAAAATTTGTGGTTCTAATGAGCATGTGACTTTGAATTGTCAAGTTGGAAGTCCTTTTTCCCAAGACCCCAGTGAAGTTAACTATTTTTAAAACTTCAACCTAAGATCGACCAATGAGCCTTACTCTAGTATGTATAATTCGGGTTGGAAGAATCATTCGAATTTCTCATATAGGTCTAATCCAAACCCTTCGAATATGCCCCCAATGAATGATAGACCACCTCTTGGTTTTCAATGAATCTCATTTCCCTTCTCAAGTACCCCTAAAGTCCAACTTAGAAGCAATGGTAGAAAGTATGCTTATGGCACAACAAAAGCAGGATGAGTATATTAAGCAATTAGTCTCAAAGGTTGATGTGCTTACAACTCATAACAAGATGTTTGAAGCCCAGATTGCCCAAAAAGCTAGCCTTTCAGCGATGTCCCTAGAAAGACTTCCTAGCAAGCCAGAACCTAATCCTAGGAAGCAATGCAATGCTATGATTTTGAGAGCAGGGAAACAACTAGAGGGGCCTAAGGGGATTACCAACAATGAGTCTTTGAATGACCAAAATGAACAAATTGAGAATGTTGTGGAAGAGGAGTCCACACCCTCTAAGGAGGTGATTGGTGATGTTGCGCATAAGTCTAACGATGTTCCTAAGGACCCTAAGATCATTTCCCTAAAACCCTACACCCCACCTTTATCATTTCCTCAAAGGATGGCTAAAGCAAAACTTGATTTGCAATTTGAGAAGTTTTTAGAAGTCCTTAAGAAACTCTGCATCAACATTCTATTTACTAAATCCCTGACTCAAATGCCTTCATATGCTAACTTTTTGAAAGAAATTCTGTCCAACAAAAGAAAGCTAGAAGAACATAAAACTGTTGCTTTGACTGAAAAATACAGTGCAACGATCCAAAACAAGCTTCCAGCTAAGCTGAAGGATCCTGACAGTTCTTCAATTCCTTGCCTGATAGGGAATGTGCCTATAGATGGTGCTTTGTGTGATTTAGAGTCAAGCGTGAGCTTGATGCCCCTTTCTCTATGTGAAAAATTAGAACTAGGAGAAATGAGACCGACTACTATCTCCTTATAATTGGTGGGCCATTCTGTGAAATACCCTATGGGTGTTTTAGAGGTTGTTCTAATAAAAGTAGGAGATTCATATGTACCGATTGACTTTGTAATTTTAGACATAGAGGAGGACACGCACACCCCCATCATTCTTGGGAGGCCATTCTTGGCCACCACAGGGTGCTACATTGATGTGAAGAACAGTACGCTATCTTTTGATGCAGGTGATGATCATATGGAGTTTAATTTACTAAAAGTTGCTAAATTTCCTTCCATATCTGATGAGTGTAATAAGATTGATGTTGTTGATGGATTGATACAGGAAACTGTATCTAACCTTGATTCTTGTGATCCTCTTGAGCACTTGATGTTGAATAATAGCATCTCTAGCTGAATGTACCCAACTTCTGGAAGTCTCCCCACCAATTCCGCCTTCTATTGCTAAGGTCGAATCATTACAAGATGAAAATAAGCCCTCATCTAATGAGGAAAAAGCTCCTAAGGTAGAACTGAAACCTCTCCCTTCATCCCTGAGGTATGAATTTCTTGGGCCGAAAGCTACATATCTTGTGATTGTGAAGGCAAGCTTGAATGCATCCCAAATTGACTTTCTGCTTAGAGTACTTAGGAAGCATCGTAAAGTCATAGGATACACCATTGATGACTTAAAAGGAATTCATCCTTTTTTGTGTATACTTCGAATCTTAACAAAAGACAACCATACGCCTTCAATTGAACACCAAAGAAGATTGAACCCTACCATGCAAGAGGTGGTAAAAAAGGAAATTTTGAAATTGCTTAAAGCCGGCATTATCTACCCTATCTCCGATAATGCGTGGATAAGCTTGGTCCATGTTGTACCTAACAAAGAAGGGATAACTGTTGTAAAAAAATGAGAATAATGAGCTAATCCCTACTAGGGCTGTCACGGGGCTAGCGTATGTGCATTGATTATCGAAAATTGAATAAGGGAACCTGTAAAGATCATTTTCCCTCTCCTTCATTGACCAGATGCTTGAACGGTTGGTTAAGGACTCATATTTTTGCTACTTAGATGGATATTCATGATTTTTTCAAATCCCTATCTATCCTAGTGACCAAGAAAAGACTGCTTTTACATGTCCTTATGGTACATATGCTTATAGAAGGATGCTATTTGGGTTATGCAATGCCCCTGCCACATTTCAACGTTATATGATGGCTATTTTTTCTTATTTCATTGAGGACATAATGGAAGTCTTTATGGATGATCTTTCTGTGTATGGTACAACGTATGATCATTGCATGGATAACTTATCTAAGGTTTTGCAAAGATACGAAGATGTGAATTTGGTCTTGAATCGGGAGAAATGTCATTTTGTGGTGCAAGAGGGGGTTGTCCTTGGTCATGTTATCTCTACAAAAAGCATTGAAGTTGACAAAGCAAAGCTGGAGGTGGTTGACAAATTGCCTCCACCAACTTCTGTAAATGGTGTGAGGAGTTTTCTCTAACACATCGATTTTTACCGGTAGTTCATGAAGGGTTTTTCAAAAATTGTAAAACCTCTCAACCAATTGCTTGTCAAGGATGTTCCTTTTGAGTTTAATGAAGAATGCTTGAGTGCTTTTCACAGGTTAAAAGAGGCATTAATCATCGTCCCAGTAATGCAAGCCCCAAATTGGGAGCTACCTTTTGAAGTAATGTGTAATGCAAGTGATTATACAGTGTGCGTTGTTTTAAGCCAACGAAAGGATAATAAGCCATATGCCATATACTATGCAAGCCGTACTCTTGACGGGGCTCAAGTGAATTATGCCACGACGGAGAAGGAATTCTTAGTGGTTGTCTTTGCCTTGGAAAAATTTCGATCGTACTTGATGAATTCTAATGTCATTGTTTTATAGATCATGCCACTTTGAAACATTTAATGAAGAAATCCGACTGCAAACCCCAACTCATCCGATGGGTCCTCCTTCTTTAAGAGTTTGATTTAAAGATCAAAGATAAGGCCAGGTTGGCAAATGTGGTTGCCGATCATCTACCTCGCCTAGGCCTTGAGGCCACTCCTGATGAAGAACTCCCCATTGATGTTTCCTTCCCCGATGAGCAACTATTTGCCATATCCCAAGAAGCTACCCCATGGTATGTTGATTTGGTTAACTTCAAGGTGTGCGCAGTGTTACCTCCAGGATTGTCCTACCAACAAAGAAAGAAGTTCTTTACCGATGCCAAATATTATGTATGCGAAGAAACTTTCCTTTACAAGCTATGTGGAGATGGGATTTACAGAAGATGCTTGCCTGAAGATGAGGTCCGTAGTGTCTTGCACTATTGCCATGCTTTAACCTATGGCAGCCACTTTAGACCAGATAAAACAATTGCGAAAGTACTCTAAGTAGGCTTCTATTGGCCCACACTCTTCAAAGACGCAAGAAAATTTATCATGACTTTGATAGATGTCAACAAATAGGGAACATTTTCAAGAGGCATGAGATGCCTCACAATGGCATACTTAAGGTAGAGTTGTTTGATGTTTGGGGGATTGACTTCATAGGTCCTTTTCCTCCTTCCCATAACAACCTTTACATCCTTATACTGTTGACTATGTTTCTAAGTAGGTGGAATCCGTAGCCTCCCCAACAAATGATTTCAAGGTTGCCTTTAAGTTTCTGAAGAAAAATATTTTCACAAGGTTTGGCACGCAAAGAGCTCTTCTAAGTGACAATGGCATACACTTTTGTAACAAGCGCCTTGAGTCACTATTAAAAAATATGGGATATTTCATAAGATCACTACGACTTACCATCCCCAAACAAGTGGGCAGGTGGGGCTCTTGAATAGAGAATTGAGAAGCATATTAGAATAAACGGTGGATCGTTTCCGTGAGGATTTTTCCTTTAAGCTTGATGATGCTCTTTGGGCATACCATACAACTTACAAGACTCCTCTAGGCACTACTCCATACTAGTTGGTATTTGGGAAGTCTTGTCACTTACCAGTAGAGATGGAACATAAGGCATATTGGGCTATAAAGACACTCAATTTTGATCTTAAGGCAGCCGGAGAACGGAGATTCTTGTAACTAAATTAGCTAGATGAACTAAGGTTGAAGGCCTATGAGAGCTCGCATATTTACAAAGGTGAACTAAGAAGTGGCACAATAAGCGTATAATGAAGAGGAAGTTCGAAAAAGGTGACATAATCCTATTGTTCAACTGAAGATTGAGATTGTTTCCAGGCAAACTAAAATCCCGATGGTCAGGACCATTTAAGATTACCAAAGTCCAACCTAATGGAGCAGTTAAAAAATGGAGTGAGTCTACCAGTGCATTCACATTCAGTGGACAATGATTTAAACCACATCTTGTGGGACAACCTATTGATGAGGCCAATGTCCATACGCTTCCTGATCCGGACCGAGCATAGAAGAAGAGTCAAGCTCTTGACCTTAAAAGAGCGTTTCTTGGGAGGCAACCCAAGTTCTTTTTCATTTTCTTTTCTTAGCTTTTTATTATTTATAGCCAAAAAAGAGGGGAAAAAAACAAAAACATGAAAAAAAAAGAGAAAAGAGACCAAAACAAAAAAAAAAGAGAACAAAAGTGAGACCCAAAAAAAAGAAAAATTTATGTAAAATCTTTGGCACCATGGACAAGAAACTAAGCACCACGGCCGTGAGGTGCCAAACCAGGAAAACCGAAAAAAATGGTGTCAGCAGACACCACGGTCAGACCGTGCTGAACGCCATGGTCTGTGGTGCCCTGCTACGGCCTGCGGTCAAAGGTTTTGACTACAGTGACCCTTCAATTTTTCCCAATTCTTCTTCTTCTTCGAAGCTCTTTCTCTCTCTACCGCCATTTTCTCCCTCTAAACCTCCATAGCTAACACCTTGAATCCTACCTCATTTCTTCTCATTTTTTCACCCATTTTCACTCAAAATTCATCCTTTTCACTTAAACTTTCTCTTTCTTCAACAAATTTTATCTCTTTTTTCTTCTTTTTCTTCAAACTCATCTCACCTTCACTCATCCACCATAATCATCTTTTTTCTCTCTAATTATTCTTCTTTTTACTTAAAATCATCATGTTTCTTCCTCAAATTTTCTTATTTAGGTTTTAGTTTTAGTTTTTGTTTCATTTCGCAACAATGGAACCAACAAAAAGACATAGGAGTATTAAGGAGGTTGGATCCTCAAGTCAAGCACTAACCCGACCTCAAAGGACATCCCGAACCTCCAGCAATGCACGTGCTCAAGATAACATTCCTCACCCCCTTAGTTTAACGAATCCTGATCATGTTTCTAGATATAATTGTTTGAATGAGCACATAGCTGTGGCAGCTCGATATTATAATGGGGGTTTATTAGCTCGATTAGAAATGTTAGATGATATTAGGTGGTTGTTTGCACGAGGTGATATATGACACTTTATTGAAATAAAAGAGCATACCTACCGAGACCTGACCTTAGAGTTCCTGAGTACACTCCATGTCGAGATCACTAGAGGCCCTTAATGTCAAGCCGGGTACATATCGTTTTATTTGCAAGGACAATTATACGAATTGAACTTAGGTACCTTTAACGGTATATTCGGTTTTCCACCTAGTATGGATTTATTGAACCGACAAGTCCCCCGCGAATTCAACCCGAATGCATTTTGAGGTGTGCTTTCGGGGAGTGTTAGATACAGCACTGATTCATCAAAGTGCACACACATTAGGAACCCTTGCATTAGAGTAGCTAAGCATATCCTGGTTTGCTGTTTTTTTGCTCGAGATGATAGTCTGAATGTCCTGAGATTGTTTGAGTTGTACTTCTTATCCTGTATGCTTGAGGGTCCAGCTTGACCGTGGTTCATTTTTGGCCAGGCGATTGTATAGTGCTGCTGTTAGCACTAAGAGCGGAATAGTCATTGGTGGTATTGTGACTACTATTGCTAGATTTTTGCGTATTGAGCCCAATCCTGAGGATATAGTTTTTAAGTCCAAGCGGCTTGATCACGCCTTTGAAATTATGAATTTTTGTAAAGTTGAGGCTGGGGGTTTGTGTTGGATTTACCTTGGGGACCGGCTTTTGTTGCTTCTCAATGTCGATCGAAGCACCGTACGTCACCGGGCTAACCTTTATTGAGTACCTGGTGATGCCGAGGTTGTTTAACCTGCACCCCATCATCTAGTCCCTCATTCTAGTCGAGCCGGACCTAATTCTTCCTCTTAACTACCCCTTCCTGACTATACCAACGCCCAAGCGGCCCTTAGATCCATCCAAGAGGAGCAAGTGTCCCTTAGAGCCTTTGTTGCTTTTGAGAACGCTGCTCTTTGGGCTTTTGTCCAAGAGTACCACGATGAGCTTCATGGGATGCTTGCTACCCAGACTCAATATTTTCAAGACTATATAGCATATTTAGAGACGTTGCGGGATTGGCATATATCCTATAGCCAACCACCCCATCCTCTTTCACCACCTCCTTTCTGATATCTTTGTGCTACTCCCTTTTTATTTTTCTATTATATGCCCACATTGAGGACAATGTGTGAGTTAAGCATGGGGGAGTTAATTGCTATATTTGGCATCTAACGTGTGCTTTGGTGTGCTTGTGCATTGTATATATTGTTTGTAACAGTTGTTTTTGGATGTGTCATTGTATTTTTTTTTAAGAAGCATTTTAGAAGTATATTTGATTTATTCTCTTCTTTTTTCAGTTTAGATTTCATTTTTAGTTTTAGTTTCTTTCAGTGTTTTTACATTTTTAGGATTTTAGTTTCCATTGTTATTAGCAGCGTGCTTAAAAAAGAAGAAAAAAATTTTAAAAATTTTTTTAAAAAAAGAAAAAAATCCTCCGATGATGATCTTTGTAGACTAGGTAGACCTCTTTGATTTAGTTCGATCCTTTGATTCGCCCAATTGTGCATAAAATGCTTGAGAATGAGTTTTCGAAAATGAGCTCCATGTTTTGACCATGTGTTGAATGCGAGTTGATTACCCCATGAGTCTTTATATGAATTTTGGCATGTGTTTACTAATAAGTTAGTTATAACCTTGGTAGATATCCCGTGAGGCTCTGAGCTTTTCAAGACTATTTATCAATTTAGTCTCATGATTTTTTCATGTGTGACTCTTCCTTAACATCAATTCTCCAAAACCTGCTTTGATTCTCATTCAAGATCACATTTCGTATATGCATTTGGGAAATATGATTGAGGCATTTTTCTTTGATTTGTTAAACCTAACGGCCAAATAGCCTCCTTTGCTATACATTATATCCTTTGCTAGCCCCTTTGAGCTTTTATCCGTTTTTTTTTTTTTTAATTTGAACCTCCTACTAGAGCCTATGGCCAAATGATTGTCTCACCCTTAAGCTGGACTAGAGGAGCGTTTTATTCATTTGCATCAAGTTTTATTTGGGGGCTAGGAAGGAGAGTTGAGATCTTTTAGTGGATTTTGGATGTTTGGTAAAGGGATGTGTAATCTTGATTGATAGAAAGGAAATCCCTTGTCTTATTTTACAAAGTTTAGAGAAGAGAGTTAGAATTTAAATTTCATATGGATTTCCCTTGGCTAACTCTTTTAAAACCCAAAAAAAAAAAAAATCAATAGAACAAGAGAAAAAGAGCACAAAAAGAAAGGAAAGAAAAAGAAAAGAAGAAAAGTGAATAAGAAAGAGAGTATTAGCCTTGTTGGAATTGTAATTTTTTATTATTTTTCAACTCTTGGCCTTATAAGGATGTTGTATGATGCATTGGAATTATTTGGCTCTTAGTCTATGGCTTCTAGCTCCTTATTCCAAAACATTTGTTCATCTCTTACCTTTACCCATGGCCCCATCATAATCCTCTGAAAGTCCTCATGATTGTCTAGTGTGTTTGCATATTAGTGATGGTGAATTTGGAAGTTTTGTCAAGCTAATTGTGGATTTGAGTCTATGGAATGAGAATTGAGGGAACCTGCATAATTTTTTTTTTTCCAAACAGATGAGTGATGAGTGTCACATAACTATAGTGAGGTTCTACTGGCCATGCTAGCTTCATTTGTTTCATGTGTTGAGTGACTGTACCTGATGATTCGGGGAGATTGATTAAAATTTGGCATTGTGGTCTATGAAGTGGTTTTTGAAAGTTTCATTCCCTAGTCTATTTGCTAATGATTTTTCCATCTTTTTGGGCTACATTTGGATTAGCTTTGCCATTAGAATGTTACCTATATCTATTCTAAGGAGGTTATGTATATTTTTGGTTTTAGCAATGCTTGAGGATAAGCAACATTTTAAGCTTGGGGGAGTTTAATAAGTGCTTAATGTATACATCATTTTAGGGTCATTTTGCCACATTTTTTAGGAGAATTATGTGCTTTAACTTACTATTTATACTCCTATTCTCGATTTCTGCTTGCATATGGCTGTTTGATATGTTTTACAGGATTTTAGGCATTTTTACCCAACATTTGACCCTCATTGGATGTATTTTGACCTCCCCTATAGACACCCATGTGATGCTATGCTCGTGAAGCAAGACAAGAGCAGAAAACCCGTTCCACCCAAGACCATGGTCGGACCATGGTGCCCCCCGAACCGTGGTGAGCTGTGTAACTGTTGTCTCTTAGTTTTCCTTCAGCTGTGTGGCTAAAAACATCCAAGCTTATGCATAAAGTCTTGCAGAGCAGCAAAGAGAGAAGAGGAAGCATAACTTAGTTCACTTTCTTTCTCAAAATTTTGCTCTTTTCAGTTAGGATTTTTAGTTTGGTTATTGTTTTAGTGAGAAATCTTAAGTGTGTTTGGTTTTGAGGCAGTTCAAAACCCTTGGTCGAAGGCTATCTCTGTCAAGCCCTTTCTCTCAGATTTCACTGAATTTTTTTTTTTCAATCTTTAATCATGTGTGAGTAATTTATTTCATCTAGGAATTCGTTAGTTTATGAAAGTGTAGTTGGATTATATTTAGTCAATAGAATTGTGCTTGTTTCATGATTGGTTTGATTTCGTTCTATCAAGTGATTATCATGTTGTGAGTAGATTTTTGGCCAAAGTTTGTTTGCTCACTTAAAACAATTAAGTAAAAAACTGAAAGGTAACATTTGATTGTTAGACTGCTTGATAGAACCTAGTATAGCGTCGTCTCAAAAGAGAGATTTGCATGTTGGGAGAACTAGAGTGTAATAAAAAATATTTAACTTGGATTAAGACAAATTAGTTTGAAAGAATGACTTTTGCTTAGTTTAAGAAAATTTGGTCGATTTCGAAAGAAGAAACTAAATTTTTGGATAAATTGCAATTCCTTAAAATTCACCGATTAGAGAAAAGCTTATGTTTATCATTTTGATCCAATCACCTTTCTTAACTACATGAATTCCTAGGTTGTTTTCCTTAATTGATATAGAATTAGTAAATTTGAAGTTATTGAATCAAAACCCCTTGATTTAGTATTTGCTTAGCATTTTCTAATAGACAAAGCTCGATAGATTACTTTGGTCCCTGAGGATGATCTTTTTATGTATACTACGACTACCCATGCACCTATGGTACTGGTCAACAACCGCTAAGAATTCTTTCTCCGTCGTGGCATAATCCACTTGAGCCTCATCAAGAGTAGGACTTGCATAGTATATGCCGTATGGCTTATTGTGCTTCTGTTGGCCAAGAACGGCGCCCAATGTGTAGTCACTTGCATCACACATTACCTTAAAAGGTAGCTTCCAATCTGGGGCTTATATGACTGGAGCCGTGGTTAATGCCTATTTTAACCTGAGAAAAGCACTCATACATTCTTTATTAAATTCAAAAGGCACATCCTTGACAAGCAATTGGGTGAGAGATTTTGCGATTTTCGAAAAATCCTTTATAAACCGCCAGTAAAAACCGACATGTCCAAGAAAACTCCTCACACCCTTTACAGAAGTTGGTGGGGGCAATTTTTCAATCACCTCCACCTTTGCTTTGTCAACTTAAATGTCTTTGTTAGAGATGACATAACCTAGGACAACCCCTCTTGTACCATAAAATGATACTCCTCCCAATTCAAAACCAAATCTACATCTTTACATCTTTATAAGACCTTGGACAAATTATTTAAGTAATGGTCATAGGTTGTACCATACATAGAACAATCTTCCATAAAGACTTCTATTATGTCCTCAATAAAATCTGAGAAAATAACTATCATGCAACGTTGAAATGTAGCAAAGACATTGCACAATCCAAATGGCATTCTCCTATAAGCATATGTACCATAAGGACAAGTAAAAGTAGTCTTTTCTTGATCACTAAGATGGATATGGATTTGAAAAAAACCAGAATACCAGTCAAAGTAGTAAAAAATATGGGTTCTTAGCCAATCTTTCAAGCATTTCGTCAATGTAGGGAAGCGAGAAGTGATCTTTACGGGTGGCTTTATTCAATTTCTAATAATCAATGCACATACGCCATCCTGTAACAGTCTTAGTGGCAATTAGCTAACTATTCTCATTTTTGGCAACAGTCATCCCCCTTTCTTAGGGGCAACGTGGACCGAGCTTACCCACGTACTATCGGAGATAAGGTAGATAATGCCGGCTTTAAGCAATTTCAAAATTTACTTCTTGACCACCTCATGCAGGTTAGGGTTCAACCTTCTTTGGTGTTCAATTGAGGGCTTATGGTCATCTTCCATTAAGATTCGATGCATACGTAGAGAAGGATGAATTTGTTTTAAGTCATCAAGAGTATATCCTATGGCTTTACGATGCTATCTAAGTACTCTAAGCAAAGATGCATTGAAACTTGCATTCACAATCACAAGATATGCAAAGTTGGGTCCAAGAAATTCATACCTCAAGGAGGAAGGGAGAGGTTTCAGTTCTACCTCAGAAGCTGGCGCCACATCAAACAAGGGTTTATTTTCAACCTTTAATGGTTCCACCTTGGTAAGGGAAGGTAGAATTGGTGAAGAGGCTTCCAAAAGTTGAGCACACATGGCTACTTTAGGATTTTTATCCTTAGTAGTGCTATTATTGAACATTAAGTGCTCAAGAGGATCATTAGAATCAACATTAGACACGGTTTCCTATAGCAAACCATCAACCACATCAATCTTATTGCACTCATCAGAAATAGAAGGGAATTTAGAAGCTTTAAACATGTTAAACTCCATATGATCGTCCCCTACGTATAGCTTACCGCTTTTCATGTTAATACGGCACCCAGCGGTGGCCAAGAATGGCTTCCTAAGAATGATGGGGGTGTGCATATCCTCTTCCATTTCTAAAATCACAAAGTCTACTGGCACATGCAAATCTCCTACTTTTATTGGAACATCCTCTAAAACACCCACAGGGTATTTCACAGACCAATCTGCCAATTGTAAAGAGATAGCAGTCGGTCTCATCTGCCCTAGTTCTTATTCTCACACACAGAAAGGGGCATCAAGCTCACACTTAACCCTACATCACATAAAGCACAGTTTATAGACACATTCCCTATCAGGCAGGGAATTAAAAACTGCCAGGATCCTTAAGCTTAGCAGCAAGCTTGTTTTGGATTGCAGCACTGCACTCTTCAGTCAAAGCTACAGTCTCATGTTCCTATAGCTTTATTTCGTTAGATAGAATTTCTTTGAAAAATTTAGCATATGAAGGCATTTGTGATAAAGCATCAATAAATGGAATGTTTATGTAAAGTTTCTTAAGGACCTCTAAAAACTTCCTAAATTACAAATAAAGTTTTGCTTAAGCCATTCTTTGAGGAAATGGTAAAGGTGGGGTGTAGGGTGTTGGGGAAATGATCTTAGGGTCCTATTAACCTCATCAGACTTATGCACAACATCACCAATCAGCTCATTAGAGGGTATAGGCACCTCTTTCTCAACATTCTCAACATGCTTATTCTTATCATGCAAAGACTCATCATTGGTAACCCCCTTAGGTCCATCTAGCTGTCCTTCCCCCCCCAAAATCATACCATTACATTGCTCTTTAGGGTTAGGCTCGGGCCTACTAGGAAGTCTACTCAGGGATGTAGATGAAAAGTTAGCTTGTTGGGTAATTTGAGCTTCCAACATCTTATTGTGAGTTATAAGAGCATTACCCTCAGAGGCTAATTGCTTTATATACTCATCTTATTTTTATTGCGCCAAAAGCATATTCTCCATTATAGCCTCTAAATTAGACTTTTAGGGTACTTGTGGAGGGAAAAGTGGTCTTTGAAAACTGGGGGGTGGCCTAGCATTCATTGGGGGCGTGGTCGGAGGGTTTGGATTAGACCTATATGAGAAATTCAGATGATTCCTCCAACCTGGACTGTAGGTACTGGAGTAAGGTTTATTGGTCGGCCTCAGGTTGAAGTTTTGGATATAATTGGCTTCACTAGAATCTTTGAAAAAAGGACTCCCAACTTGGCAATTCAAAGTCACATGTTCAATAGAACCACAAATTTCATATGTGGGAAGGGCACTAGAATTCACAACATTTACATTCATACAGTCCAACTTTTGAGTCATAGCCTCAACTTCAGTAGAAAGCAAAGTAAGTACATCAACTTCAAGCTTACCTCCAACCCGCTTGGGTTAGCCTCGTTCGGTGGACCATTGAAAATTGTTGAGCGCCATCTCCTCCATGAAATTATAGGCCTCATCTTCAGTCTTATTCATCAAAGTCCCTCCTGCCGCTGCATCAATAGTTGACCTTATAGGTTAGATCACACCATTGTAGAAAGCTTAAGCAATCATCCATCGTTGAATGCCATGGTGAGTAGGGGTGTGCAGAAAAATTCGAAATTGAGAACTAAACCGAAAAATCGAAAAACCGATCTAAAAAACCAATTAGCCGAAGTGAAATTTCCAAAATAAACGATTCGGTTAACCGAACCGAAAAAAATCGGTTAACGATTCGGTTACGGATCGACCGGTCCAGAAAATCCGATTAACCGCGGTTAACTGAAAACCGAAAACTAATTTTTATTTTTTTTGATTTTGTGAGTATATAAAGTAAAAACAAAACCCTAGACTACCCGAGTTCCCTTCCCACTTCCCAGTTCCCTTCGGCCTTCGGGCTTCCCACTTCCCAGATTCAAGTGTCCTTTCTACTTGCAGGTCCCCAAGTTCTGTAGTTCACTTCTCAAGTTCCAGTTCGCTTGCTTTGAGCCTTTGATTTCTCACTTTCCACTTTCCAGCCGACCACCAGCCCCTCGTTCTTCAAGTGTAGCGCCTTCCAGTTCGCTTGCATTGATTTCTTCTCCAAACGTTTGCTTTAAGATCTCAAACCCGACATCTCAGTTCTCACAACTCTCAGATCCGCATTTTTTTGTAACATTTTGCAGATTTGCTTTCTGGTCGAATCAACTGTGAACGGCAACAAAATTGTGCTTTCCAGCAATGTTTTGCGACTAGCTTCAGGATTCCGAGTTCCTACAAGGCTATAACTCTCAGATTCGCGTTCTCGTGTCGGTAACTTCATATTTGCGATCTCTCATTTTGACTTTCGTTTAATTTGACTACTGTTTGGGTTTAATGTCTGTGTATGGTTTAAATTTGGTACGATTTGTGGTACATAGTGGTTGATTGTTGCGGGTTCATGATGGTTGTGGCTATTGTTTTGATTTTTTGTTCATACTGTTGGTCAACAAAAAGAGATTTTGCTACACTTGAATGCTCAGAATCTGAATACGAGAATGTTTTATTTGTTACCTTTTGTTGAAGAAGGGCATTATCCTTATGTTTTATTTGTTACCTTTTGTTGAAGAAGGGCATTATCCTTCATCAGACAAAAGAGGGGGGGGGGAAGGATTATACACCTTGAGAGCTTTTACTTCATTTTTGTGTACGTGCATAGTTCTTAGCATATGAGATGAGGTCAATATTGCTGTCGATTGTTGTGGGATATAAGGCATCCATATCTGTTCTGGACGAATTTTCTGCCATACATGAGCATGATTTCTCTGCAATAGTCAGCAATCTTGCATTCAATCTCATCCCAAATTTTGTTAGTCAAGACCTGAGAACAAATAAATTCATGTCTGATTTAGGGGGAGACAGATTATGCTTTTCATTTTGGTTCATTTTCTGGCAGTGTGTTGCCTTGTGTTATTGGTCTTTGAGTTGATGATTGGCATGTCTTATTCAGGGACTAAATGTTTTCAACCTCTAATAACAACATGGATGATATTCATGTGAACATAGGTTATGGTGAAAGTGAGAGTGAAGACACAAAAATGGAGATAGAGGAGGAGACTGACCAAGAGCCAGAGCCGGAACAACAGGAAGTGCTACAAAAGAAGATTAAAAAAGAGCATGGAAAGCAGGGAAATACTAGTGTTTGTAAGCCACCTCGGCCTGGCATAATTGTACTAAGAGAAAATCCAAATATTAGGCTCATTTTTATAACACAACTGATCCAGGGGCTATCAAATGCAAATATTGCAGTAAGTTAATTCATGCCTCCTCTAGAAGTGGAACTAATGCCTTAAAAAATCATTTGGATTGGTGTAAGAAGTATCCTGCTAATTTGGATAAGAGGCAAAAGTTGATTGATTTTGATACTAAGACAATTGTTAATGAACATGGGTCTATGTAAACTGTTTCTATTCCTAAGTGTTGGCAATTTGATCATGATGTTAGTAGGAAAGCACTTGTTAGAATGGTTACTGTGGATAAGTTGCCTTTCATACATGTTGAACGGGAAGGTTTTCGTGATTTTTGTAAAACTATGTATCCTGATTTTGTTGTCCCCTCAAGGTACACAATCACTAGAGATTGTTATGCACTCTTCATTGATGAAAGGAAGAAGTTGAAAAGTTTCTTTCAAAAATTATCCTCAAAGATCTATTTTACTATTGACACTTGGACTTTGGGTCAGAATTTAGGTTACATGTGTCTTACTGCTCATTTTAGTGATGATAATTGGAATTTACATAAGAGGATAATTAATTTTTGACCTATTGTTGGCCATTCTGGGGAACTTATTGGGAGGGCAGTTGAGAAGTGCTTCGTTGACTAGGACTTGAAAACAATTCTGACCATTACTGTTGATAATGCAAGCTCAAATGATGTAGCCATTCAATATTTGAAAAAGAGACTTAACCATTGGGGTGGGACTATTTTGGATGGCAATTACTTGCATATGAGATGTGTTGCACATATCTTGGTTCTTGTTGTGAAGGATGGATTCAAAGATTTTGATCTGTCGATAGTTAAAGTTCGTGTTGCTGTGAGATTTATAAGGTCTTCCCCTGCAAGACGTCAAAAGTTTAAGGCTTGTGTTGAAGAGGAAAATATTGAGTCCAAAAGTCTTGTTTGTTTGGATATTGACACTAGATTGAATTCTACTTACTTAATGCTTAATTATGCTTCCAAGAATAGAAAAGCATTTAGTAATTTGGAATCTAAGGGTGGTCTTTTTGTCAAAGAGCTGAGAAAGCATGGTGGCCCACTAATTGAATATGATTGGAATAGAATTGAGGCATTCTTACCCTTCTTGAAAATCTTTTATGAAACAGCTTTGAAGTTATCTGGGTGTCTTTATGTGATGGGTAACACTTATGTGCCTCGAATTTATGGAGTTGGCTATGTGATATCTACTTATTATGACAATGAGAATGAGTACATTAGGAGCATGGCATATGTAATGAAGGCTTAATATGACAATTATTGGGCAAATGTTGACAATATCAACATTTTGTTGTTCATTGCCTTAGTACTTGACCCAAGACACAAGTTGGATTATGTTAAATGGCTTGGTAGGACCAACTATGATGTGAAAAGTGCCAATTTGTTGTTCCTCTAGATCAAAGTCACTTTAAGGTCCATGTTTAACTTCTATGCATCTTCTCTTCCTCAGCCAAAGAGGAAAATAGAAGGATTGAGTTGTGTTAGTACTCCTTTGGCATCTACTTCTAGTGTTCCTTCTAATGAGTTGGTGTTGGATGTGAATCAACTTTTGAGTATGAAGTACAAGAAAGAAAAGGGAACTCTAGAAAGTGAGGAGAAAAGTGAGTTTGACAAATACTTGTGTGGTGAATGTGAGCAAAATGACAAGACATTTGAAATTTTCTAATTTTTAAAAGATCAGAAGAAGAGATATCCTATTCTTATCATGATGGCCCGAGATGTGCTTGCTATGCCAGTCTTTACGGTTGCTTTCGAGTCTGCCTTTACCACCAGAGGTTGTGTTCTTGATTCTTTCCGCACCTCCTTAACTCTTAGAATAGTTGAGCTCTCATTTGTGCTCAAATTGGTTATACAAGTCACATGGCCCTCTTATGTTGGAAGAGAACTTTCTTGAATTGGAGGATTTGGAGAATAGTAAGGTTTCTTGTTCTTACTATACTTGTATTTATGTATTTATTCATATTAATTATTGATTTTGTTACTCTTATTGTTATATGAATAATCTTAACTTATTTTTGTGAATTTTAATTTTAGGTTTGCATGATTTGACATTGCAGCAACCTATAATTGCTATAGATGAGCCAATGGTTCCATCGGATGACATATGAGTTTAGCGTGTTGGATGCTACTTTATTAAGTTTTATCGTGTGCTACTCTTTGTTTATATTTTAGACATCTATATATTTTTAACCCCCCTCCCCCATGATAGCTTATGTTAGTTATGGACTTATGGATGTTTTCAAGCTTGTAATTCCCTCTCCCCACTACCCAGCCCTCAAGAGTTAGGACGCATATTTGTTGACACATTTGCTGTTGTTGGACTTGTTGCTGTGGTTCACCTTTTTTAGAGACATCTTGCTTCTAAAATGTGCTGCCCCAAAGCTTCTACAATTAATGGACAGAAGCATAACTGCAAAATTTTGGTTTTAATTTGACCTAAAAAAAGTGTACAAAATTTAGTTTTTTTTTCATTACATCGGTTAACCATTAATTGAACCAGAAAATCGGTTAACCGATCGAAAAAGCGGTTAACCGAATATTTCGGTTCGGTTATATGTCAAATTTTGATCGAATTGAAAATTCAGTTAACCGAATAATCGATTAACTGAAAATTTCAGTTCGATTACAGTTCGTTGTTTTCACTAACTGAATTTTCAGTTAACTGACTTTTGATTAACCAAAAGACCGATTAACCGGTTTTGCACACCCCTAATGGTGAGGGCATAACCGCAGTAAATCCTTGAACCGCTTCCAAATCTCATAGAGGGTCTCATCATCCCTTTGGGTAAAGTTGTTAATTTGATTACTCAAACTTGCCGTTTTGCTTAGTGGGAAGAATTTGCTGAGGAAAGCTCTAATAAGCTCATTCCATCTGGTGATACATCCCGAAGGCAAAGAATACAGCCATGCTCTTGCATTATCCCTAAGTAAAAAGGGAAATGGCCACAGTCAAATGGCATTGGTAGAGACTCCGTTAAGCTTCAATGTGTCACATACCTCTAAGAAGACTGAGAGGTGTGACTTTGGGTCTTCTAAAGGGATGCCACCAAATTGGGATTGTCTGCAAGTGCACAGGTGTCATGATATAGATTAAAAGATCGTCCTCATGGACTAAAGTAATCTATCGAGTCAATAGCCTACTGGAATTTGCTAAGTGATCAATCCTTTCAAATGGTCAATTTAAATAAACTAATTAACTATTCGGAATTTCAATAACGGAAAAACATCTGGGAATTTGATTCACCAACTGTCGGATCATAGATTTAAACATGCACTTTTCATAGAAAGAATGATTCAAGGAACTGCAATCAAATTGAATTTAATCCATTCTTTCAAAACAGACTAAATTGCATAAACAAATTTAACTAACACTCTCTCAAGTGTATTTGATTTAGTCTAGGCTAGAGATCTATGAATGCTAAGTCTCCTCTCAGCAAACAATTCTCTCTCGAGTTTTGCTAAATTAAGTTTTATCTAGAAGATTGAATTGAGAGTTTCACCTTTCAGTATTTCACTCCACTGCCTAATATAGCAAGCAAAATTGGCCAAATTCCACTCACAACATCCTAATTTCAAGATAGACATGAGTCATTCCAAACATAAAATAAGAGCAAGAATTCCAGGATAAAGGATCCAACAACAATTCTATGGCTAAAAATTCCCTAGATTAGATAAAACTACTCACTCATGTTTCTAAATTCAACTACAACAAGAGTTTAAAAGCAAATTCAATAGATGGAAGGAAAACATACAACAATGGAAGCCTTTGAATTGTGCAACAATCTTCAAGCTTATAAGAGCAAGCTTCTCCCTTCTAATCTCAACAAAAACTAAACTAAAACTAAGCTAAACTAAAAGAGATGTGAAAGTAGGATTATGGTTGCTGAACAAGAAGTCCTTTTCTGCTCTGGAACATGCCCTTTTAAGCAGCAATCAGATTAACCTTAGCTGCACAATGAACAAAGATGAAGAAGCTAGTAGTTATGAGCTTACCACAGTCCAGTGGTGCAGACACCATGGTCCGACCGTGGTCTTAGCTGGAATCGAGCTTTTCTGCTCTTCTCATACTCCACAGGCATGGCATCTCAGGGACATCCGTGGGGGGTCAAGATACTTAAATGAGGGTCAAATACTGGGTTAAATGGTCTAAAAATCCTAGAAATGTCATCAAAGAACCTTACCCAAGCATAAAATAAGAATAGGAGTATAAATTATAACATAAAGCACACAATTTTTCCTAAAAATGCAGCAAAATGACCCTAAAATAATATACACTTTAAGCACTAATCACTAATTCATCATTTTAGTCTCATGTTTTTCTTTCATGTGTCTCTCTTCCATGACTACAATACTAGAACTTACTTTGATTCTCTTTGAAATCACATTTAGCATGTGCCTTAAGATAATATGATAGAAGCATTCAATTATTTTATGAGCTACATAGCCAAAGTGCCACCTTGATTCGAATGTTTTATGCTTTGTTAGCTCATTTGAGCCGTGATTTTTTTGTTGTGCACCCTTCATTTTAGCCCTTGACCCAAACACATTTCCTATCTCTAAGTCGAGGCTAGTGGGGCAACACTTCATTATTTGGAGGGTGACGTTAGGGTATTTTGTGAAATTTGGTGGTTGATTTTGGTATATGTTGGGATGTTTCATTGTAATCATTTGGAAATTAAGTTGTATTGCTCTTGAATATGTCATTCATTCATTTTCTTCTTAAGAAAATAGAAAAAAGAGAAAAAAAACGTAGAAAAAGCAAGAGAAAAAGAATGAAAAAACTGAAAACGTTTCCAAGGAAACATGAGGAAAAAAAGTTGAAAAAAAAAAATCTCAAAATTCAAAAAAAGAAGAGTGGTCTATAAGAGTGATTGGCATGGATGTATTATTATGTATACTCATTTCCAATGGTCAATTCAATCGGGGTGCATTCTTATTTTGTTTTAGGAGAATGTGTGATGATAATTGGTGTAAGTGTTGGTTGCTCATTGGCTTTGGCTTTTAACTCCTCATTTCCTCAAATCATTTGTGTCTCTTAGAACCCTCTAGGGTTAGCCCCATTGCAACCCTGAAAAAGTCTTCTTGACTATTATTTTACATTTTGCATTTTAGTGGTAGAGAATCGAGAACCTTAGCAAGCTTATTGTAGTTTGTTTGATTGAAAGAGAATTGCGTGAACCTTATTATGTTTCAAACACATGAGTGGGAGTATTCTACATTTCCTTAGAGTGAGGTTCTATCAGTCATCCTTATACATAATTTTAGTATATGTTGGGATGTTTCATTGTAATCATTTGGAAATTAAGTTGTATTGCTCTTGAATATGTCATTCATTCATTTTCTTCTTAAGAAAACAAAAGAAGAGAAAAAAAACGTAGAAAAAGCAAGAGAAAAAAATGAAAAACTGAAAACGTTTCCAAGGAAAAATGAGGAAAAAAAAGTTGAAAAAAAAAATCTCAAAATTCAAAAAAGGAAGAGTGGTCTATAAGAGTGATTGGCATGGATGTATTATTATGTATACTCATTTCCAATGGTCAATTCAATCAGGGTGCATTCTTATTTTGTTTTAGGAGAATGTGTGATGATAATTGGTGTAAGTGTTGGTTGCTCATTGGCTTTGGCTTTTAACTCCTCATTTCCCCAAATCATTTGTATCTCTCATAACCCTCTAGCCTTAGCCCCATTGCAACCCTAAAAAAGTCTTCTTAACTATTATTTTACATTGCATTTTAGTGGTAGAGAATCGAGAATCTTAGCAAGCTTATGGTAGTTTGTTTGATTGAAAGAGAATTGCATGAACCTTATTATGTTTCAAACACATGAGTGGGAGTGTTCTACATTTCCCTAGAGTGAGGTTCTATCAGTCATGCTTATACATAATTTCTAAGTACGGTAAAAGATTGTGTATCGATGTCATTAGTGGAGATTAAGGATTTCTTGATGTGTGCATTGCGTTAATATGCGATCTGATGCTTGGTTACTTGAGTGGTGTGGTTCATTGGAATAGGTGTATATATTTTTCCCTGCATCGTATATATAAATTTTTGTGAAGAAAAACCAAAAAAATTTTTGATTTTTTCTTTTTTGTTTTTTTTGGGTAGATTTTGTGGGTTTATCTTTTACAAACTCTTACGGGACCTTCCTCGTCCACTAAGGGTAACTTAGGAGTTTAAACGGCTTGTTGTACATACTAAGTGTAACTGTAATTTCTACGAAGTGGGTTAGGATTTTATTTCTTTTTCTAAGATTTTAGTTTTCTTTTACTTGAGGACGAGCAAAACTTAGGCGTGGAGGTATTTGCTCAACCTGAAATTACATCATTCTATATCCTTTTATTGTCTAATGTTTGATCAGAAATAAAGGACTAATTAGAATTTTAATAGTTATTTAATTTATTTTTTAGGAATTGGAATATGTGGAAAAATTAAAACAGGTTGTTCAATTAATTAGGGATTGGATTAAGAGAAGAAGAAAGGAAATAGAAGAGGAAGAAAAACCCAATCAGTAGCCCAATTCGGCCCAAGCTTCGAGACCCAACCGGGTGCCTCCTTACTTCCTTCCTTGCTCTCTCCATGGGCCTACCCTGCTTCCCGCAAGACTGGCCCTTCCAGCCCAGTCCGTATCTTAACCTCTCTCCCTTATTCCTTTCTCTCTCTCGTCGAGCCTAGCCCAGATACTCCAACAGCCAAAACACAGGCCTACTCCGCCCCCAAGTTGTAGATACAGCCTGCTTCTCTTTCATTGAGTTGTCATGTGCAGCGCATGTGATCTCTTCTCTTCCTTTTCTTTCCTCTCCACGTGGCCTGGCCCAGCTGCTGCCCTCTTTCTTACCTTCTCACGGATTGGGATTCGGTTTTTTTTTTTTTTTTTTTGCGAGTCTACTTCCCTCTTTCTTTTTCATTTACGCGCACACCCGAGGCACGTGACTTGAGCCCCTCGTCTACCCCTTTTTAATCATCTCTCTCTTCAGTTTTTCTTCTTTTCCTGGCTGCCCAAAATAGAGAGCCCCGAAAGAGAGCCCCGCTGCTTCACCTTCTTGATAACGACAATTCTCCCTCTCCTTCAATCATCATTTTTAATTCTCCCATTATCACTTGTATTCGTTACACTCCATCATTACCATCAATGTGGCAATTGAAGGCTTAGTTTTGGGAGGGGATGGCAACAAAAATAGGTTTAGGGGATGAATCGGGGGGAGGATAGAGAAACAGAGAGATAGGGTAGATTAGGTTTATTTTCAAGTTTTCTCTTTCTTGTTTTCGTTTTGGTGTTACTTTCAAATTTTGATTCAGATTCTCAAAATTAGTGTAATTCACTTCAATTTAGTTGAATCCAAGCAAGATTTTTGGAGATTGGCATTGAATTGTAAACTCTCAGTTCAATTTGGTTCTACTCATGTTGCTCTGTTCGAACATCTCGTGAGTTGTTGAATTTCTACAATTAACATGAGCCCCTTAATTCTTAATTTTGGTTGCTTTGGTAGATTTCTTAATTTGGTATTTGATTTTTATTTTCCTGATTTTACTTATCCGGAATCATTTTGTTATAATAATAATTTGATTTTGGTTCTTATTAATTTAGCATCTAAATTAGGATTCTAGCGACCCAATTTCATAACACATCCCTGCCAATTGACCCTCAAGTTCTACAATGAGAACTATCCGCTTGTAGTTTAAACTAATCGTTATAAAAATTACAACACGTTTATGCCAAGGAAAACTACGCCCTTTGAAGGTATTGTCCTTACTCCAATTAGCCAAACATGATGCATTTTGAACATCGATGGAGCTCGTATCAGAGAAGAAATATTTGAGCACTAGAAAAGAGAAATGAATAGTATCTTGAGTTTAAATAACACATAGACTGCTAGAAATTTGTTAAATTATAGTTTTTCTGGCACTGCAGCTGACAAGGATGATTCATTAAATGAAGGACAGTAAAATGCATTAAGAATGATAGAAATACCAGCTGCAATGTTCAAAAATTTATGTAAAGAAATCGAAACTGAGTTTATTGAAGCTAAACTTGATTTCGAAGAAAAAGCTGGAGAGTGGCAAAGCAAAATTAATAACATAGAGTTTTGGGATATGAAATATCTAGAGAATCATATTGCCAAATTTAGCCAATATTATTACAAAATTGGGCATAGTGGAATCGACCTTGGTATGTTTTATGACAAATTACCATATCCGATTAATTCTATAATAAATGAAAATATATTGCATGGCTTGAGAAAGCAGATGTCATTGATACCCTTGGTTTAAGAATTTCTTATTTATGAAAATGGGTCAATGATCAATGTTTTGATCTCCAAAAGTAAAAGAAAATGAAGAAACAGTTCCTAGCTTGTCGGGATTTTCCACACTAATGGGGAAAAGAACCTTAGAGACTAAGAAAAATAAAAGTTTATAAGAAAAAGAGCTTTAACAAGCAAAGAGGGGAGAAATATAAAAAAAAAATTATAACAAACCAAGCCCTAAAAGATGAAGATTTTTTAGAAAAGTTGTTTACTATCCTGTAGGAAAAAAACTGCAAATGTTGGGCATGCGGAGAAATAGACCATTATGCAAATGATTGCAAAAATAGAAAAAATAACAAGCTTCTTGAAGTTTTGGATAGTCTAGATTATTTTGAGTTTAGCAAGGAAAAGCACTAGATCTAGCCCTAAAAAACAACATAGGAATTGTTGAGATCTCACTAGAAGATGAATATAAAGAAGGTGATTATAAAGAAATTGGTCATTTGATGTAAAGTAGCTCAATAAGTCTTGGCGTTCTTCAAGGAGAATAATTTATCATAGATAATGAGAATGAAGATATCAAAAGAGATTGGGTCCTTCCTATAATTCAGAAAGACATGATTTATAAAAAATCCATCTTTCAATTGAAGAATAAGTACGTATGCAAAATATTGGAAGGAGACTTAGAAATAAAACACTGTGAGTATGATGTGGGACAAGTTAATCTCATTAATTAGGAGAACATACTTAAGCATAACAAAGATAGAAAGTATAGGTATATCTATGTTGGAAGTGTCAAAATTCAAATTACGCCTTTATAGTACCATGGCAAAGATATTGACATTTATACTTTGCTCCATGATGTCAGACATACCAAATCTAATAATCAAATTATCATAGGGATTAAGACTAATTTATGTAATGGATCAGTAAGATTCCATTGTTGATCTAGACATTAGATGAATCTATAAGATGAATTTGCCAAAAATTTCCTATCTCTTAAGATGAAAACAGTTGAGACGGATATGAAAAGAGGAGGACATCCATTGAGGATATTTTTGAAAATAATCTATAAATTAGATAACAGTATAGATCCAAAGACTAAAGTAACAATGATAGAGGAAGAAAAGTTTGAAAGTCCTACTCTTATGCAAAAAATTAAAAAGATAAAGTCCAATTCAAAAAAGATAAAAATTAATAGGTCATGGATATCTAGCTTTGCCAATCCTTAAAAAATGTAATAAAATCGATGGAAATGGTAAGATTATCATTAAACTCTAATTATTAAAAAGCATGAGTGCAAGATCAGAATGGGAAAAAGGGTCTTCATCTGCTAAAGAAGAGCTTAGGGATGATGATGCAATTAGCATGACTAGTGAAGTGAGTAGAATGAGTTTTTAATCTGCAAGACACAGTGTAGACTAAAGTATAAGTCTATATACAAAAGTCATTGGGTATAAAATAAGAACTGTTAGTGAACCAATCTATAAGGATGAATTAGTCAAAAATATGACTATGGGGATATGCTATGAAGTGACTAACTTGAATCTTAATAGCATCTATATCCCAATAAATGCATGTTTAGAGGGATATTAAAGATATGAATTGTGAGCGTACATAGATAGTGGTTATTCTGTTTGTTTTGGAAAAAAATCTTTATTTTCGAAATTTATATGAAAGAAAGCCAAGAATCATATACAAGTGAGGATATTAGACAATATCATAATGAGCTAGATGAGGCCATAAAAGGGTTATTAATAGAATTAAGAGGAGTCCAGTGCATTATACTAGTCCTATGAGCTACTGATCAGTCCTCCCATGATATGATTATTGGCAATAACTTTCAAAGACTATATTCGCCATGCACACAGACCATAAACCAAATAATATTCACAATAAATGGTCACCTAGTCCCTTTTGATAAATTAAATAAAGTTTATACTCATCAAAAAAATTGAGTTCACATGCAGCCAGCGTGGTGAGAAGATAATGCCTACAAAACATGAGGTGCACTAACAATCTCACCACTTGAGTTATCTATTAAAGAGCAGATTGCTGAACAACAAGAACAATTATGCAAAAAACTCTACTCTAATAATCCTCTAAAAGTTTGGAATAAGGATAAGGCATTTGCAAAGATTACTTTGCTAAATCCCAACACTATTATTCTAGTCAAATAATTGGTATATAAATACTAGGATATCCAAGAATTTGATAAATAAATCAACGAACTTCTGAGTAAAGGTTTAATCAGAAATAGTAAGAGTCCTCACACTAGTGCTGCTTTCATGATAAGAAATCATGCTAAAAAAAAAAAAAGAGGCAAAGGGAGAATGGTAATCAATTACAAAAAGCTAAATGATAATGCTTTCTTTGATGGTTATTATATTCCTAATAAAACAGTCATTTTCAATAGAATTTAAGGAGCCTCTTGGTTCTCAAAAATGGATTGCAAAAGCAGATACTAGCAGATAAAAATAGATGAGAAAAGTATTTCTTCAACTGTGATTAGTGCTCCTCAATGACATTATGAGTGGATAGTAATGACATTTGGTTTAAAAATGGCATCCCAAATATTACGAAGAAGGATAACATCTTCAAAAACCTTAATCACTGTTGTCCAGTTTATATTGATGATATCCTTGTCTTTTTTGAAATCATAGACACCAAAAGATACATTGATCATGGCATTATTCTTGTTAAGAACAAATACATTTATGCTAGAAAAAAAAAAAAGAATCGAGTTTTCAGATCTAGAGAGAGAAATTGGATAAATCATCCTACAAAAGCATATTCTACAAAATAAAAAAAGAAAATTTCCTTAAAAAGATTGAAGATAAGAAGCAATTAAAAACGTTTCTTGGATGCCTCAGCTATGCTTCAACTTTCATTAAAGGTCTAGCTAAATTGAGAAAACCATTGTAGTAGAAACTCAAGAAATAAGTAAGTTGGTCCTCGGCCACTAGTGATTTAAAGATTGATCAAAACATCAAAAGATATGTAAAAATCATCCTATTCTTAATTTACCTAATGAAGGAGATGATTTAATTCTTGAGACAGATACCAATAACGAGCACTAGAATGCAGTATTCA
Source organism: Carnegiea gigantea (assembly GCA_029747015.1). Lineage (NCBI taxonomy): Eukaryota > Viridiplantae > Streptophyta > Magnoliopsida > Caryophyllales > Cactaceae > Carnegiea > Carnegiea gigantea. The sequence continues at coordinate 459,370 of JAKOGI010000451.1, forward strand.
AAATTAAAAAAAGAAAAAAACTATGCAAATATTACAGTGGAAGTTTTAATAAAGTAGAAGATAACAATCCCGCAATGGAAAATCCTTGCAGTTATAAGGGGGATCGAAAAGTTCTTAATCTTTTTAGTCCAAAACCTTTTCTTATTCAAACTTATTGTAAAGAAATACTTAGCTTTGGAAAAAAGAATTTATCAAACATGCAAACACAAGAGAGACTCTTGCGTTAGCAATTATGACTTAACCAGTTTTCTTTTCCTATTGAACATATACAGGAATCGAAGAATTTTCTGACAGATAGTTTAACTCATGAGCTTGCCAATAGTGATCATAAGAGCAAACCTCCGGCCTGAAAAGGAGGAAATTCAAAATGAAATGCCATTACTACTAGAACGGGTTTGTCCTTCTAGTAAAATCATTATGCATATTTTGGAATTCAATACAAAAAGTAGATCATGCTTTGATCACAATATCGATGACTAATCTTGTCAATATTAAAAGGCTCTGAAAAGTTGTTGCTTCATTATTGTACTATATTGTCAAGTCTTAGGTGAGTACAATAATGTTGTCTATTGTAGCCATGTGAAGACAGCTGTGGCCATGTGAAAATATCAGCATGTACTGTTGCCGTTAGGGCATCCTATGTATTCCATCTCCTCCATAAAAGGAGACGATGAGTGCTGAGAAGTAGGGGTGTTCAAAAATATCCGTAACCAATAACCCGAACCGAAGACCCGCTACCTGATCCGAAATCTCGCGTACCCGAATTGAAATATTTAAAAATTTTGGTTCGAATACCCAAACCAAAAATTTTTCTCGATTATTGGTTCGGGTACGGTTCAGGCGTTTTGACGATTCGGGTACCTGAAAACCCGAAACTTTTTTTTAAAACTTTTTTTAACTTTTTTCCTATTTTCAACCTGAAGAAGACAAGTAGTTTGACTTCGTTGCATTGTTTTATTTGAATGTGTTAAGCATGGATATGCTGTTAATAAGTTTATGCCTTACAAAGGTGTGGACTAATTAAAATATGAATGGTGGTAAGATATTGGGTGATATTGTCATATTGTATAATAATTTCAAGTGCAACTTGGCGCAATGTATAGCATAAATAGAAATAATTATATTATGGATACAACAAAATTATTAGGAAAAAGTAGGAAAACATATTTTACAAAAAATGGGTTATTGGGTAACTAAAAACCCGTACTGAAATTATCAGGTACCCGAATTTCGATTACCCGAATATTTGGATTAAATTATGGTTCACCGTTTTGCCGACTCAAAATTTCGGTTCGGATACTTGAACCATGAGCACCCATACTAAGAAAGGACATGGTCATTTGAGCATACTTAAGTAAAAGAGAAGTCGGGTATCTCCATTTCTTTAGGAGTAGTCATCTCTAATGATTTTAGCTTAAGTCCCTCTTCAATATTTCCACTGTAATATTTCCATTTTCAAACTTTTAATAAAAAAAGTTTCCCAATAGGTAACATTATTCAATTGAACCTAATGTCTTAAATATTATAACTTTTTTATTAAAGTCTCACTATCCTAAAAAATATAAAAAAACTAATTAGTGACTATGGTCTGAGGTTGGAAACGAAACAGATCTGCGTTGTACCTAATCTAACGAATGTATAGTTGAGATTAGCAATCTTTATAAGTTGGTAGCTAGAAGAACGCTAGGATCCAACGCTAACTATGTTCAAGTAGTGGTCAAAACTCTCTAACTAAGGTTTAATTATTTTGCTAAGCATAGTGTACCGTTAATCACAGAAAATATAATATTTCTGATATAAATAGTAGATTGTGATAACTAACACCATTAAAGTCATTATAACAAGTCCAAATAAAAATATAAGCCTAGTTTTATATTAAAAAAAAGCCCTACAAATTTGAGTATTTGCACTTTGAACCCCATTTCGGCCAAAAATAGAAAGGTCAAAAAATTCAGGGACAAATTCGCAAGAAAAAACTTATAAAAATAACTGTTTTGTAAAACATTGACCCTTGCTATTAGTTTACCTAAAATAGTAGGTATTTAGGAATACATTCTGAAAAAGTTGTCCATTAAAATTTTTTTTCCATAAAATCTAGGGTACCCTAGAGTCGCATATTGTAAATAGATATTGGCATTTTGATTTATTACATCCTCTTTGATCATAAATATAAATATGAAATACTAAGTGTTAGACACAATAAAACAATAGTTGTAAATTCAATGTCTACGAGATAATACTACATGTGCAAATTATCACCAACGGGGTGAAATTTTTATTGATTTCGATAGAAGAAGAGTCCAAGCAATCATCCCCAATAGAGACAAACCAGACTTGAGGGCCCAAAATGTTCACCATGCAAAATAAATAACGGACCCACCCTGATAAGAGTGATAGTATTTTATTAAGGTGTGTTCACGCATATTAAGTGTGGCAACTTATGTATAATGCATAAAACTTATCTTGCATGAATATTAAGTGTGCGTACATATTATTTCAATTTTTTATTTAATATTTGCTAATGACAAGGGCAGGATTAATTTAAGCAAAACTGCAGGGTCAAAACGCATTTATTTATTTTTTTAGCATGACTACCAAAGTAGTAACAAGAATTATTGACCTTGATACTCTCTTCCTCATTCACCAGTGAACGATTTGATTGTGAGGGAATCAGAGCGTGAGGGCACTGAGGTACCAAGGCGATGCGGTCACTGTTGCCAGTGATCATCAATGATGGGTGTTACCACTGTCAGGGCATCGGACACTAAGAGTTAAGGCATCAAAGTTCACAGCCAGAGCTGGGCAATGTGGCAGCCACGTTATTTTCATGAACTATTTTACTGTAGCTTCTACTTTAAATTGGGGTATCGTATTGTCCGCACCCTCTTGTTTCTTGGCAACAACGAAATGTGATTTCATGGGGAAAGGGAACAACTAACCGAAAATTGGTTAGACATTTAGAATATTGATTTCTTGAAAGAATTGTTTTTTTTATTTGTGTAATTCAAGGTAGAGAGAAAGAAAGCCCTTTTGAAAGCCCTTTCCAGAATAACATGGATGGCTAAATTCTGGTTGTTGAGAGTCCGGACAAAGTTGATATCCTTTCTTTTTATTCTGCCTTATTTCTTCATTTCCTTAGTTTAGCATAGCATTACTTGCAGTTAGTTTAGCATAGCATTACTTGCAGTTTCTACTGTTTCCATTTGGATAGTCAGCCCTTGAGCAAATGGGTGCGGGTTTTTCAAAATAATAATTATGATAGATGCCATGTTTGCCACAATTATAAAAGAGATAAAGATTGGGTTTTGGGGGGGGGGGGGGGGGGGGGGGCGGAGGTTCTTTGTTATATTGGAGTTTGATCTATCTTCTTTCCATTTTAGGGTTCATAAGTTTTTTTTTGTGAGAATTCTCTTTAAAAAGGTTGTGTGTCATTTTGAATTTGGTAGGTGGCTAATGGGGCCTAGGTAAGTCCATTAACTATGTTCATCTACTCTAAATTTTTTGTTCCTTGAGTAAGTACAGCTCATTCTTGCTTTCTAATTGTGCTATATAATTTTTTTTCTTTCAATTAGTGAACAAATCAGAGGATGGAATTAGGGTTTTGTTCAGAAGCAGGGTTATACCCTTGTAATGCAAGTACATAATTCAAATATTTTTTAAATATATTAATAATATAATGGATAATTTCTTTTCGAATATTAAAAATAAATCGATGTGTTAGATTATTTAATTATCAAAAGTTGAGTGCTTTGTTGGATTTTCTTTTTGTTGTAACAATATCTTCTTTGTTCTTAATTTGAACTCACTTTTTTATTTCATTTGTTCAATATCTCATTGTTAAACGATTAAATTTTTGGAGCATAAATTTTATTACTAAATAGTAACGACTATATTACATTGGGTCACTTTAATATATAGAATAGAAATTGCATTACAAAATAAGTATTTTTGAGTTATCATTGTTTCTTTTTTTTTTCATTAAATTATTTTAAATTCCTTTTATATATGTACCATAATTATTTATTTACTACTGTTTAAAAATTGTCTAATACATGAGATGCCTTTTCTTTTGTAGGCAAGTTTTAGTAGATAAATGGATCAACTTTTTTATTAATCTTAATTTAATAAAAATTATATTATCTTCTTACTAATGACTACAAAAGATATGTGAAAAGTGCATACAAGAACTTTGGCCAATCGTTGTTTCAAGTTCAACTAAATATAAATAAGCAATAAAAATATATCAATTTTAAAAGTAGTAATAATTTCATAACAACATAATTATTATTTTTTTGAGTTATTATTTTTTCTTGTATTTTTGCCTTTTAAATCACTTACAATTCCTTTTGTTTTCATAATATAATTATTTATTTACTATTTTCTTGCCAAAGTTCTCTAATGTCTGTAACATCTATTTTTATGGGAAAACTTTATGGACCACCTTTTTAATTTATTAATGCTATGAACATTTTGTTATAATATATTAATAAATATATAAGATATGCAAAAAGTCATTTTTTAAAATAACTATGGCATTGAATTTGTTAAAACATAAATGGACATTTATATAGCTAATTAATTCTAGGTGGCATGACGCATGACATCCTAAGTGGCATGACACATGGCACTCATACGTTGATTCTATCCAACTTTATATATATATATATATATATATATATATATATATATATATATATATATATATATATCTATATATATATATATATATATATATATATATATATATATATAGGTTTCTTGATATATGAAGTCCCTTGTCTAGTTCAGTTTTATAAAAAAGGGGGTTTCCTTTGAGATTGATGTGGGAATATGCGTGTAAGGGGAAAATGAGCCTTTTCTTTAGGGGAGGAGGGTAGTTATGTCTCAATTTTTAATCCCATGAAACAAGATAATGTAGTATGTAGATCATCATGTGCCCTGAATTGGATTAACTTTAGATGGATTATGGAGTACATATTTGAGTGGCCTACCTATTTTAGCCCTCGTACAGGCGAATTTACACTTGTTGAATTTACACTTGTTGATTTTATATTTTTTTTCAATTTTATTTAGATGAATGACTGTAACTCGTCTTAGCCTATCTACTAGATGGCCTAGGCTAGCCCATTACGCTTTGCTTCTTGTGGCTTGTCTCCATGATGTTCAAGATTGAAAATTGAATAAATGACCCTGGTGACTGAATGAAGCTATAGAAATATGTCATGCTTCTTATGACCTTTCGATTACACACAAAGAAGGATAGAGACTATATGGGAAGTCAAGCTGAACTTTGATGATTCTCAAAACCTATCATTTAAGATCTAGATGATATAGCCTAGATTTACTATAAATATGTTCCTTGTGTATGTATGATAAAATATGAAGTATTGACGTTAGTTGAATCCTTGGATTGTGAGATCCCATTGGCAGTACATAAGCAATTTTGGCAATAGTCAGTAGGGACTTCCAGGAATATAACATTTTTTACAATGTGTGAAAACATCCTTGTCCAGATTTACCTCTTTTCACATTAATGATGTTCATTTTTCCAAGTCTACTGCCAATGATTTTCCTGTTCTTTTTCTTGAGGAGGTATGTCATTGTAGTATTGCTTTGGTCTAGTCTTTGTATTGCCATGGAAGATCCCTTGGCGTGGTGTCTTTTTCTTAAGTGCTTTGGTTGGTTACTTGTTTCTTTATTTATACGCTTTTCACTGGCTTGGGTAAATTGCCAAAGTTCTTCACAATAAGATAAGTGTGACTCCAATTTAGTGTCATATGCTGGGAAAGCTCCAGATTTTATCATGGGGACCAAGTCACACAAGGTCTTAACCTGATTTCTGTGGAGCCTAAGTCTTTTGATTTTTTGATGAACTCCTCATATTTCAAATTTTGCACTTCATTGATTGTCATTAATCAATTGATAATTTTTGTGTAAATGGTTGGGGTTGCTGATTGCTACCTTTTCAAGTATTATCTTACCCTTATTTTGGAGAGGACGTAGCTATTTTTTTCGGTAAATTGCTAACATTTTACTGTTTCTTCAGCTTAATAGGTGTCAAGTGATCTTGTTGATTTCCCTGTCACTATAGAGATAGTGGTCAAGAATTTCACTATTGCAAATGTTTTTTATTGCTTGAAGGTACTGTCTATCTTCTCCCTCTTCTTTAATCTCTTTTTGATGGTTATCTTTCTGTTAAGTTTTATTAGATTCAGTAAATTATAGAGCGTGTAGTTGTTTGGAACAAAGTTATTCTAGAATTTCCCTATTGGAGTGTCAAGAGGCTGCCCAAATCATATTAGAATTCAATCCCCGATTGAATTGTACGAAGTTAAAGAAATCAAAGTCACCACTTGTAATTGGCTTCTTTTTGTCTAACAAATAGCCGTCCATGTCAAACTAAAGGTTACTTCTCTTCTCCCAGTTCCTTGACCTCTTTCTTATGGTTTTGTTTTCATTATGATTTTTTTAGATTTAACAAGTTGTAGTGTGTGTTAACTGTGTGAAACATATTCTAAAATTTCCCTATTCGAGTTTAAAGGAGCTACCTAAAATCATATTAAAAATCATCCCTCGCAATTGGCTTCTTTTTGTGTAACAAATAGCCATCCATGTCAAACTAGAGATTTGTGGCAGTCCCTCTCTCCCCTTTTCTTTGATTCTCTAAAGACATTGAATCAAGCATATTCTGACATTTGGTATTGATTGCTCAGCCATTTAAGGACTTTAATAAAATGACTGTCAAATGTCGATACAAATTTTATTTTCTAATATTTAGAGAGTTTGATTATCATGGATTGTTCAGTATACTCCTTCTGCATAGTTGGTTTACGTTTAAAGTGTTTTGTCATGCTATTTTTGTGTATTAAGGGGGTGTTGCTAGCTTAATCCCCTTGATTTTTATTTCTTTTATTATGCTAATATTGCTTAGCTGTTAAACATATTTTCCTTTTGTATAAATGTAGCATTCATATTTGAATAATTAAAATGCTTGCTTTTAGGTTCTCTATCTGTTTAAATGGTTAAAACTTCGATTAACATGTGTAGGACATATTTTGAGAATGTGGAAGGATTGAATTATTCTTAGATTTTGCTTTTGTTAACGCTATGGTAGTATGATGATTGTTCGCTCTTACGATTGTTGTAAAATTAGATGTAATATATTGTTTTAATATAGACGTAGTTGCATATCATATCTTGTTTTATGAATTTTGGCCTTACCAAACAGAATAGGTGCATAATGAAAACTACCATCGATGCAATCTACTTCAGTACCCTATATTGCAACCTAATGGTGTCATTATTGCTAATGCTAGCTTCGTAGGTAATATCGATGTTATTGGATCGTTGAATGATATTTTTGGATATGTAATTAAGGAAACATTGAAAATAGTGAGTGCCACACTCTATGGAATATTAGGGATCCTCAGCCTGAGATAGATGATGCGCCCGTTGAGAACTTAATTGTAATGATGAAATGAATGAATGAGAAAACTATGAAGATGTTGGTATACATGGCTAGTAGAGGTAGCTGAGTAAGAACTATATCCGAAACTGAATTTGAATACTATCTTTCATGTTGCACTTATTCCATTTGAAATCCATACATGATTAGTCTATTAAGTCATTTGATATGCTGCTTCAACTATGAGTAACTGTTTTCCACCAACTCAATCCATTTCAATCATCATGCTGTGAATCTAAGCAATTGAAAAATGATTTAGGGCTTAACTATGAAGAGATCCATTCTTGTGCTGATGTTACACCTTGTATTGAGATTAAAGGGAAAACCAAGATGAGTGCGACAAGTTCCACATTTCTCGATGCAAGGGCAAAGATGATAAATTGGCACATAAGTTTTTGTGGTACTTCCCTCTTATACCAAGGCTACTCAAGATGTATAAGTTCTGTAGAATTAATGAACATGTGTTTTGGCTTGATAAATATATGCTTAAAGATTAAATCATAAGGCATTGAGCATATGCAAAAGGATATAAGGACTCTGATGAACAAAATTCTCATTTTTTTCTGAACCTTACTATGTTAGGTTGGGACTCGCTAGTGATGGAGTTAATCCCTTTCCTATGGTGAGTATCACACATTATACTTGGCATATGTTGTCAATTTCATGTAACTTTCCCCCATCTATGATCATACTTGGGGGAAAGGCATGGATATTGATGTATCTCTTCAACCTATACTTAAATAATTGTTACATTTGTGAGATGTAATAGATACATTTGATGCAAATAGAAAGATAAATTTAAGCCGCATGTTGCTCATTATTCTACTACTAGCAACTTTACTGCATTTGCAAACTTTTCTAGATGGAGCACCAAGGATTATTTTGCTTGTCCATCTTGTACTAGGGGTGCGCATTCGATGTGGTTGTACTAGATGACTTTCTAAATCACCCTTTTTGTTTTGATGATACCGAATTTGATGGAAATGTAGAGCTTGGTTACGCTCCCAAACCTCTTTCAGTGGTAGTGACGTTCTAGTGCAATTGTAATAGCCCAACCCTAAATTATGTTTATTTATTTAATTACCTCATGTTCATGACTTTTTTCTTATATTTATTTATCGCATTTATTCACCCCGGTGGGGAAAAATTTATTTGGACCCTCACTCGGCAATTCGGATTTTATTTGTTTATTTAATTGATTAACAAAAACTTTGGAAGAATTGATAGTAGGCCCTAACAAGTTTAATCCAAATAATTTATTTTATTTTCCGTACCATTACAAAAATTTAATTTTGAGTTTCGCAAAAACATTATCGTTACGAAGTATTTTATTCCTGAACCCAACTGATTTCGGCTGATTTGAAGCCCAACAAGTTTGCTTATTAACCTAACTAATTACCATGATTAAGCTTGACCATGGTTAACCCAAAAAGTTACTTTTCTAGTTAAAAACTTAGCCAAGAGTTGGATTAGTCAAAAAAACACAACTCAACCCAAAAACCCATTTTCTCTCTCCTCTCTCTCTCCTACACAGCTAGCTAGCCCTAGCTGCTGTTTGGGTGTTTTCCGCCTAGTTTTCCGGCCATTCCCAATGACCTCCGACCCCCCCCCGGACATCCTAGTACCACCAGCCATCAACCTTCATCATCAAAACCGCTAAGCATCATCTCCATCTCTATTTATCTTCAAGCAAAGTGAGTAGTCTTGAACTTGATCTTGTGGGTTTTGCTTTTTACTTTAGTTTTGATTCTTATTTTGAAGTTTGTGATCTTTGATCATGATATTTTGATAAGAAATTAGAGTTGTTTTGGTGCTGATAATGGTGGAGTTGGGGTTGGATCATGCTAGGGTTAGGGTTAATCCTTAGTCATGCAAGCTTAATGTTAAAGTGTTGGATTTTGATTGTTTTATCTTTAATTTTGGTCATCTTCTATCGTATTGGTGTTTATGATGATGTTTTTGGTAATTTGAAATGAATTGGAGTGAGTCCAAGTTAGCCATAAACTAGGGTTTTGGCAAGTAATGTATGGTTTGGATTAAACTAGCATTAAGCTTGGTTTATGTGTGTATTTGATTGAAAAATAATCTTTATTGGATATGATTATGAAGTGAAATTGGAAATTGAGTGTGGTGATTTTGTACGATGTTGAGATGGATCAAAGCTTGTTTACATGCTTTTAAGGAATGGTTTAAGTTGAGGATTTGTGTGAAAAGAGAGGGAAAAGCTAAAACAGTGAGGGCTGAAAATTTTAGGAAAACAAGACAGACTTCGGGATTAAATTGGTAATGATCGACCCATTGAAAAATTATGATTTTTGGTGGGTAGTTAGTTCAGTGTGTTACTTTCAAATTCCATTTGAATCGCCTTAATCTGAGGCCTGTTGAAAAAGTTATGGTTGTTTTATCAAAACTGTGCAGAATGAACCAAAACTGACATACTTGTGTTCTAGCCTCATTTTGGGAATTCTATGGTGGGAATCAAACTTGGTATTTTAAATGAAAAATTTTTGGGATTTCCTAAACTTTTTGTATTAGGGTTTTGAGCCTCAATCAGAGGTTGGATGACTAAGTTACGAGTCATTCTTTCTAAGCCGTATGTGCCTAAATTATTAGCTATGAAATAAATATTTTTGCTAAATTATTAGCTATGAAATAAAGCTGTTATGCGCTTACTTTTATTTTACTAAATTATTAGCTATGAAATAAATATTTTTGCTAACTGTATGTTCCTACAATGATAATTTTGTATAGAATCAGGGCCTAATCTATCGTTTCCTTCCCTTTTATGCAAAATCCCATTTCAGCGAATTTCATTAAAAGTACCAGGTATGTTCATTGTCTGTAACTTTAGAAATCAGCACATATTTATCAAAATTATAATATTTTGGTAAATACATCAATGAATCAGTTTAATCAATGATTTACCACATAATTAGTGACCCCATCAGTTATCAGTTACAAGGCATTGCACTTCAGTTACCCGCGCGGCTTCAAGCCAGGTTTTCCGATCAGCTGGCAGGTATACACCTATTTTCATATCGTAACAGTTACTAGGGATTCACTATTCGATTATAATTGACAATGCAGTTTCATATTTATCTCATTCCCTATTTTTAATTAAAAATACATTGCAATATGGGCCCAACTAGTTTTTCCATGAACGTTTAATAATATAGAAATGCATTTACTGAGCTTTGGCTCACAGTTCGAAATATTTTCATATTTTGTTTTAGGAAAGTATTCAGTGAATCACCCTCAGACGGGTATGACGACTGAAGATGATAAGTGAGCGAGGAAGTCTATATGGAATTGTGGTGTATTATCGTTGAGATATTTATAACACTGTATTGTGATATATTTTGGTGTTGAAATTGTATATTTTATCAGAATTCTATATTTTGCTAATCCTTGGGATGTTTGAATGGTTTTAATGTTAGAACGGTTTCTATATTTAACTAAATGGTCTGTTGGATTGTGATGGTGTAAATGTCCTTTGATGGTAAACATTAATTATTATGGCTAAGTTTATCATGTACAAGTAAAGCCTTATCCTTGTTAGACAGCGGTAACACCTGATCATTTGGGTTATTATTTCTAATTGGAAAAACTAATGAAAGGAATGCAATCAGTGATTTATGTACACTTGGGGGCGTTACAGCAATTATGGGGGACAAGTTTTAATTATGACAAGGATAAAGCTCAAAATATAGAGATCGATGAAAAAATGTGAAACGATAAGGAAGAAGATGGGTGTTTTCTTTGATTTTCCATATCAAGAGCATAATCAACTTTGCAATAATTTAGATGTGATGAATGTTTAGAACAACATGTGTGATAACTTGTTAGGTACCTTTTTAAATCTTGAGGGTAAATCTGGTGATTACTTGAAAGCGCACGTAAAGATCTGCTATTGATGAAAATAAAACCACAATCCATCCTATTCAAATAGCAAATAGGAAATATGAAATCCCCAATGCTCCTTACACTTTGTCATTTGATGAAAAGAAAGTTTACTAACTTGAAGCACCTAAGAGTCCCAAACGGTTACGCAATTAACATGTATTAATGTGTTAATTTGAAAAAGTATAAATTATTCAATCTGGATGGCCATTATTAACACATATTTATTCAAGGTTTTCTCCTCATTGCCATAAGAGTTGTAAAAGATACTAATGTTTTACATCTTATATGTGCATTATCTACATTTTTTAATGAACTATGCACAAAGGAGTTATCTGTTGAGAAATTAGATGAAATTGGAGCTATATGGTTACAACATTGGGTAAAATTAAGAAAAATGCTTTCTTCTAGCTCTTCTACAGCCATGTGCACCTAGTTGTGCACTTAACTGGGGATGCAAAGCTCAGACGGTCTATATTTTAATAGACAGATATATCTAATAGAAAGGTTAGATACTTTTGTATTAAGATATATTAGGCATCATGTAATAATAGTTCTATTATAATAGTTCTTTTAGGTTTCTAGCATTCTTAGAAGGCATTGTACATATTCAAAGAGCAACCTCCAGGTTCCATGGTAGAACGTACGCTGCACATGAGTGTATAATCTTATGTTCAAAGTACTTTTAACAAAGGTGGAAACAAGTTTTAGTCAATCATAACAGAATGATGGTAGTAACCTTGATAAGGATGTCCAGTAAAATAGCTGCATATGAGTCAATTGAGCTTTGATGCAATAATTTTTGGAACCTACAACCAGAACCTATAACTTTGGGAAATAATTTTTGGGATGCATTGTTGTTTCTATAAAATTATTTTTTTAGCCCTTTTTTCAGTACAAAACTTTAGTTTTTGTTCAGGATGGTGAGCTCACCTTACTTTCCTTTTGTTCCACTAGATAAGTATGTTTCCTGCCTAACAGCAGATAAGACAAAAGAGGTTGTGCAATGAAATAAAAGAAAATGAAAAACAAAAGAGCCCTAATTATTCCCCACTCCACCAACCTTCAATTGCTACCCCAACATCCACTGTTACCTCTCTCTCTCTTTTTTTATCTCTTTGCTCTCTGCTCTCTTATGAATCCTTTATCTTTAATGTTTTGATGTTCTCTTGTTCTCAAGTTTCTTGCTCTTTCTTGCTGAAAGATCTATGTTTGGGTCTTCTTGGTTGCAACTAAGCTTCTAAACCCAAGGCTTGCATCAATTGATTTCCTTGTAGAAAGAAGGGAAGGGTTAGGGGGTCCTTAAGGGAGTTCTTTGGTCCTCACACAAGCATCTGCAAATCTAGGTAAGAAAGCATTAGAAAGTAGAATATTCTAGAGCAGAAGGTTAATTCCAAAAATATTGCATCTTTCCGCAAAACTGAGAATATATGGGATTTGACACTTGATTGAGACATAGGGTGGCTTAAATCAACAAATTAATTTGGATTAGAGATCATTAAAAAAAATAGTTGATTGTTTAATGAATTAAATAATTAATGGATGATGAATTTCAATTTATGTATAAGTGGGAGTATTTTGCATTACTTGATTAAGTTAGGGTTTGGGATATTGCTTTAGTTAACAAATTAATTGCAATTGGAGATAACTAGTTTAAAATTAGGGTTTGGAATTTCTCTTCAATTAACAAATAAAGAATGGATGATGAATTTGGCGAATGAAAATAATTGCTTTGGGTGAGTAAGTTAGGGTTTGCGTGTAATTTGAAAAAAGTGATTTTTGCTATTGAAATTAGGATTTGTTTTTGTTGGATTGTACCTATGATACTCAAAGAATGTTGTAAGGTTGTTACTTCCATGCTTTATTTTTCTATAGTAATGTATGCCAAGTAATGTAATCATTTTGTATATGCTATAGATTGAAGATTAAGGTATTGGCAATTCACTCTGATGGGTGTAAGTTTGAAATTTTAAAAGTGGATATAGCTAAGTATTAGATGATTTATCTTCTTCAGGATGCCTATTTAGAAGGTAAGAAGTTTGGGTTAGAAATTCCTAAACATTTTGGGTTTTTGCTCTCAAATCCTCCTAATGGTTCAAAAAGGAGGTTGCATTTGTAGCATGTTGGTTATTCTATGGAATTGTTTTACAAGTGAGATTCCAATAGCTCTCAGTACCCTAGTATTTACCATTTCATCATAGCACAGCTGGAAGGAAGCTAAGCAACCCTAGTTAAAGATGTCATAGGTAACAAAGATGCTCCTTTAGTAGCTCCTTCAACCAATGAGTGTGAAAATGAATTTGAAGTTTTTAAAACAATTGAAATGGAGTACAAAGAGATAGTTTCTAGGAGGCAAGCAAAGAAATGGGCTATCAACCACATTATAACCCTGTAAAGTCAGCTACGTAACTCACCTATCAAAGACATAAAGGTTGCATCTAATATATAAGGCCTAAAATTAACAGTTCAAAAATCCACATTAGTCCCAGACATCAAAACACCTAACAATGGCCCATTGTAGAAATGCAAATCCGCCTTCAAAAGTAAGACTTTATTAAATTCTTCTCAACCCCTAGCTCTTGAATCTTTTCACCTCCCATCTTCTCAATCTCTTGCTTTTAGATCTTCTATAGCTCATAACCCTGGATCATCTTAGCCTTAATCTCCTCAACCTCCTAATACTAAATCTTTTCTACCTCCTACTCATGAATCTTTTCAGTGTCAATCTTGTATGCCTGCTGCCCTTGAATCACAACTACTTAACATGGACTATAGATTTGTTTATATAAATATTCTCTCAAGTTGGATCATCACCTCAAGTTATTCTACAATCCCTTAACGTAGTACATGTTTGTTTAGGGCGCATAGAAGCATAGGATTTTAGAGATCCTAGTCAACTGATAAGGATGTTTGAGTATGATTATGATAAGGAGTTGTTCGTGCTAAAAATGTATTATTTTTACGATACTTTTATGCTTGATATATGCTCGTCATAATTATTATTTATAGGTTTTTATTTATTTTTATTTTGTTTTGTAGGTATTAAATGATTATGGTAAAAATGCGAAAAAATGATGAAAAATGCCGAAAATGAAGTATTGGGCCAAATTGACTCAAACCTGACCCAAACATCCTTAGCCCGTTGCTTTTATAACCCATCAGAAAAAAAGGAAATTAAATTGGAAATTAAAAAAAACCCAGCCCCCACGCGGGCCTCATGTGACCTCATTCTTCCCACCTTTTCATCTTTTTTCTCTCTCCTCTCTCCCGAAACCCAGACCCCAGAGAACCCGATAGACCCCACTCATTCTCGGCTTCTTCTTCCTCTTCACCATCATCTCTCTCTCTCTCCTTTGAACACCAAGGGCACGACAAGCACTATCAGCATCGCCATCATCATCAAGCACCACCACAAGCACCATCTACGCTTCTCACATCGCCAGCTTGCATCATCTTCACCATCCACGCATGCCAGATCAATGATTGAGATGAAAAGGGCTGAGTATAAATCGACCTAGTGGCGCTTTTGGAAGATATTAGGTAACAATTAGGGTTTTATTTTAGGTTAGGTTTAGTTTAAGCTTTAGGTTTAATTTTTGGTGTAATTTCGTTTTTTAGCCATTCGAAATTTTAGGGTTCTTGTTTCCCTTTCGATTTTTAGACTCAACTTCAGCCTCCAAATTCATGAAAATTGGTTTGATTTCATCAATTCCAAATTGTATTTACAAGGTTTATTATTTTAGGCTTTGAATATTGTGAAATTGGTTCAGCCTGGATAGTGAATTAGGGCTTAGATTCGTTCTCATTCATGCGATTTTCAAATGTCAGACTCAGTACTTCTTGCTTGCAATGTTGTTGATTTGGGTAATTAATTACAGTTTTCAGTTGTAGTTGAATTGTTTTTAGGGTTGAGGAACTTCGGAATTCCCCCTCCCCTATTTTTTTCTACTTCAAGCTTTCTGTTCTGTTGGTGCTCGAAATCTAGGTTGTTGCACGGGTTGTTAGTGTGCTGTAAATGAAAGGCAGTTGCTGGACTATGCTGAGTTCATGAGGCAGTGAAGTCCCTGATTCTTCTCCTTTTTTTGGTACTACTGAATAGCTTAGAATCCCCTCCCCTGTTTTGGTCCTATGTTTAGTTCTACTTAAGGCAGTTTTAATGGTGTCAATGGAGGTGTTGAAGTTTTAATGGTGTTTTGTTGTTCTGTGGCTTGATTTGGTTCTCATATAATGCTCACTTTAAGTTTGGCTTAATTGTTTTTCTGGATTTATAAGCTTTATTAAGTTTGTGGTTGCATTCTCTTTTGTTTCTAGTAGTATTGGATAATGGAGTTCATTTTTATTTCCAACTTAAGAGGTTTAGTTTAAATTTTCATTATGTTGGATTATGGATTGTGTTGATCCCTGGATTATGTTGGTCTTGATTATGATTGAGTATTAGACTTATTCCTTTTATGTAGCTGAGTTGTGTTTTGATGTTTTATCCAGGTTAAAGAATATGAGAGTTTGCAAATATTTAGGCAATATTTAGAATTTGATTTGTTTATAAGCTTTAATCTCAGTTATTCAATATTTTAATTAATTAAGAATGATGCTAGATTAGTTTAATTTCATGCTTAGTGATCTTAATCTCATCCTCGTCCGTGTGAAAACGACCCTCAAGTACTACGATGACAGTCATATACTTGCGGCACTTTAGTTCACACTCAAAATTAATCGAATAAGTTTTTAGCGCCGTTGCTGGGGATGACGGCATGAGATTAGGTCATATTTTTATTTTCTTAGCTGCTTTTTTATTAGTTGCATATGCTCTGTCTTACTTTGTTTATTTCATTATTAATTGTTACTTAGCTTGGTCATTCCTTGAAAATTCCCAAAATCCAAAAAAAAAAAAATTAGAAAAACCTAAAAACCCCTAAAAATTGAAAAACTTTTAAAAACTTTAAAAACTTCAAATGCCAGTTTTCTATTTCTCGCAATATGAGCATGAACTTTTTTAGAATTATCTTTCACGACTTAGTGATTATCATGCTCAACTGAATCATGATTTTGAAAAATGGAAAATTTGTGAGGTCATTGCTGTGGGTCTAAATGTTGAGTCAGGGAGTTATGTTGAATCAATTTGTCCTAGAGGTTTAATAAAATTATTATCTAAAACTCAAGATGAAGTTTGAGATTTTTTGGAAAAACTAGCTTAGGAAACCTATGCGTTTGAACAAGTTAACGAGACTTTTAGATACCCAACTCAAGGAGAGTATGATTTTCAGGCTAATTCTTACCCTTCAGACCACTTTATGAATTCAAATGACCCATATTACTATTATATGCCTCCTGTTTTGTGTAATTATTGTGAATATTCTGATCATGATGCTTATACTTGTCCTTTTCATGCTTATGTTGATGCTACATGTATAAATTTTGAAAAGAAGATTAATGAAATGATTGATCAAATGATAGAGACCATGAAAGCGAGAATTGTTGCTTGTTCTCAATGTTTTAACCAAAGTAGGGAGACTTATAGTGAGCTTGATTCTAGTTTAGGATCTCCTAAACCTGACATTAGTCTCTATGATAATTTTGAACCCTCTTATTCTGCTAGGCCTGAATTGAATGAAGACATGTATTTACCTGGTTTAGATCAAGAGAGTGACTTCCCTATGTCTCTATCACTGGACCTTGCACCCCGCACTAGCTCACCTAAGGGCGTCACCAATGATGTCCTACTTTCTGCCAACCCATGCACCACTCTGAACAAATTTTGTGAGTTTGAGGAGGATAAACAATCTGATACTGTTAGTGAGTTAGATATAAGCATCACACTTGAAGTTGAGCCTCGTGATTTAGATGAGGTCACAAGAAGCTATCTCATAGAAGTTATGCGATGAGGTAACTGAACCCACTATTTTGGACTTTGATGATGATATTCTTTTTAAGCAGAATGTGAATCTTTTTCATGTGGGTTTGACATTACTGAAGGTCTTAATGTTGGTTTTCATGTTGAATATGAATTATTCTCTTTTGATCCCGTCATTCCTGACCTTCTATTTAAATTAGATGATAATTTTCTGTATGTAGAATTTGGATCTTTTTCTTGTGAGTTTGATATCCATGTAAGTTCTGATGATGGTTTTTCTACTGATTATGAGTCCTTTTCCTTTGACTCCATCCAAACTGACTTCCATTTTGAATATTGCAAGTCTAAATTTGTTGAGTCTGAGATCATCGCCACTAAGAATTTTACTTTAGATCAGACTCATATGCATATTGGACTTAACAGACTGGTGAAATTTGCACCCCCTATTTTGCCTAAACTACTCGTTCATGATAATATAGTTTCTAGGCTAATGGCCTCAATACTGGCTTGCTCTGAGTATGTTCATTTCCTTTCTGATTGGGCTCAACTATTTGATAAGTTGAAGCGAGTCCTTACTTGTGCTTTATTGGCTAGATGGATGCACTTTTTCTGGCTCCAACTCACTACTTTTCACTGTTTCTATGTGATTGAGAGTTGGGCTTCTTTGTTTGATAAGCTGCTACGTGCTTTAATGAGTTTTGATTTGAGTAGCATTTTCCAACTAATTTGGAGTGGCTGATGCTCCAAAGACCTCTAGCTAAGCGGATTTCTCGAGGTATCGCTTAGGTGTACTTTTGCACCTGACCTGGTATGATCGTTCCGCCCTTCTTCTCCTTTTCTTTTCTTTTCTTTCTTTTCGTACTTAGTTGTGGATAATTAGGATTGTGAATTTTGATGGGTGATCGATCTTGAGGAGCAATTTGGGATTTGTTGAGCCGTGTGGGCTATGATCACCCATGATTGTGTTATTGATTTTGTTAATATTTGTTAGTTGTGAATATCTAAGATTGTCCTTGTGTATGTTCTAGTTTCATTGTTTGGTTTCCTTGAATTTGTGTTTTGTTCCCTTGGTTAGGTGTTTTGTTTCTTTTGTTTAGTGAGTTGTGGTTTTCCTTTGGTTTTGGTTTTGCTCACCAGTTTCTTTTTGTTTCCTTTTTGGTGTTTTAGTGTTTTTTTTTGTTTTTGTTTTTAGCTTTTCTTTCTTTTGTATTTTGTTTTGTTTTCGATTTCTTTTGATTTAGCTTGGTGTTTAGTAAGTCTTTGGCTTGGTTTTGTTTTTATTTTGGGTGATTATGTTCATTTTGGTCTTGATTGGTTTTGTTTTCTTTTGTTAAGTTTTGGTTTTTATTTTTCTTTATTTAGTTATTTTGCTTTTTGTTTTTTTATGTTTGGGTTTTATTTTGTTTTGGTATGGTTTTGATTTTAGTCATTTAGTAGTTTGCTTTGTTTTAGAGTTACTTTTGTTTTCGCTCTTCTTTTGAGGTTTGATTTTGGTGATTTTATGCTTGTTTTTGGTTTTGTTTGTCATTTTTTTATTGGTGTTCTAGTTTGTATATATTTGCGGTTTGTGTTGGTTTTGCAGTTGTATAGATGATGTGATTACTTTTTAGCGCCTTAGTTCCCACAATGAGGACATTGTGAAGTTTTGGTGTGGAGATAAGGTGCCCATTTTTGAAAAAATTTTGAAGATTTTTTGTTTTTGTGGACATTTGTACTCTTTCTGATTAGCTTGAATCCCCTGTGCTTTGGTTATTAGCTTGTGTGTAAGTAGGATGCGCATGATAGGTCCCTGCCCTCAGTATGTCATTCTAAGCCTTAATTCTAACCCCAGTTATTCATTATAGATGTGTAATCTAATCCTTGCTATTCCTTTATCATTATCTTTAGGTCTTAGGCTTCCATGAATGATTCTCCCACTTGCTTGTGACGCGAGTACTCTGATTTTTACCACTGTTGAAAAAAAAGAGAAAAGAAATATTATGAATAAAGAAGAAAACAAAAAGAAAAGATGAAATAAAATTTGGAACGACAAGTATTCCTTTAAAGCATGCGCTACTGGGTATTATCCTTTGAGGCACGTGCTACTGGGTGCTACCCTTTGAGGCAATACTGCTACTGGAAAAGCTTGCTTTCAATGTTAATATTATAATAATGTAGTTGTGTTAGTCAAGTGGGATTGAGTCTAATTCTGGTAAATCTAAGCCTTGGGATGATGATACACTTGCACACAAGCACTGGGATGGATTCAGAATCTGAATGCTCAATGGGGTAAAAATTAGTGCCTTGATGTCATTTATAGGGTAGAGGACTTTGAAATACATTCTGTGCATATGCAGATCAATAACTTGGTTACATGGGTGATTTAGTTGATTAGAATGTGTGCATATCATACCCAAATTTTGTACATATTAGCTTTGAGAAAAACCAAAAAAAAGTTTCTTTTCTTTTTAATAATAATTTTTGCCAGTATATTTCCTAAAAACCCTCACAAGACCTCACTCGTCCACTTGGAAGACCAAGGGATTTAAAGGGCTTGTTGCATACGCTAAATGTAACCATGATTCCTGCGACAGTGAGTTGGGAATTTCTTTTTCTTATTTTTTCTTGTAGTTAGTTTAGCTATTTTACTCGAGGACGAGCAAAATCTTGGGGTGGGGGTATTTGTTCGTGCAAAAAATATGGCTTTTTTACCATACTTTTATGCCTTATTTGTGCTCGTTATAATTGTTATTTTTGGATTTTTATTTGTTTTTATTTTATTTTGTAGGTATCGAATAATTATGGCAAAAATGCGAAAAAATGATGAAAAATGCCGAAAATGAAGCATTGGGCTAAATGGACTCAAACCCAACCCAAAAATCCTTAGCTCGTTGCTTTTATAACCCGTTAAAAAAAAGAAAATTAAATTAGAAATAAAAAAACCTAGCCCCCACATGCGCCTCACGTGACCTCATTCTCCCCCCTTCTAATCTTTTTTCTCTCTCCCCTCTCCCGAAACCCAGACCCGAGAGAACTCGATAGACCCCTCGCGTTCTCGGCTTCTTCTTCCTCTTCACCATCATCTCTCTCTCTCTCCCCTTCAAACACCAGGGCACGACAAGCACCATCAGCATCGCCATCATCATCAAGCACCACCACGAGCACCATCTACGCTCCTCACATCGCCAACTTGCATCATCTTCACCATCCACACGTACCCGATCAATGATTGAGATGAAGAGGGCTGAGTATAAATCGAGCTAGCGGCACTTTTGTAAGATATTAGGTAACAATTAGGGTTTTCTTTTAGGTTAGGTTTAGTTTAAGCTTTAGGTTTAATTTTGTTTTTCAGTCATTTGAAATTTTAGGGTTCTTATTTCCCTTTCAATTTTTAGACTCAACTTCAGCCTTCAAATTCAAGTAAATTGATTTGATTTCATCAATTCCGAATTGTATTTGCAAGGTTTAGTTATTTTAGGCTTTGAATATTGTGAAATTGGTTCAACCTGGTTAGTGAATTAGGCCTTAGATTGGTTCTCATTCATGCGATTTTCAAATGTTAGATTTGGCTCTTCTTGCTTGCAATTTTGTTGATTGGGTAATTAATTATAGTTTTCAGTTGTAGTTGAATTACTTTTAGGGTTAACCAACTTCGGAATTCCCCCTCCCCTATTTTTCGTCTCTACAAATGCTCTGCTTCAAGCTTTCTGTTCTATTGTTGCTCGAAATCTGGGCTATTGCATGGGTTGTTAGTGTGCTGGAAATGAGGGGCAGTTGCTAGACTATGCTGAGCTCATGAGGCAGTCAAGCCCCTGATTCTTCTCCTTGTTTTGGTACCACTGAATAACTCAGGATCCCCTCCCCCATTTTGGTCCTATGTTCGGTTCTGCTTAAGGCCGTTTTAATGGTGTTAATGGAGGTGTTGTAGTTTTAATGGTGTTTTTGTTCTGTGGCTTGATTTGGTTATGTAATGCTCACTTTAAGTTTAGCTTAATTGTTTTTCTGGGTTTATAAGCTTGATTATGTTTGTGGTTGCATTCTCTTTTGTTTCTAGTAGTATTGGATAATGGAGTTCATTCTTATTTCTAGCTTAAGAGGTTTAGTTTGGATTTTCATTATGTTAGATTACGGATTTTGTTGATCCCTGGATTATGTTGGTCTTGATTATGATTGAGTATTAGATTTATTCTTTTTATGTGGTTGAGTTGGGTTTTAATGTTTTATCTAGGTTAAAGAATTTTAGAGTTTGTAAATATTTAGGGAATATTTAGAATTTAATTTGTTTATAAGCTTTAATCATAGTTATTCGCTGTTTTAATTAATTTAGAATGATACTAGATTAGTTTAATTTCGTGCTTAGTGACCTTAATCGCATCCTCGTCCCTTTGGAGATAACCCTCAAGTACTACGACGACAGTCGTATATTTGCAGCACTTTAGCTTACACTAGAAATTAATCGAACAAGTTTTTGATGCCGTTGTCGGGGATGACGGCATGAGATTAGGTCATATTTTTATTTTTTTAGCTACTTTCTTATTAGTGGCATATGCTCTGTCTTACTTTGTTTATTTCATTATTAATTGTTACTTAGCTTGGTCATTTCTTCAAAATTCCTAAAATCCAAAAAAAATTAGAAAAACCTGAAAACCCCTAAAAATTAAGAAACTTTAAAAGACTTAAAAAACTTCAAATGTCGGTTTTCCATTTTCCGTAATATTACCATGAACTTTTTTGGAGTTATTTTTTAAGGCTTAATGATTATCGTGTTCAACTGAATCATAATTTTGAAAAATGAAAAATTTGTGAGGCCATTGCTATGGGTCTAAATGTTGAGTTAAGGAGTTATGTTGAATCAATTTGTCCTAGAGGTTTAATAAAACTATTATCTAAAACTCCAGACGAAGTTTGGGATTTCTTTGAAAGACTAACTTGGAAAACCTATGCGTTTGAATGAGACTTTTAGATACCCAACTGATGGAGAGTATGATTTTCAAGCTAATTCTTACCCTTGAGACCACTTTTTGAATTCAAATGACCCATATTACTATTATATGCCTCCTGTTTTATGTGATTATTATGAATCCTCTGATCATGATGCTCATACTTGTCCTTTTCGTGCTCATGTTGATGCTACATGTGTAAGTTTTGAAAAGAAGAGTAATGAAATGATTGATTAAATGATAGAGACCATGAAGGCGAGAATTGTTGCTTGTTCTTAATGTTTTAACCAAAATAGGGAGACTTATAGTGAGCTTGATTCTAGTTTAGGATCTTCTAAACGTGGCATTAGTCTCTGTGATGATTTTGAACCCTCTTATTCTACTAGGCCTGACTTTAATGAAGACATGTATTTGCCTTGTTTAGATCAAGAGAGTGACTTCCCTATGCCTCTATCACCTAACCTTGCACCTCGCACTAGCTCACCTAAGGGCATCACTGATGATGTCCTAGTTTCTGCCGACCCACCCAACACTCTGAACGACCTTTGTGAGTTTGAGGTAGGTGAACAATCTGATACTGTTAGTGAGTTAGATATAAGCATCACACTTGAAGTTGAGCCTCTTGATTTAGATAAGTCACAAGAAGCTATCTCACAGGAGTTGTGTGATGAGGTAACTGAACCTACTATTTTGGACTTTGATGATGACATTCTTTACGCAGAAGATGAATCTTTTTCATAATGGGTTTGATGTTACTGAAGGTCTTAATGTGGGTTTTCATGTTGAATATGAATCATTCTATTTTGATCCTGTCATTTCTGACCTTCTATTTAAATTACATGATAATTTTTTGTATGTAGAATATGAATCTTTTTCTTGTGAGTTTGATATCCATGGAAGTTCTGATGATGGTTTTTGTGCTAATTATGAGTCTTTTCCTTTGACCCCATCCAAACTGACTTACTTTTTGAATATTGCAAATCTGAATTTATTGAGTCTGAGATCATTGCCACTAAGAATTTCGCTTTAGACCAGACTCATACGCATATTGGACTTAACAGACTGGTGAAATTTGCACCCCTTATTTTGCCTAGGCTGCTCGTTCATGATGATGTAGTTTCTAGGCCAATGACCTCAATACTGGCTTGTTTTAAGTATGTTCATTTCCTTTCTAATTGGGCTCAACTATTTGATAAGTTGAAACGGACCCTTACTTGTGCTTTATTAGCTAGATGGATGTACTCTTTCTGACTCCAACTCACTGCTTTTCACTGTTTCTATGTGATTGAGAGTTGGGCTTCTTTGTTTGATAAGCTACTACGTGCTTTAACAAGTTTTGATTTGTATAGCATTTTTCAGCTTAATGTGGAGTGGCTGATGCTCCAAAGGCCTCTAACTAAGCGGATTTTCAGAGGTATAGCTTAGGCGTACTTTCGCACCTGACCTGATATGATTGTTCCACCCTTATTCTTCTTTTCTTTTCTTTTCTTTCTTTTCGTACTTAGTTGTGTATAATTAGGATTGTGAATTTTGATGTGTGATCGATCTTGAGGAGTAATTTGGGATTTGTTGAGCCGTGTGGGCTATGATCACCCTTGATTGTGCTATTGATTTTGTGAATATTTGTTAGTTGTGAATATCTAGGATTGTCCTTGTGTATGTTCTAGTTTCATTGTTTGGTTTCCTTGAATTTGTGTTTTGTTCCCTTGGTTTGGTGTTTTGTTTCTTTAGTTTAGTGGGTTGTGGTTTTCCTTTGGTTTTGGTTTTGCTCACTGGTTTCTTTTTATTTCCTTTTTGGTGTTTTAGTAATTTTTTTATTTTTGTTTTTAGATTTTCTTTCTTTTGTATTTTGTTTTGTTTTCGATTTCTTTTGATTTAGCTTGGTGTTTAGTAAGTCTTTGGCTTGGTTTTGTTTTTATTTTGGGTGATTATGTTCATTTTGGTCTTGATTGGTTTTGTTTTCTTTTGTTAAGTTTTGGTTTTTATTTTTCTTTATTTAGTTATTTTGCTTTTTGATTTTTTATGTTTGGGTTTTATTTTGTTTTGGTATGGTTTTGATTTTAGTCATTTAGTAGTTTGCTTTGTTTTAGAGTTACTTTTGTTTTCGCTCTTCTTTTGAGGTTTGATTTTGGTGATTTTATGCTTGTTTTTGGTTTTGTTTGTCATTTTTTTATTGGTGTTCTAGTTTGTATATATTTGTGGTTTTGTGTTGGTTTTGCGGTTGTATAGCTAATGTGATTGCTTTTTAGCACCTTTGTTTGCACAATGAGGACATTATGAAGTTTTGGTGTAGGGATGAGTTGCCCATTTTTGAAAAAATTTTGAAGATTTTTTGTTTTTGGGGACATTTGTACTCTTTCTGATTAGCTTGAATCTCTTGTACTTTGGTTATTAGCTTGTTTGTAAGTAGGATGTGCATGATAGGTCTCCGGCCTCAGTATGCCATTCTAAGCCTTAATTCTAACCCCAGTTGTTCATTATAGGTGTGTAATCCAATCCTTGCTATTCCTTTATCATTATCTTTAGGTCTTAGGCTTCCATGAATGATTCTCTCACTTGCTTGTGACATTACTTCTCTGATTTTTGCCACTTTCAGAAAAAAAAAATACTATGATTAAAGAAGGAAAAAAACGAAAAGATGAAATAAAATTTGGAATGACAAGTATCCCTTTGAGACATGCGCTACTGGGCATTGCCCTTTGAGGCATGTGCAACTGGGTGTTACTCTTTGAGGCAATACTGCTATTGGGAAAGCTTGCTTCCAATGTTAATATAGTAATAATATAGTTGTGTTAGTTAAGTGGGATTGAGTCTAATTCTAGTAACTCTAAGCCTTAGAATGATGATACACTTGCACATGAGCACTGGGATGGATTCAGAATCTGGATGTTCAATGGGGTAAAAAATTAGTGCCTTGACGTCATTTATGGGGTAGAGGGCTTTAAAGTACATTCTGTGCATATGCAGGTTAATAACTTGGTTACATGGGTGATTTAGTTGAGTAGAACGTGTGTATATCTTTCTCAAATTTTGTACACATTAGGTTTGAGAAAAACCCAAAAAAAATTTCTTTTCTTTTTTAATAATAATTTTTGTGGGTATATCTCCTGAAAGCCCACACAAGATCTCACTCGTCCACTTGGGAGATTGAGGGGTTTAAAGGACTTGTTGCATACGCTAAATGCAACCGTGATTCCTACGACAGTGAGTTAGGACTTTCTTTTTCTTATTTTTTCTTTTAGTTAGTTTAGCTATTTTGCTCGAGGACTAGCAAAATCTTGGTGCGGGGTATTTATTCGTGTCAAAAATGTGTTATTTTTACGATACTTTTATGCCTAATTTATGCTCGTTATAATTATTATTTTTAGGTTTTTATTTGATTTTATTTTATTTTGTAGGGATCAAATAATTATGGCAAAAATGTGAAAAAATGATGGAAAATGCCAAAAATGAAGCATTGGGCCAGATCGACTCAAACCCGACCCAAAAATCCTTAGCTCGTTGCTTTTATAATCCATTAGAAAAAAAAGGAAATTAAATTGAAGATAAAAAAACCCAGCCCCCACTCGCGCCTCACATGACCTCATTCTTCCCCCTTTTTAATCTTTTTTCTCTCTCCTCTCTCCCGAAACCCAGACCCCAGAGAACTCGATAGACCCCCCGCATTCTCGGCTTCTTCTTCCTCTTCACCATCATCTCTCTCTCTCTCTCTCCCCTTCAAACACCAGGGCACGACAAGCACCATCAGCATCGCCATCATCATCAAGCACCACCAGAAGCACCATCTATGCTCCTCACATCGCTAGCTTACATCATCTTCACCATCCACTTGTGTCAGATCAACGATTGAGATGAAGAGGGCTTAGTATAAATCGAGCTAGCAGCGCTTTTGGAAGATATTAGGTAACAATTAGGGTTTTCTTTTAGGTTAGGTTTAGTTTAAGCTTTAGGTTTAATTTTAGGTTTAATTTCATTTTTCAGCCATTCGAAATTTTAGGGTTCTTGTTTCCCTTTCGATTTTTCGACTGAACTTCAGCCTTCAAATTCTTATAAATTGGTTTGATTTCATCAATTCCAAATTGTATTTGCAAGCTTTATTATTTTAGGCTTTCAATATTGTGAAATTGGTTCAGCCTAGTTAGTGAATTAGGGCATAGATTCGTTTCACTCATGCGATTTTCAAAGGTTAGATTTAGTACTTCTTGCTTGTAATTTCATTGATTTGGGTAATTAATTACAGTTTTCAGTTGTAGTTGAATTGTTTTTAGGTTTGAGGAACTTTGGAATTCCCCCTCGCTTGTTTTTTTTCTCTGCCAATGCTCTGCTTCAAGCTTTCTGTTCTGTTGGTGCTCAAAATCTGAGCTGTTGCACGGGTTGTTAGTGTGCTGGAAATGAGGGGCAGTTGCTGGAGTATGCTGAGCTCATGAGGCAGTGAAGCCCCTATTTCTTCTCCTTGTTTCGGTACTGCTGAATTGCTTAGAATCCCCTCCCCTGTTTCGGTCCTATGTTCGATTCTGTTTAAGGTAGTTTTAATGGTGTTAATGGCGGTGTTGAAGTTTTAATGGTGTTTTGTTGTTTTGTGGCTTGATTTGGTTCTGATATAATGCTCACTTTAAGTTTGGCTTAATTGTTTTTCTGGATTTATAAGCTTGATTATGTTTGTGGTTGCATTCTCTTTTGCTTCTAATAGTATTGGATAATGGAGGTCATTCTTATTTCCAGCTTAAGAGGTTTAGTTTAGATTTTTATTATGTTGGATTATGGATTGTGTTGATCCCTAGATTATGTTGGTGTTGATTATGATTGAGTATTAGATTTATTCCTTTTATGTGGTTGAATTGGGTTTTGATGTTTTATCTAGGTTAAAGAATATTAGAGTTTGCAAATATTTAGGGAATATTTAGATTTTGATTTGTTTATAAGCTTTGATCTCAGTTGTTCACTGTTTTAATTAATTGAGAATGATGCTAGATTAGTTTAATTTCGTGCTTAGTGACCTTAATCTCATCCTCGTCCATGTGACGACGACCCTTAAGTACTGTCATCGTATGCTTGCGGCACTTTAGTTTACGCTCGAAATTAATCGAACAAGTTTTTGGCGTCGTTGTCGGGGATAACGACATGAGATTAGGTTATATTTTTATTTTCTTAGCTACTTTCTTATTAGTTGCATATGCACTATCTTACTTTGTCTATTTCATTATTAATTGCTGCTTAGCTTGGTCATTTCTTGAAAATTTCCAAAATCCAAAAAAAAATAGAAAAACCTGAAAACCCCTAAAAATTAAAAAACTTTAAAAAACTTCAAATGCCGGTTTTCAATTTCCTGCAATATGAGCATGAACTTTTTTAGAATTATCTTTCAAGGCTTAATGATGATCGTGCTCAATTGAATCACAATTTTGAAAAATGGGAAATTTGTGGGTCATTGCTGTGGGTCTAAACATTGAGTCAAGAATTTATGTTGAATCAATTTGTCCTGGAGGTTTAATAGAATTATTATCTAAAACTCAAGATGAAGTATGGGATTTCTTTAAAAAACTAGCTTGGAAAACCTATGCGTTTGAACAAGCTGACGAGACTTTTAGATACCTAGCTCATGGATTTCAGGCTAATTCTTACCCTTGAGACCACTTTTTGAATTCAAATGACCCATATTACTATTATATGCCTCCTGTTTTTGTGCGACTATTGTGAATCTTCTGATCATGATGCTCATACTTGTCCTTTTCATGCTTATGTTGATGCTATATGTGTAAGTTTTGAAAAAAAGATTGATGAATTGATTGTTCAAATGATAGAGACCATGAAAGCGAGAATTGCTGCTTGTTCTCAATGTTTTAACCAAAATAAGGAGACTTATAGTGAGTTTGATTCTAGTTTAGGATCTCCTAAACCTAACATTAGTCTCTATGATGATTTTGAACCCTCTTATTCTGCTAGGCCTGACTTGAATGAAGACATGTATTTGCTTAGTTTAGATTAAGAGAGCGACTTTCCTATGTCTCTATCACCTCACCTTGCACCCCGCATTAGCTTACCTAAGGGCATCACTGATGATGTCCTAGTTTCTGCTGACCTACCCATCACTCTGAATGATTTTTGTAAGTTTGAGGTGGGTGAACAATCTAATACTATTAGTGAGTTAGATATAAGCATCACACTTGAAGTTGAGCCTCATGGTTTAGACAAGTCACAAGAAACTATCTCACAAGAGTTGTGCGATGAGGTAACTGAACCCACTATTTTAGACTTTGATGATGATATTCTTTACGCATAATATAAATCTTTTTCATGTGAGTTTGATGTTACTGAAGGTCTTAATGTGAGTTTTCATGTTGAATATGAATCATTCTCTTTTGATCTCGTCATTCCTGACCTTTTATTTAAATTAGATGATAATTTTCTGTATGTAGAATATGAATCTTTTTCTTGTGAGTTTGATATCCATGGAAGTTATGATGATGGTTTTTGTGCTGATTATGAGTCCTTTCCCTTTGACCCCATCCAAACTGACTTTCTTTTTGAATATTACAAGTCTAAATTTGTTGAGTCTGAGATCATTGCCACTAAGAATTTTGCTTTAGACCAGACTCATACGCATGTGGGACTTAACAGGCTGGTGAAATTTACACCTCCTATTTTGCCTAGACTGCTCGTTCATGATGATATAGTTTCTAGGCCAATGACCTTAATGCTGGCCTGTTCTGAGTATGTTCATTTCCTTTCTGATTGGGCTCAACTATTTGATAAGTTGAAGTGAGCCCTTGTGCTTTATTGGCTAGATGGATGTACTCTTTTTGGCTCCAACTCATTGCTTTTCACTGTTTCTATGTGATTGAGAGTTCGGCTTCTTTGTTTGATAAGTTGCTATGTGCTTTAATGAGTTTTGATTTGAATAGAATTTTTTAGCTTAATATGGAGTGGCTGATGCTCTAAAGACCTCTAGCTAAGCAGTTTTCAAGAGGTATAGCTTAGGTGTACTTTTGCACCTAACCTGGTATAATCGTTCCACCCTTCTTCTCCTTTTCTTTTCTTTTCTTTTCTTTCTTTTCATACTTAGTTGTGGATAATTAGAACTCTGAATTGTGATGGGTGATTGATCTTGGGGAGCAATTTGAGATTTGTTGAGCCGTGTGGGCTGTGATCACCCTTGATTGTGTTATTGATTTTGTGAATACTTGTTAGCTGTGAATATCTAGGATTGTCCTTTTGTATGTTCTAGTTTCATTGTTGGGTTTCCTTGAATTTTTATTTTGTTCCCTTGGTTTAGTGTCTTGTTTCTTTAGTTTAGTGAGTTGTGGTTTTCCTTTGGTTTTGTTTTTGCTCAATAGTTTCTTTTGGTTCCTTTTTGGTGTTTTAGTGTTCTTTTGTTTTTGTTTTTAGCTTTTCTTTCTTTTATATTTTGTTTTGTTTTCAGTTTCTTTTGATTTAGCTTGGTGTCTAGTAAGTCTTTGGCTTGGTTTTGTTTTTATTTTGGGTAATTATGTTTGTTTTGGTCTTGATTGGTTTTGTTTTCTTTTGTTAAGTTTTGGTTTTTATTTTTCTTTATTAAGTTATTTTGCTTTTTGCTTTTTTATGCTTGGGTTTTATTTTGTTTTGGTTTGGTTTTGATTTTAGTCATTAAAGTGGTTTGGTTTGTTTTAGAGTTAGTTTTTTTGCTCTTCTTTTGAGATTTTGATTTTGGTGATTTTATGTTTGTTTTTGGTTTTGTTTGTGATTTTTTTTGTTAGTGCCCTAGTTTGTACATATTTGTGGTTTTGTGTTGGTTTTGTGGTTGTATAGCTGATGTGATTGCTTTTTAGCGCCTTAGTTCCCACAACGAAGACATTGTGAAGTTTTGATGTGGGGATAAGGTGCCCATTTTTGAAAAAATTTTGAAAATTTTTTGTTTTCGAGGATGTTTGTACTCTTTCCGATTAGCTTGAATCCCCTGTGCTTTGGTTATTAGCTTGCGTGTAAGTAGGATGTGCATGATAGGTCCCCAGCCTCAGTATATCATTCTAAGCCTTAATTCTAAGCCCAGTTGTTCATTATAGATGTGTAATCCAATCCTTGCTATTCCTTTATCATTATCTTTAGGTTTTAGGCTTACATGAATGATTGTCCCACTTGCTTGTGAGATCAGTACTCTGATTTTTGCCACTTTCGAAAAAAAGAGAGAAAAAAAAAATATTATGAATAAAGAAGAAAAAAAAAGATTAAATAAAATTTGGAATGACAAGTATCCCTTTGAGGCAATACTGCTACTGGGAAAGCTTGCTTCCAATGTTAATATGATAATAATGTAGTTATATTAGTTAAGTGGGATTGAGTCTAATTCTGGTAAATCTAAGCCTTGGGATGATGATACACTTATACACGAGCACTGGGATGGATTCAGAATATAGATGTTCAATGGGGTGAAAAATTAGTGCTTTGATGTCATTTATGGGGTAGAGGGCTTTGAAGTACATTCTATGCATACGCAGGTCAATAACTTGGTTACATGGATGATTTAGTTGATTAGAACATGTGCATGTCTTTCCCAAATTTTGTACATATTAGCTTTGAAAAAAACCAAAAAACATTTTCTTTTATTTTTTAATAATAATTTTTGTGGGTATATCTCCTGAAAACCCTCACGAGACCTCACTCGCTCATTTGGGAGACCGAAGGGTTTAAAGGGCTTATTGTATACGCTAAATGCAAACGTGATTCCTACAACAGTGAGTTAGGACTTTCTTTTTCTTATTTTTTTGTTTTAGTTAGTTTAGCTATTTTACTCGAGGACGAGCAAAATCTTGGTATGGGGGCATTTGTTCTTGCCAAAAATGTGTTATTTTTACGATACTTTTATGCCTGATTTATGCTCGCTATAATTGTTTTTTTGGGTTTTTATTTGATTTGATTTTGTTTTGTACGTATCGAATAATTACGGCAAAAATGCAAAAAAATGATGAAAAATGCCGAAAATGAAGCATTGGGTTAGATTGACTCAAACCCGACCCAAAAATCCTTACCCGTTGCTTTTATAACCCATCAGAAAAAAAAGGAAATTATGTTGGAAATAAAAAACGTGACCTCATTCTTCCCCCCCTTTTAATCTTTTTTCTCTCTCCTCTCTCCCAAAACCCCGAACCCGATGGGCCCCCTCATTCTCGGCTTCTTCTTCCTCTTCACCATCATCTCTCTCTCTCTCCTTCGAACACCAGGGCACGACAAGCACCATCAACACCGCCATCATCATCAAGCACCACCACAAGCGCCATCTACGCTCCTCACATTGCTACCTTGCATCATCTTCACCATCCACGCGTGCTAGATCAACGATTGAGATAAAGAGGGCTGAGAATAAATCGAGCTAGCGACACTTTTGGAAGATATTAGGTAACAATTAGGGTTTTCTTTTAGCTTAGGTTTAGTTTAAGCTTTAGGTTTAACTTTAGGTTTAATTTCGTTTTTCAGTCATTCGAAATGTTAGGGTTCTTGTTTCCCTTTTGATTTTTAGACTCAACTTCAGCCTTCAAATTTATGTAAATTGGTTTGATTTCATCAATTCCGAATTGTATTTGTAAGGTTTTGTTATTTTAGGCTTTGAATATTTTGAAATTGGTTCAGCCTGGTTAGTGAATTAGGGCTTAGATTCATTCTTATTCTTGCGATTTTCAAATGTCAGATTCAGTTCTTCTTGCTTGCAATTTCGTTGATTTGGGTAGTTAATTATAGTTTTCAGTTGTGGTTGAATTGTTTTTAGGGTTGAGCAACTTCGGAATTCCCCCTCCCCTGTTTTTTTCTTTGCGAATGCTCTACTTCAAGCTGTCTGTTCTATTGGTGCTTGAAATCTAGGCTGTTGCATGGGTTGTTAGTGTACCGGAAATGAGGGGCAGTTGCTGGACTATGCTGAGCCGATGAGGCAATGAAGCCCCTGATTCTTCTCCTTGTTTCGGTACTACTGAATAGCTTAGAATCCCCTCCCCTGTTTTAGTCCTATGTTCGGCTCTGCTTAAGGCAGTTTTAATGGTGTTAATGGAGGTGCTGAAGTTTTAATGGTGGTTTGTTATTCTGTGCCTTGATTTGGTTCTCATATAATGCTCACTTTAAGTTTGGCTTAATTGTTTTTCTGGATTTATAAGCTTGATTGTGTTTGTGGTTGCATTCTCTTTTGTTTCTAGTAGTATTGGATAATGAAGTTCATTCTTATTTCCAGCATAAGAGGTTTAGTTTAGATTTTCTGGATTGTGTTGATCCCTGGATTATGTTGGTCTTGATTATAATTGAGTAATAGATTTATTCCTTTTATGTGGTTGAGTTGGGTTTTGATGTTTTATCTAGGTTAAAGAATATTAGAGTTTGTAAATATTTTAGGAATATTTAGAATTTGATTTGTTTATAAGCTTTAATATCAGTTATTCACTGTTTTAATTAATTTAGAATGATGCTAGATTAGTTTAATTTCGTACTTAGTGACCTTAACCTCATCCTCGTCCATATGGAGACAACCCTTAAGTACTACGACGACAGTCGTATACTTCCGGCACTTTAGTTTACACTCAAAATTAATCGAACAGTGAGTTTAAGGAAGGCTGTAAATAAGGGGGTGATGACAACGATTATGACTATAGTGAAGATGCTAACTTTGATGGTGAGAAATATGCATGAGGCTACCAATAACCAATAGTGTAATGAACCTATAGTGGATTGACATGACTATGGCATCAATGACGATAGTGATGCCGATGATTTACTAATTGATGAACTAGACGATGACATAAGTATGCACATTACGCTAATGCTAATGATGATAAGGGAAACCCAAGTAAAAGGTGCCATAATGGAAATATGTGAGCAAGAAACTTCAATGGTAAAGTCTCAATAGATATGGGGGATATATTTGTCGATAGAGATTAGTGGAGCAAGGTGATGAGAGAGCATGCAATATAAAAGTTATTTCTATTGCAAATGATTAAGCATCATAGATTTAAATACATAGTTGTGTGTATGGTTGAGACTGATACATGGACAGTGCGTGCACCATTCTAGATTACTAAATGTTGTGACATGAAAAATCAAGTCACTTAAGGACACCATTCTTGCCCTAGATTACAAAAAAGTAAGAAAGCTTCACATCCATAGGGTTTAGAATAGCTGTTAATGCATTTTAAGGCCAATCCTACTATGAAATCTGTTAATATGCAGAAGATAATCATTGAGAGATATTGGGTTGCTATTGCTAGTGACACATGTGATAAAGTAAAGAAGCTTCTTCAAGTATTGTCGATGTTAAGCATTAATAGTTGTATGCAAGAATCCTAGAATATGTTGAGGAAATTAAAGGCCCTCCCTAGGACCCAAATGGGGCAAGGATACAATCATGATGGTTGTGGATAGATTCTCAAAGATGGAATCATTTATTCCGTCTCACAAAACCAATGATACCTCCTACATTGCTTAACTCTACTTCAAAGAGGTCATTAGACTATACATGGTGTGCCTAAAACCGTTATTTAAGCTAGGGATTCGAAGTCCCTATCCTACTTTTGGAGGAGTCTATGCAAGTTACTTGGTACTAAACTCTTTTTTAGTACTGCTTGTCATCTGCAAACTGATGGACAAACAAAGGTAGCAAATCAAGCATTCATTACTTTACTGAGGAGTTTGGTTAGAAAGAGCCTAAAAGTTTTTGATATGAAGCTAGCCCATCTTGAGTTTGCTTGCAATAGAGCCACATCTTATGCTACAATCCACTCACCTTTTCGATGTGCATATGGAGTTAACCTACTCATCCCCATTGACTTGCTACCCATTCCAAAGTGAGTAAAGGGTGAGCTATAATGCTAAGGTGAGGGCCAAAGAGATGAAAAGATTGCATGAATATATTACGGGACATATTGTAAAGGAAAATTCAGCTTACAAAGCAAGAACTAACAAACATCTCAAGCACTTGGAGTTCAGTCCAGGAGATCTAGTCTGGCTACACCTCAAGAAGGAGAGGTTTCCATACAATAGAAAGAAAAAGCTTATGTTAAAGGAAGGTGGAACATTCAAGATTGTTGATAGAGTGGGAGACAGTGCTTACAAGGTTCAACTCCCAAGAGATATGGCTATTTCATCTATGTTTAATGTTGGTGACCTAAATTCTTATGTGGAGGACAACTTTGAAGATCCTTTATATTTCAGGACAAATCCTCTTAAACAAGGGTTGGTTGATGCAGGACAAGGTATCTTAGAGGGATCCTATAATCCAAATGTTGCTCTAGGTAATGTCCATACTAGGGAAGATCAAGGTAATCAAGCACATGCCACACAAATCCAAGCCTGGTTCCTTTTTCAAGTCTAAAACTAAGTAAGATTTTGGAAAATGTTTTTTTGGGTGATCCTAAGTTGTCCTATGGGTGTGTAATACTTTGTTGGACTCCCTATGGTGTCTACATTTACATAAACCACTAAATTTTGGCCTAAGTCCTATGCATTTTAGTCATTTGGCCCGAACAATCAACTTGCACAAAACTAATCCAATTGTACCCATTTTTGAGTTTCGAGTTGGTTCACCACCTAAAACCTAATTTAGAGCCAATCGTTTTGTTTATGATGTTAGTCAACATCCTAAGGTATCAATGCATGCAGAGAAATCAAGGCCAAGTGAAGTTCTTCTCGATGGCTCAGCTACAATTAGTTGACCCTTGCAATTTTGGCTCCTTTTTAGCCTGTTTTGGAATTCTAGCTGGTTTTCTTATCAATACATAATTAGGATTGATTTTTATATTTGGGTTGCTAGTTAACATCCTAAGGTACCCATTTCCATATAGCAATTGAGTCTAAATCAAGTGTGAGTTAAAGAGCGCGCTTGATTAATTTCTGGGATAGTTAGGTTCTATACAGTCTGTTTTAACTTTGCAATTCATTTTCCTCATTGCAGGGTTTGGTGACCATCCCACTTGCTCCCTTTGCTCCTTAGATGACTAGGACCACCCTCATGGAAGGTTTGTAGCTTTAGAAGGCAAGTTAGCCAATAAACAAAAAGAGCAAAGAGTATGTTGCATTCTGTTTGGATAGCCATAAAGTAACCAGTAGTAGCAGTCATTTCTCTCTCCTCCATGTGCAAGTGGACTTCTTAGTAATAATTAAACATTTCCAAGCACGAGTTTAGTATGATTACTCATGTATTAAAGAGACTCACTGTTGTAGCTAGTTTAGTTAAGATTGTTTATTGTACTTTGTTTAGCATAAGCTTGTTTGGAGGTTTCCTAACTAGGAAGGAACCTCTCTACTTGGAAGCAAGGCTTGGACAAAGCGTAATAAATCTTGCATTGGCTCTTTTGTGGACGCACTTGGATTAATTTGAAGCAAAGTTTCGAGCTTATTGAAAACATTCTCAAAATCTCACTTAATCAATCTGAGTTAAATTATTAATTGAGTGGTTTCCTTTAATCTAAACTTGGTGGTTTAACCTTTAGAGATTAGATGGATTCCTCCTTAGCTTGGGTGGTGGCATTGCCTTTATTCCTTGCATATCTTGTGGCTTGTTTGTGACTCCATTAAAGCTCGTCGAATCAAGTCCTAGAGCTAGATTGCAAAGTAACCTTGCTTGAGTTTCATTAAGCTCATGCATCAACAGAGCATGCATTTTTGTGCTTTAAGGATTTGCTTGGCTGGAACGAACATATCTGTTAAGGGACACAATTTTTTTTTTTTTAATGCGAACACTTGGTATGTTTGTATGATTCAATTTGTGCTTAACTAAACTGAGTGTAATGTGTATCTCAATGTTAAGCGTTTCTATTAACATGCAAATTCAATACTAGTAAACATGCTTTAGTTAAAGCCTTGAAGATATTTTTCTAGAGAGCAACAAAAGAACATGTGATTTACACTACTACCGAACGTTCGACACTGAATACCCATGTTCCGTAGCTCTTAAATTACGAAAAAAACATGCTTGTTATTGAGTTACGAATATGGCATGAATCTGACATGCTCACCATCGCTGTAGGAGCAGAGCTACACTTATTATTTTGGATAGCTTACAATGCTTACAACCAACATGCTCGCAAGCAAGCCATGGAAGCGATCAAGAAAAAATCAATTGCTGCTTATGAATAGTTCTTAGGTGTTTACCTGAAAACTTATATATTATTATTCTCTAAACACCATAATTTCAGCTTATAATAAAAATAATTTACGATGTTTATGATATTTTATTTTATTGTGTAGAAAATCTAACAAAAATAAAGAAATTGGATCACGAACTGAAATTAACAGAGCCCAAATCTCACAACCCAAGTCAAATCTCTAGAAAGCCACCAAAAAATAAAAATTATGATCCCAAATATCCCAAAAATCCCCCATCTCACGTAATAGCTTCTATCCATCTGCCCTTTTTTCTCTCTCATTCTTCCTCAAATTCACTTGTTTAATCCCCCTTTCTTCAACAGTTCAACACCCAGAAGCTCCCCCACCATCATTAGTATGCCAACTTCATCTTCACCACCCCATCGTCATCACCCATTATCTTCATCCACCCACATTAGAAGCTTCTGTCATCAGTACCACATCATCACCCACACCATCAACTGTTACGTAACATCTCCACTAGATTCCCTTTTATCCTCTATGACGCTCATTTAAGCACCAATCAATTGGACCGTTCAGCTTGGCAAGAGGTTCCCAAGGAAACAATAAAAGCGACATAGCAGTAGCGATTTTGGAGGTGTCATAGATTAGACAGTTTCTTAGGGTTGATTTTTAGTGTTTATGGTTTTTTATTTCCCTTGATTTTGAATTTCAGATCCGTGTTGCATTGTAAGGAGCATTTTCCCAAAAAAAAAAAAAAAAATCAATTTTTACAAAAATTGTAGGATTTATAAAGAGCGAACAAAATTGGACGGTGGCACTAATTGGTGTAAAATTTCTTTTCTTTTGCATATAAAAGAAGTAAAATGGCTCATTTTGTTGTATTTTAATTAATATTTTGATTCAATTGGCTAAATTGAATTATTCCTTAAATAAGGAAGATAAAATGAAAACAACATATCCATGGATTTAATTTCATGTCTTCTGAGATATAAGAAGATGTGTCTTTTGGGCTATAAAGAGAAATATCTCTTCAACATGAAGCGGCATGTCCTTTTGGACATAAGGTTTCATCCTCTACAAATAGAGGACTCTATCTCCCTTTAGAGGATATGAACAAGAATATGCAATGAGAGATTATGAGATGAAGAGATAGGAGGAAAAGAAACACTAGTACTTTCTAGTCTTTATTCCCATCTCAGAGTGTGTCCACTTAGCACTTTGGGTTGTTGATAAGAGAATAGAGAGTGGTGCAGCATCTATTCTCACGTGATATGTGTTGTATCCTAGGAATAGAATTTCCCTGTAACTAACTTCACCCATTGGGAAAATTACTATTCTTAAGATAGCTTCCTAGAGGCATGTCACATATAACATCATGCCATTTCCTAACATTAAAGTTTATTTGTCCTCCACATAATAACCCTTTTCATACAACAATTTGTTCTCCTCAGCTATCAATTTCTATATTGAGTTTTAGTTCTTGTCAACTCTGAGTTGAATATCGCGATAATTGCCTTGTAATTTCATGAATCTTGCTTCGAATTAGAGGTTTTCTTATCTCTTTCTACTGCTATTCTTGATCTAGGTTTGCTCCATTTTGAAGCTCAATTTCCAGCCAGTAGTGGTGCTCAGTGCTATCCTCTTATTCTTCTTGTGATCTGCCTTTGATTGCTAGATTAGTCTACTTTTCTTATCTCTTGGTTACCGAGTATGGCTTGATTTCCACCCCATCCTTGCTCTTGTTCTTTTCTTCTTCTTCTTCATGTTCTACTCAAATGACCTATTTTGATATCATTTAGATGGCATATGGGTTAGGAGTAATATGTGATTGATTTTGAACTTAAATTTAGTTATAAATGAGAATAATAGCTCTAGCTTTATTGTGCTAATTATTTAATGTTTTGAGATTTATATTGCAGTTGAGGAAGATGGAGGCCCTTATTAACTTTACTGCTTTTACTCTCTCCTTACTTTTTATATCATAAATGTTAGGCACCTACTTTATGATTATTGTTAGTAGTGTATTATTCTAATGTTTCATGATTTCCAGTTAAATAAAAGTTAAAGTTAGGCATGTTTTCGCATGGTAAGCTTTTGGTTTCATCTCATTTTGCATGTTTATTTCATGGACTAAGAGCAGACTATGTGGCAAAGTTAACCTTAGTTTGGTTTGATTTCTGTTGATATTAGTATGTACATGCCTTTTAATGCTATCTCTTTTTTATCATTATTTATTTGTATTCTACATTCTGGTTAGTTGAACATGTAGATAGATTAGTTTAGGAATTTAGTTAACTGTATTAGTTTTAGATTCAAAATTTAGTTAACTTTGTTGGGAATCTAGTGAAATTATTATCTTCCTCTCTATTTGCTTGTTTATTCATGGAATTAGAGTGGAGTATGCGGTAAATTGACCTTAGTTTGATTTGATTTCTTTTAGTTTTAGTATATGCATATGTTTAATTTACTTGCATAATTTTTTGTTAGTGTTTATTTTTATTACTTCATTCTGAATGTAGTTTGATTAAGGACTAGTTTTTTCGTCTTGGAATTTAGTAGCTCTAAGTGACCTAATTTTATCCCTATCCATGTAGAGACAACTAGTATTCGCCGGATTGTGCACCAGCCAAGTGTACCTTTCCTCTTGAAGCATTCAGCAACCCCAAGATATGTACGTTTACACCTTGATGACATCAATGAACATCATAGGTTAGTTGAACCACTAATTTTACATAAAGGTATTGTTTGATAATGTAAAATATTAAACTAATAGACCTATTCTAGGTTATTTTTGAACGAGTGTGTGGCATCTTGTCCTCACATGACAAGTGATAGACTTAAGCTAAGGTGATTACTTGAAGAATTTCCTATATGGATTTAAGAAAAGATAGTTCTATCTTGATTTATAGTGTGGATTCATTAGCATTTTACCTTATCCATTTGTCCTAGATACTTCTATCTTTTGTACCTTGGGTATCCAACACGGAAACTGATGATGCAATCAACATTGTTTAGGGCTGTGGCTAGTGGTTCAGACCCAATTATAAAGAGAATGAGTGCATTTGTTATTAATGGATATTGATTTCATATTCAAAAAAGAGATAAATTAATGTAAACTTAATATTATGGGGTTGGGTTAAATTGAATGACAAAACGTACTTTGGAAATATCAATGACATTATTAAGTTAGATTATTATTTAGAATGTATTTTGGTACTATTTTGTTGTAATTGAAGGAACATGAACTTAAGGGGCCTAAAGAAGCACAAAAGAGGATTTACTCTCTCGAATGTCTCATACAAAATACATGAAGAAGGTGCCTTGAAGGGGATCTACATATCTTCTCATCTCAAGAAGAACTGTTTTATCTTAAAGATGAGAGATAAGTGTTTCGAGCATGTTGTTAAAGTAAAGCCGAGGAACACATATCATTTGAGGTCTACACTGAGTGCATGGCTTCTGAATTTAGAAAGGTAGATGAATTTAGGGATCCTATATATTAGACAAATGTTGATGGAGAGTCATAAAATGTGGAATTACTACTTCTTGTTATAGTTTTAGAGTTCTCAAACCTCTTTTTTTGTCCTTATAGACATGTTTCCTTTATTATAATGGTTTTATCCCTTCCGTGAATCGCATTTTTTGAGTTTGAAATTATTCATATGATTATACTGAATTGTATGAAGTGCTGCTACTGCTTCTGCTTAGTTTTTTTAACCTTTTTTATTTTTTAAAGATAACGTGTATTTGAAGTATAGGTTTAAATCTAATTAACCATGTTTCCTTCAAGGTGTACCTTTGATGGGTTACCAAAATTCTCTCCGAAATGAAACTATTGCACCTAATGATCTGCTCTCAGGTGATGTTAATAAGGATAGTGCTAGTGAAGTTCCCAATAAAAATGAGGAAAATAATGAGGTTTCTGACACATCTCGATCTATCCCCTGTGCTTCTCCTAGAAGTTTTGATAATGATGAAGAAGTATTGGTCATAGGTTAGTAATAATTTTCTTATTTAATGCATTCGCTTGTATGAAATATAATTGCTTTAATCAGCTGCATTAAAAGAAGAGTGATATACAAAATTTGCATAATGCAACTTAGATGCTACAAACACTTGTCCCCTACTAATTGTTGTCCCCCACTAATCCACTCTTCACTTCTTCTCAAAAAAATTCTTCCTATTAGAGTAATGTAGAATATTTATAAGGAGTTTATATTGCAACTTATTGTGGGTGATATCTGACCTACTTGCAAACAATTTGTTTTTTTCTTAGACTTGTGAACAAACTTAGTATATCCTTATAATGCATGAGCTTTGAATAAACTCAAGCAATGTTGTCTATTTGCAATCTAGTTCTAACTTCATTTTGATCCAGCAATGAAATTAAATCAAAACAAGGATATGAATACGACAAAGGTCACACCACTACCCAATCTAAATTAGGAATCCGCCCTCTAAACTATAAAGGCTAGGCCAACAAGTTCAGATCA
The DNA here is from genome assembly GCA_029747015.1 of Carnegiea gigantea. NCBI lineage: Eukaryota > Viridiplantae > Streptophyta > Magnoliopsida > Caryophyllales > Cactaceae > Carnegiea > Carnegiea gigantea. Next base: position 500,053 of record JAKOGI010000451.1, read on the forward strand.
AAGGAAACCACTTGAGTTTAGCAATCAATTCAAATTGAAAAGATGAGATTTTAGAGAGTTTTGTGTGAGAATATGAAGCTACGCTTTCATTCATGAATTTTTCCCTTCAATAAGCAGCCAAGAAAGCTTATATACGCATCCTTAAGCTCACAAGCACATAGGCTATCTCCTTAGTAACCTTAATCTAGCTTAGCTAAACTGTAAACGCAAAACAACGTTAACCTAACCTAATTACAAGCGTGAGTCAAGCTAATACAATCTGGTTGGAGTAACTTAAAGCTTCAACATTATTAATTACTCTGATTGAGCCACTGTCATATAGAAGAGAGAGCAAAGGTAGGCTACAGCCTGTAACTTTACGACTATCCATTCTGGGAGCAAGTGGGTGTCAACTTTCAAGCCAATTGGCCAAGTGGACATCAAAAGCTACAAGAATGGTCATGATGATGCTCTTGGTCATCCAAGCAACCAAGGGAGCAAGCAAACAGGTCACCAAATCCTCCCTATTAAAGAATAACTCAGCGAAGTCAAAATTGCTTGTTTAAGCCTAATAAACTCGAATTAGCATTGGAAATGGTCAAGTTGGTTTCTCAACTTGTACTTGACTTAAGACTGATTTTAATGCATGTATTGGTTCCTTGGGATGTTAATAAGCATCCCAAATAAAACAATGGCCCCTAAAATGGTTTTACGTGAGAGAACCAACCATAAACTCAAATCAGGACTAAAATGAACTCAAACTATAATGGTTGGCAAAATGTCCATGAATAACTTGTCATGATTTGGATTTCTCTCCCTGGCTTGATACCATAGGATGTTGGCTACCATTCTCAGTAAAATTCTGGCCCTGAATCAAGTTTTACTTGGTGATTCCACCTAATTTTTCAATGCATGCAGACTGCAATCTTCTCAATATACGTTCACTATTTTGGACGAATGTACCAAAATGACTAAAACTTAGGTCAAAATTGAGTTAACTCAATGGAACTAGACATCTTAGGAGTTCAGTGATGTAGGACTTGCTATTATGAATTTCCACAAACGCACAGTTTATCATCATAGCAATTACCAGTGCCGATCCTCAGGGATGGAGTATGAAATTAGGTTACTCATAGAAACTTAAAGTACCATATTTACATAATCATCAAACTGAAAAAAACGACAATTACTTGATAAATGAACATAAGTTACTCAAATTCTGGGAATCACATATCAAAATAAGCAAAGCTAACAAGGAAGAAACAAGAGTTACCAATCCCAGAATATCATTTTTGGTGAAACAAAAATCTTAAACTCTAAGGTTCATTAGGCACCCATCATGCTGATAAAGAAATAACATGTGCAATATGAGCCAGGTTGGAAGTAGAGGCAAAAATCAAATGCTAATCAGCATGAATAATTGGAGAGCCTAATTACAATCACGAACCTAAATCAATTAGAACACAAACCAAGTCCCAGATCAAGACTGTAGAACCCATAAGCCAAAAATCTAATTGAATGATCCAATTTCATGAATCAAGGTGGGAAAAGGAATAATAGAGCATCAAACCCGAAAAACTCAATTCTAAAACCAAAAACTCACTTGAATTGGGAAAACATTTGAGCGAATTATAAATTTTTGGCGTCCTAAACTACTATTCTCTACTTGTTACTCCCAACCAACTTCTACTCCCCTCCTCTGCTATCCTTGCTTGCCCCTTGATTCATGGAGTTGGATCTTTCAATTCAATTGTTGGCTTCTGGGTTTTTACTATCTTGATTTGGGACTCAGTTTGTGTTCTGGTTGATCTAGGTTCGTGATTGCAATTAATCTCTCCAATTGTTCCTACTAATTAGCATTCGATTTTTGCCTCTGTTTCAAACCTAGCTCATGTTGCACATGTTATTTCTTCATAAGCATAATGGGTGCCTGATGAAGAGTTCAAGATTTTTGTTTCACCAAAGGTGGTATTTTGGAATTGGCTTACTATTGTTTCTTCCTTGTTGGTTTTGCTTATTTTGATATGTGATTCCTAGAAGTTGAGTAACTTGTTTCGTTTATCACATGACTATCATTTTTTTTTAGCTAGATGATTGTGTAAATATATTGCTAGTTTAAGTTTCACTGAGTGACCTAATTTCATACCCCATCCCGGGGTATCGACACCCATAATTGCTACGAAGATAAACTGTGTGCTTGTAGACATTCACAATAAGTTTTTGGCGCCGTTGTCGAGGATAAGTTTGTGAAATTAGGTTGCGTTGAGTCGTAGTTGAGTCGTTTTCATTTTCATTTTATATTTTTGATCTTTGATTTTTGTTGTTTGTTAGTTTTGGTTTGGTTTAGTTTAGATTAGTTTAGACTTCTTTGTTTTTGATTTGTTATTTGAGTTAGTATTTTTATTTTTTAGGTTTTAGTCAATGTAATCTTAATTTTTAGTGATTATTTTGCTGCTGGAAAAATCGAACTAATAATTTTGGATTGATCTGGACATGCAATAGCGAAACAGGGCAAAATAAAACCATAACAGTGCAGGTTCTTTTTCACTTTTCAAATTCTATTTGAATTGCTCGGAGTAGTTCTGGTGTAAATTTTTCTAATCTGATATCTTTATTGGATTTTCCATGATTTGTAGAGTCTAGGTGAATTTTTGTTTGACTTTTAGGCATTTCTGGAATTTTCTGTGATTTTTAGAAACAGTTTTCTATTGTGAATTTTCTGCACTGTTTTGGGATAGAAATGAGTTGAAAAAAAATATGCTCATGCTCCTTATGATTGTGCTGAATTTCTTGTATATAGTGTTTGATTTTTAGAGTTTGATTTTCTGTTTTATTTTTAGTTTTTGTTTTGTTTTAGGTTTTGATATTTTCTGGTTTTGTATGTTGAGGAAAAATTCAGAAAAAGGACAAGATGCTATTGTTTTGTGTTTGTGCTTATTTTCTATTTTTGGTATTAGGTCACTTTTTGATGTTTGAGTCTTTTCGGTCTTTCTTTTATTTTGGTAACATAGTTTTATTTTTGTTAGTTTAGTTTGTTTTATTAACTTAATTATTTAAGTGTCTTATTTCTTAGTTTCAGCCATTAGTTTATTGTTAATTGTCTTAGCATCATTGTTGTTTCTTTTACTTTTTCTTTCGATAACAAAAAAACCTAAAAAATTAAAAATTCTAAAAAAATGAAAAATTCTTAACATTTAAAAAATAGAGGTGCCAAAATTTCAGTTTTTAATTTTCCACAATTTGAGCATGAACCATTTTGGAGTTATCTATCACGACTTAATAATTATCATGCTCAATTAAATCACCGTTTTAAGAAATCGAAAATTTGTGAGATCGTTGTTATGGGTCTAAATGCTGAATCTAAGGGTTATGTTAAATCTATGTGTCCTGGAGGTTTATTGGAATTATTGTCTACGGCTCAAGATGACATATGGGATTTCTTTGAAAAACTAGCTTAGGATACTTATGAGTTTGAACAAGTTAAAGAGACCTTAGGATACCCAACTCATGGTGAGTCTGCTTTTCATGCTAATCCTTACTGTCGGGATCACTTTAAGAACTAAACATGATCCATCTTACTTATATGTGCCCCAGGTTTTGTGCTATTATTGTGAGTCTTCTAATCATGATACTTGTACTTGTCCTTATGATGATGTTGTTGATGCTACATATGCAAGTGTTGAAAAGGTGATAAATGAATTGGCTGATAAAATGTTAGAGGCTATGAAAAAGAGAATTGCTAAATATTCTCAAAGTTTTAATTGTAGTAGGGAGAATTACAATGAGCCCGCCCCTATTTTAGGATGTTCTAAACCTAAAGGTAGCCTTTATGATGATTTTGAGCCTCGTTATCTTGATAGGCACAATTTGCATGATGTCATGTGTTTGCCCGATCTAGAGCAAGAGAGTGACCCCCTATATCTCTATCCCATGACCTTGCACCTGAACGTAGCTCATAAAAGGATGTCTCTCAGGATGTCTTAGTTTCTGCCTACCTACCCACCCCTTTTATCCACTCTTGTGAGTTTGAGAAGGGTGGAGAATTTAAGAATGCTAGCGAGTGAGATAAGAGCATCACATCTAAAGTTGAGCACCGTGAGATAGATGAGTCAGAACATACGTTTTTTCCAAGAGTCATGTGAGGAGGAAGATGAGCTCACCACTTTGGAATATGATGATGATATTTTCTATTTAGAATGTTAATCTTTTTCATGTGGGTTTGATGAAAATGAAAGTCTTGATGGGGTTATCATGTTGAATATAAATATTTTTCTTTTGACCCCATCATAATTGTCTTTCTCTTTGAGCCATCCAAGTCTGAGATTTTAGAGTTTGCGACTTTTATGCCCATGATTGCTGATTTAGACCAAACTCACAAGCATATTGAAATTAAGAGACTTGTGGACGTAGGATCCCCTGCTTTTCCTATATAGTTAATTCCTGACGATCATATTTCTAGGTCACTAACCTACTTACCAGCTAATTTTGAGTATGTCTATCGATTTATTGATTGGGCCCAATGATTTGATAAGTTGAAGAAGGCCCTTACTTATGCTGCATTGATGTTTTAGATGTACTATATTTGGCAGTACCAACTCTTTAATTTTCATTTTCTTTATTTTACGGAGAGTGGTTCTTGCCTATTTGATAAGCTACTTCGTGTGTTAATGGGTTTTGATTTGAGTAGCATTATTTAGCTTGAAATGGAGGAGCTGATGCTCCAGAGGCTCTATCTAGATAGATTCTAGGAGGCTATAGCTTAGGTGTATCTCTGCACTTGACTCAGTATAATCATTCCTCTCTACTTTGTCTTTTTGTTTTATTTTCTTTTGTATATATTTGTTGCTTTATTTTGGTTTTGCTGTTTTCTTTTTGTATGTTTATTTTTCTTGTTAATTTTTATTTTCTATTTTATGTTTCATTTCACTCCTAATGAGAACATTATGAGATTCAGGTATGGGGGTGGGGAAACATTGTTTCAAGAAAGAAAAAAAGGAAAAAAGTTAACCAAAAAAATGGAAATTTTTGAAAATCCAAAAAGATTTTTATTTTGTTTTGTAGGCTATATATGCATGACCATGTTTTCTTATGCCTGAGTCATTAGGTTTTGTATAGATGTAGTGTGTATTGATAGAACTTAGTCCAAACTGTGATGTTTGTATGCAGTCTTAACCCCTAATATTGTTTTCAAAGCAAGCTTGACTTTGGTAGATAACCCGTAAGATTTTGTGCCTTATAGACTAATTTATTGTTTTTAGTCTCACATTTGTTCTTCCTGTGTGTCTCTTCCTTGATTACATCTTTAGAATTTGTTATGATCTCTTTGAAATCACATTTAGCATGTGCATTATGATAATGATAGAGGCATTCATTTGAACTGCGAGCGACATAGCCAAATTGCCACCTGATTTTAATGATTAACCTTCATGCAAACGCTTTTAAACCTTGATCCTTTTTTATTGTGGACCCTTCATTTCAGCCATTGGCCTAAAACACATTTTCTTTATCGAAGCCAGGACTAGTGAAGCAACACTTTAATATTTAGTGTGTAGCTTTTGGTATTTTATGCAATTAGTGGTTGATCTTGGTTATGTGTGAAGATATATCATTGTGACCATCTGGAAGTAACTTGTGTTCTTTCATGCCAATTATTCATTTTTCTTTCAGGAAAAAAGAGAAAAAAAAAAAAGAGAAAAACAAAGGAAAAAAAGCTAGAAAAAAGGAAAACAAAATTGAAAAATAATAATGTGAATAAGAGTGATTGCCATTAGACCTGATCAATGGTTGGGTACCCGCCCGACCCGACCCTCAAAAATGAGGGTCAGGGTCGGCTTTTTTTGTCTCCGACCTGCCCCAACCCTCAAATTAAGGTTTTGACCCGCTGACCCTCCTTTTTAAAAAAAATTAAAAATTAAAATAAAAATAAAATACTTTCGGTTTCATTTGTTCAAAATTTTTTCGCTTTTACTTTCCCATCTCCCCTTAACATCTTCTCCCCATTCACCTTACCAAATCTCACTGGTTCGTAACTTTCTAACACTCCCTCTCTGATGTTTGAAGTAGACTGAATAGTCATTTTAGTAAACTAATCGGTCTATTGGATTAGTGACTAAATTATGTATTAGAGTGTTTGTGGTTGCGATACGCTTCATCGGAGCTTCATTTATCGTTTGAAGTTTTATTTTGTAAGATGTTTAATGTTGACCTTTATAATAAAAAGAAAATTTAGTGAAAAATCTTATTTTCTATATTGGGAGGCTTGAGGGCCGGGCCTAACTCGATGACCCAAGGGTACTCACAGGGTAAGGGGTATGCTGACCCGCATGAGGGTCGGGTAGGGTTAGGGTCGAAAAAATTCTATCTGCCGACCCTCATGACCTAACTGTCAACCCAACCCGACCCTCAATTTAATCAAGTCGAATTGCCATGAACGTTGTCCTTGCAAATACCCATTTCTAGTGGTCCAATTTTGTGGGATGTGCCTTATTTTGTCATATTGGGAGGATTTGTGATTATTATAGTTGGTATAAATATTGGTTGCTCTTAAGTCACTTGTCTTTTAGCTCCACATTTTCCAAATTATTTGTCCCTCTACTATCCCTTAACCTTAACCCCATTACAGCCCTTTAAAAGTCATGTTGATTATCATATTACATATTGCATTTTAGTTGTAAAGAAGTGAGAATTTTAGCAAGCTTAGGGCACTTTGTATGATTGGAAGATGATTTGAGTAAGCCTTGTGACAAACATATGAAGGGGAGTGTTCCACATATCCTAAAGTGTGTTTCTATTAGTCAGGCTTGTAAATAATTCTTAAATGGGGTGAAAGATTGCGTATAGATGTGATCAATAGGGATTGAGAATTTCTTGATGTGTATATTCTATTTATATGTGATCTAATGTTTAGGTTAATTGAGTGATGTTGTTAAATGAAAATTGTATATATAGTTTTTGTCAAAAATCAAAAAGATTTTTGATTTTTTTTTTCTTTTTATAGGTTTTGTGGTTATATCTTTTACAAACCCTCTCAAGACTTTACTCGTCCATTAGGGGTAACCTAGGCGTTTGAACGGCTTATTGTACATGTTAAGTGCAACCGTGATTCTTCGAAAAGTGAGTTAGGATTTTATTATCTATTTTTCTAGGATTTTGTTTGATTTTACTTGAAGACCAGCAAAACGTAAGTGTGGGAATATTCGTTCAACTCAAAATTATTAGATTTTATACCCCTTTATTATCCTATATTTGCTCAAAATAAACAACTAAATTAGAATCTTAATTTGTTTTGTTTGTTTTGTAGGACTTCAAATGGAAGGCGGAAGCAGATCTGAGTAGTTGGGCCGCAGCGTGGACTGCTTGTATCTTTTATCATTATTATTTTGGCTTCTTTCTTCACTTTCACATGATCCAACACTTCCTTATTTTTCAATCTTTGTATATGATTTCTTAATTTCCTATAAAACAAACAAAACAAATTAAAATTTTAATTTAATTGTTTATTTTAAGCAAATATTAGATAATAAAAGGGTACAAAATGTGATAAATTTTGGGTTGAACACTTACCCATAAGAGGTCATGGAAACTCCAAGCATCATGCCATCCAAAACTATGCCCAGTTCTAGATTGGGACAGGAGAACAAGGATTGGATTAGTTGTGTTGTTGCTTGCATTCCTTGATCTACCTTAGCTTGGTTAGAACCATGATGTTGTTTTAGATATAGGGAACTCTCTTGGATCCCTTGCTCTGTATTAACTTCCCCTTCTTTAACAAGATTTGACCTTAGCTTTGAAGGGTCTTCAAAATAATCCTCCACATAAGGACTTAAGTTATCAATGTTAAAAGTGGTTGAAACAGCCATATCACCAGGGAGTTGTAGTTTGTTGCATTGTCTCCCACCCGCTTAATGATCATCAATGGCCCATCTCCTCTTGCCATAAGCTTATTCTTTCTTCTGGACGGAAACCTCTCCTTCCTGAGGTGTAACCATACTAGATCTCCCGGGCTGAACTCCATTTGCTTTCTATGCTTGTTTGCCCTTGCTGTGTAAGCTGCATCGGCCTTCTCAATATGATTCCTTTCTTGCTCATGCAACATTGTCATCTCTTTGGCTCTCAGCTCAGCGTCACAGCTAACCCTAACCCTTGACTTAGTCGATATGGGTAGCAAGTCAATAAGAGTAAAAGGGTTGCCCCATACACACACTCAAAGGGAGAGTGTTTTCTAGCACAAGATGGAGCCTTATTGGAAACAAACTCAACATGAGGCAACTTCAAATCCCAATCTTTGAAACTTTTGCTCACCAAACTGCTAAGCAAGGTAGTAAAGGTCTAGTTGGTTACCTCTGTTTAGTCGTCTATTTGAGGGTGATAGGTTGTACTAAATAAACGTTTAGCGCCTAAGAACTTCCACAAACTCCTCCAAAAGTGTGGATAGAAACTTGGATTCTCGGTCAAATATAATGGTTTTAGGCACACCATGGACGCTAATGACCTTCTTGAAGTAGATCTCGGCAATGTACCTTACATCATCAATTTTGGGGCATGGAACAAAGTGAGCACAAAGTGAGCCATCTTAGAAAATGTATCCACAACCATCATAATTGCATCCTTCCCTCTCTAAGTCCAAGGGAGAGCCACAATAAAATCTATAATTACATCATCCTAAGGCCTTAAGGTACCAGCCGTGGGGTGTATAAGCCTTGGTGGAATTGACTTTTATCTTTGTGGTAAATTGAGCAAGCTAAAATGATCTTATGAACACCTCCTCTCATCTTAGGTCAATAGAAATGCTCTCATCTAGGCCTTATAGCTAGCAAGAGAACCACCAGAGCCTTTCGAACCAGTAGCTCTCTTAAAGAGCACTTAGGAATGCAAAGCTTGTTGTTCCTCAATAAATAGTGTCCTTAGATGGAGTAATGGCTATCTTTTGGAATTTCCTTGCTCAAGAGGCGGAAATATGCATCCTCTTTATAAATCTCTTGGATTGAATGAAATCCAAGTGCCTTTGCTTCCAAAATAGAAAGAAATTTATACCTTCTAAAGAGGGCATTCGTAATCACATTCTCTTTTGCACTCATGTGTTTGTAAGTAAAGTTGAATGATTGAAGAAACTCAACACATTTTGCATGTCTTGGATTCAACTTGCACTGATTGTTGATATATTCGAGGTAATGACCCAAATGAGTTAGAGCCCTTCGAATAGCATAGAATTCCTTGTCATAAGTGCTATAGCTTTACATAGAACCATTGAGTTTCCTACTAAGGTAGGCTATGGGCCTCTTAGATTGGATTATGATAGCTCCTATCCTAACTCCACTTGCATGACATTCAAGCTCAAATAAGTCTTCATAATTTGGATTGTCTCATTCTTGCTTTGATCAACTTGTATGCCTTTGGCTGAAACTATATAACCAAGGAAGGTGAGTTGTTGACCAAAAAACTCACACTTCTCTATCTTAGCGTAGAGTTTCTACCCTCTTAGAACCTCAAATGCTCTTTGTGGTGTCTTAGTGACCAATGAAGGGTTTAAGGAACTCATTCATTGATCTTATAAAAGTACTAGGAGCATTAGACAAACCACATGACATGATAAGCCCTCTTACAATGCTTGCTTTGTCTTAAAGGTTGTTTTTCACTTATTCCATCTCTCATCCTAATGTGATTGTACACACTTCTTATATCAATACTACAAAACACATTAGAGCCAGGCAATTAATTTAGCTTATCATCAAGTCTAGGAATGGCTTACCTATACTTGATTATAATATTATTAATAGCATGACTATCCATACACATTCTCATGGTTTCATCCTTTTTTGGAATAAGCAAAGTCAAGGCAAAATATGGACTCATAGTTTCCCTAACGTGTCCTGGATAAATGAGGTCTTGAACTTGCCTTTGAAGTTCCTTGGTTTTAATAGGATTACACCTATAAGATGATTTAATTGGTAGAGTAGCTCCGGGTAGTAGGTTAATTTGGTACTCGATGCCTCTAACTGGAGGCAAACCCGGGGGCAAATCAGCAGCAAAACATCATCAAACTCTTGAATAAGAGGGTTAAGCTAGTGGATGTAAGGGTGCCTCATCCTTTTCTTTTTCCAACACAAGCAAGGTATAAACGATCTCACTATTGCCTATAGAGCTCTTAACCTATGTTTTAATCAGAAAAAGGGCTTTCTCACTTATGCTTCCCTCCCTATATAACCTACTGTTAGGCTGGACTTGACTTAAGTGTAAGGGGGACAAAGTAGAGCTATAGACCTTGATTTTAAAGGAGTAGGTATTAGTCCATGATGAAAAGCACTTTTATCAAACTACCAAGGTCTACCAAGTAACATATGACACATAGCACTTCATCTTTAAAGTTACCAATGGAGTAAGCAATCAAGGCTTGCTTAGTCACATGTACTTGATTTCCCTATTTAAGCCATTGAAGTGAATGGGGCCGTCGATGTTGGACAGTAGGTAGTCTTAATTTACCAATCAGATGGATAGAAACCACATTGATACAACTACTTCCATCAGTTATCAAGTAACATTCCTTGCCTTGGATACTAAACCGTAAGTGAAAGATATGTTCTCTTTGGTTTTCCTCTTGGGGACCTTTCATCGTATACAAAATTCTCCTCAGTACAAGCATGTCCGCTACATCATACGGTAGGAAAGTGGCTTGTTCCTCTAATTCCTCCACTTCCTCACTTGTTTCCAAATGAATCTGGTCGATCTCTTTAATCTCTGTAATGGTAAGTGCCCTTATGTTGGCACAGTCAGCCTGAAAGTGACCGTATGCTTGGCATTTGAAGCACCTTTTGCCATCAAGTTTCTTAAGAAACTCTTTGACAATGCTCTTACCCGTGTTTTTGTTCTTATCTCCTCTTGGAATAGTCTCGACTTAGATTGAACATAGGGCTTAGCTTGTGTGCTTGGCTGTGAGTAAGAACCAAAACATGATCTCTAGTTCTTGGATTATTTTTCAACCCTTATGCCCAGTTTACATACGTCCTCAAAGGATTAATAAGGTTATAGTTCAACCTTTTCAGTAATATTGGGATCAAGCCCTCTTAGAAACCTAGCCATTGTAAGCTCAGTTTCCTCCTCCAAGCCACTTCTGATTTACAGATACCCAAAACCCCATATATACTCCTCAACGAGCATGCATCCTTGACCTAAGGAGGTGACCTTAAGATAAAGATCATGCTTGTAATTATCCGTTAAAAATCACTTATACATGTGTTTTTTCAGTGTAGACCAAGTCCTGATTGCCTTCCTTGTTCCTCTACCCTTTGGTGTTTTCATATCAAAGGGAGGCATACTTTTTCAGTTTAATAATGGCAATTTTGAAAGCTTTCTCTTAAGAGTATTCCTTGATTTCAAAGAATCTCTCCAAAGCTTGAACCCACTAAAGTTATAGCCCTGGGTTCAAGTTTCCTTCAAATTCAGGAGGGTTAAATTTCATGTCCCTCAAATCATCTGTGGGTTCCCTAGGAGGTCTCCTTCTCCTCCTTGAAGGCTTGTCATCTTGGGATGAAGATGGCTGAGTGGAAGGGGAATCACCCCTTTGATGAGAGCCATGGTGTATTCTCTTCCCCTCTCCGGGGTTAGGCCTTAAGCTACCTAGAACTTCCCCTAGCCTACTGGAAATGGTGGGAACCTCCATGGATAATGCTTGAAGTCTTGTTGTAATAGTATTTCCCTTACCCAAATCATTGGCTTGCTCAAGACTAAGTCCTCTATGGACCTCAGGTTGGGACGTATTACTTTCCTCCTACTAGGGCATGGATTGAAAACTAGTAAAGGCTGTTTATAGTGCATAAGGTTCGTTTGTGGTTGGGTGTTCGTTGAGGCTGTGTAGAGTGCTTTATGGCTTCTGTAAACGTGGTTTTAAAACAAGGGAAGATTCGAAATCAACGAAATCGTAAGTAAAACTCACTAGGTTGAGCTCTGATACCACTTTGATGCTTGAGCTTTGAATAAGTTCAAGCAATGTGATCTATTTGCAATTGAGTTCTGACTTAGTTTTGATCCAACAATGAAATTAAATCAAGCGGATATGAATGGGATAAAGGCCATGTCACCACCCAAGCGGAATTAGGTATCCACCCTCCAAACTGTAAAGGCTAGGCCACCAAGTTTAGATCAAAGGAAACCGCTTAAACTTAGCAACCAACTCAGATAAAAAAAAAAAAAAAAGAGATTTTAGAGAGTTTCTACAAGAACACAAACCTGAGCTTTCATTCATGGGTTCTACCCTTGAACAAGTAGCCAAGCAAGCTTATATAAACATCCCTAAGCTCACAAGCAAGTAGGTTATCTCCTTAGCAATCTTAATCTAACTTAGCTAAACTAAAAACGCAGAACGAGCTTAGCTTAAACTAATTACAAGCATGACTCAAGCCCATACATTTTGTTTGGAGTAAACTCAAGCTTCAATATTATTAATTACTCTAATTCAGCCCCTTGCACATGGGAGAGAGATAGAAGGTAGGCTACAGGCTGTTGCTTTGTTGCTATCTAATCCGGGAGCAAGTGGATGTCAACCTTCAAGCCAATTGGCCAAGTGGACTTCTAAAGCTACAAGAGTGGTCATGATGATGCTCCTGGTCGTCCAACAAACCAAGGAAGCAAGCATACATGTCACCAAACCCTCCCCATTGAGGAGTAACTCAACAAAGTCAAAACAGCTTGTTTAAGCCTAATAAACCCGGATTAGTGATGGAAATGATCAAGTTGGGTCCCCAACCTATACTTGACTTAGAACTAATTTTAATGCATGGATTGGCTCCTTACGATGTTAAAAAGCATCCTGGAATCTTCTCAGGATAGCTTTTACAAATTAGATTTGGATTTCATTCAATAACCATCCCAAATAGAAAAATCACCTCCAAATCAGGTTCAGGTGAGAGAACAAAGTAGAAACTTCAATCGAGTTTGAAATAAGCTCAAATGGCAACAGTTGGCAAAATGAAGCTAAATCACCATAAAGAACTCGTCATGATTTGGATTTCGCTCCATGGATTGATACCTTAAGATGTTGGCTATCATTATCATTAATTATGCTGGCCGTAAATATGCTTTTAGGTGATGATCCCACCTAATCTTTCAATACAGACAGACTAGAATCTTCCCAGTATACCTTCACTATTGAGCAAAATTCCTAAGATCTAGGCTAAAATTGAGTTTCATCAATGGAATTAGACATCTTAGGGAGTTTGAAAAAGTAGGACTTGCCCATAGGAGGTCTTGGAACCTCCAAGCATCATGCCATCCAAAACCATGCTTAGTTTTGGATTGGAACAAGTAAACTAGATCAGTCGTGTTGATGCTTTCTTTCCTTGATCTTCCTTTATAATGCCCCCAATCCCTAATACCAATTATCCTAATATAATAAATTATTATTTATGATTGCAGTAGGAGTCCTTTGATTGGAGGCATTACTGCCTTTCCATGATGGAACAAGGCTATACCTGGAACTATCTGTAACACTACACGACCCACTCATTTACGAGTTTCAGTAAATAATTGAAATGGAAACATACATTTGACAATTGTTCAATTCTTAAACACACTTGGTAAACTTAGCATACAACTACCAAGAGCTTCACAAACACAAAGTCCAAAACAATATACACTTAGCAAGTTTCTAAAGGTCTTAGCCTTATAAATCACTATGAACACTTGACCAGCTAGCCTTCAGCAAAAACTACAACTCTCACTCATTTCTTGCTACCTTTTAGCTTGTCAAGAGTAGAACTGTTCATTGATCTCTTAACAAAAACAGAAAATATAAAAACATTCGAATAATGAGTGTAAGTTCAACATGTACATCCCTATGCTAGAAAATAAATTTTATATTCAGTTAGGTGGGTGCCAGCATTTTAAAACAATTTTGTTTGCAAACAAAAGAGAGAGAATATGTAAGTAAAGTTTATTTTCTAGTTATTATCTGAAAGTGGATCCATATTGACGTCTCAAGCAATATTGAGATAGATGCACACATCCCATGCTGATTAGAAAGCCTAAGCTGCAGCCACGCAGGTGAATTGAAGAGCGTAAGCCCTGATGATTGATAACTGGTGGTGCCACTTATTTATGTATCAAAACATTGTGTCAAATGATTCATTATATGAATATTCTATGAATTTGGCATAGTTTGAGAACATGTGAGTTTTTAAAGAGCACGTACAATGTATGTGCCTCATTCTTCAAATTCTCTCTCCTCTTTATTGAAAATTGTTCGTTCGCAGCTTGAACAGTAGAGGTGGCCTTACCTCTACTCCAAATGTGCAACTTCATGGTTAGTATAAGTTTAGAAAAGTTTGTTAAGTTTTCCAGTTTGATAGATACTTCAAACTCCTTTGGCTCTTCTTTTTAATTATTAGCATATCAATTATTATTAACTTAACTAAATTCTATTTTATTTCGTCTTCATCCATTTCTTTAATATTGCTAACGTTCGTTTAATAAATGTAATAAAAGCCTAATGGTATGACTCGCGTTGTTTTTTTTAATACCGAAGTTATCCTCATTAACATTCGATTTATTATTATAATCTTATTAATATCGATATCTTGTCTCACTTGTTTTTATCAATGCCATTTTTATCATTATTATTATTACTATCATTGTTATTACTAGTTAAGACCCGCGCTTTGCCTCGCATTTAACTTTTCTAATCATAGTGCTTTTCCTAATGGGACATCGTACAGATACGATTTAGGCCCTGTTCTTTTCAGTGGAAAATAATGGATGTGGGATGTGTGAGTGTGGAAAAGGGGGGAAGGAGTGGGTGAGTGTGGTATTTTTGTTTAAGTGTCAGAAGGAGTGGGTGAGTGTGGGTGAAAGTTGAATGTAGTTGAATGAAGTTGAAGTACTGGTTATTAATATTTTTTTGTTTTATAGTGCAATAATTTTATTGTGACAGTAATTAATGATGATGAAATTTTTTATTTTTGTTTATTCTTTTTTATTTTGCTTATTTTGCTTAGTTTTTTGTTTTTTTATTTTTGTATTTTTGTATTTTTTATTTTTATTTTGCATTTTGTATTTTTTACTTTTATTTTTCTTAAATTTTTAAATTTTTTATTTTTTATTTTTTATTGTTATTTTTCTTAAATTTCTTATATTTTTTTATTTTTTATTTTTTATTTTTATTTTTCTTAAATTTTTAATTTTTTCAGTTTTAATTTTTAATTTTTTTGTATTTATTTTTTATTTTCTTATTTTTTATTTTCTTGCATTTATTTTTTTATTTTGTATTTTTTTGGAATTTTTTGTAGGTTGTTTTTCTGGAATAAAAATGAAAAATAAAAAATAAAAAAGTAAATACAACAAAATAAAAAATAAAAAATAAAAATAAATACAAAAAATAAAGAAATAAAAAATAATGAAATAAAAAATAAAAATAAATACAAAAAAATTAAAAATAAATAAAAATAAATACAAAAAATTAAAAATAAAGAAATAAAAAATAAAAAATAAAAAATAGAAATAAAAATAAAAATAAAAAATAAAAAATTGAAAAATTTTAAGAATAAAAATAAAAAACAAAAAATACAAAAATACAAAAATACAAAAATAAAAACCAAAAATACAAAAATACAAAAATACAAAAATAAAAAAATAAAAAATAAACAAAACAAAAAAATTAAAAAGAACAAAATAAAAATAAAAAAATAAAAAATTTCAAGAAATAAAATTTCTAAAAATATTGTCAACTACAATACATTTGCACTTTTCATTAAGAATTACGAACAATGCCAAAAAATTATATGTAGAAAAAAAAATCTGTAACTTTTGTCATGGATTATGATGTACAGAAAATTATTCTATCACATACACAGCAACAACCATATACGCTTTCTAAGCTACAACAAATATCTCGTAACCAACGATAACAAAAAAAGTAGAACTGTTCCATAACATCCGAAAACTTAAAACTACTCATAATTGCTATCAGATTATTTGTACACACAATTACGTAAATTATAAAAATTTTCAAAATATGAGAAATGATTGTTTTATGTAGGTGTGGGAAGGAGTGGGTGAGTGTGAAAAGGAGTGGTATTTTTTTTTAAGTGTAGGAAGGAGTGGGAAGAGGGGGGAAGGAGTGGGTGAGTGTGGGTTGAGTTGATTAAACTACGAAAAGAACAGGGCCTTAGTGTCGAGTATAATAAAAGAAGAACAAGCACAACAAATAATAAAATGAGAAATTAAAGTAAAGTAGTGGAGATATGGTACCTCGGTAGTCATTACATAGGATAAATTGCAGTATCAACTAAATTAAAAAAAACATAATAAACCCACAATACATCAAGTCAACTTCAGAAAGCTCCACCTAATTAAACCATTAGTAGCTAGAAAATAGGAGAGGGGACACACACTCACACTCACTTCAAATCATATCCATAATCATTAATTAGAAGAAAGGAAGGGAGATTGAGGAACTTTAGAGAGGCAGAACCATCAACAACTTTTGGAAAGTTTCTAGAAAACGAATATCAAATTCATGTGCAATGCACATATGAGAAACGCTTAAAAATATTGCCCTCAAAATTGATTGGAATGGCAGGCCAATTGCTTTAAATGAATAATTGCCTGCTCACTGTACCCAAACAAAGCAAAATTCAATTACAATCCGATTTTACAAAACACATGAAAAATCAATAAGTGAGAACAAACATCTCTCACCAGTTGCCACCATGACAACTGTCAAATTCTCATGTATTTGTTACAATGCACTCAATTTCGATCACCATTACGTCCAATTTAGGGAAGCTAGAAAGTACAAAGCAATAATCAATGGATGGGCACAAGGGAGCGATGCTCTACAGTTGGATGAAAAATATAATCAATTCTCATAGCGAATCCGCATAGTATTGAATCCATGTAATATTGAATTCATATGTATCAGGTCAATAACGTAGATCTTTTTGTATGTTGTAAATTGAAGCCTATCCAAGCTCAAGCAAAACATCAAAATGAGACCCCACAACTGAAATTAAAGTAACCCTCGGAATAAAGTATTGCCACAAAGCTTGATTATGAACATATAAAAGGAATTGAAGCACCTTGTGAGAAAAAATAGGTATTAACCGATGAGAACTGGAAACAATTAAAAAGAGACAAAATGTAAAGATTAAAATAGCAAATGAAATTAGGAATAATTAGTTTGGACTTCGGAAACTAAATTCTTAATACCCCACCCCTAAAATCTTCCCCTTTTGAAGACAAACTAAGAAAGAGAAAATGTAAAATCAGCAACTAAGTCTGCTGTGCATACCAATCTATGCTCTTTACTGAACTAGCTTAAGGGCCAAATACGTACAGATGGCTAAGAAGATGACGCAATTGTTGGGGATCTCAATATAGGGTAGAAGTAATGATATATGGAAGCAAGAGGGTGCTGGTGGGTAGGTTAAGGAGAGAGATATCAACCAAATTGTGAAAAATCAATAACAAAAAATAATCAACAATTATATTCACTAGCTAACTCCAGCTTAAAAGTATCCTAATGCATGAAGACAAATCCTATGGCACCCAGCACTTGCTCATCAAAATTAAGCTCCCGGAGATTCAAACCTGGCACTAATTTCTGGACCTTCTCCACCAAGATTCATGCCTCCCATGGGGGATCCATTCCATATTGTAACACATCCATTAGTTCCTTATTGTCTGACTCCTCCATTGCCTTCATCCTACCCCCCCTGTCAGCCAACTTAACAGCAGCCCAGAATGCCCAAGGTTCCGAGGCAACCACCGAGCAAGTATTTTTTTTCTCATGGCCTTCTACATCGAATGGCACCCCGAACGAATCCCTCTCAAACCATGAAAGCATTGTCGCCTTCCCCTTAACTATTGCAAGCATCCACTTTCGATTACATGCCTTCCCCCCCCCCCCCCCCTACAATTAACTGCATTGAAGTCTAACAGTCAATCTACTCTAATTTGCATAAATGAAATTGATAAATTACAAAGTCTTCAATTTAACTATTGAAACTAAAATTAAACTACAAACAGTTGATGAATAAAACCAAATTTGGCCCTGTCCCAAAAACAATAAAATCACTAATAAGGCAAAATACTACATTTCATAAAATAATCAAAAAATGAATAACCCAACACTCAATAAAATTAAAATACATTTAGAGGATTCTAATGATCAATTTTTAATTACTACAATTAGGGGTTAATGGGGATAAAAAGTTTGGCCTCTTCACCCACATCATATGTTCAATGAAAATGAGGCACAGTAGCACACTACAATTTGGAATCAAGCACTACAATTTTTGTACTGGAAAATCATCACAAAGATATTACTCATTGATCACAAGGACATTACACAAACTCAGTACCATAAACAAAACCAAGAGTTGAACTGAGAAAATGTAAAACATATCCGTTAGCCACAAACTTTGTGAGTTGCTTGAGTTCAATGTTCTTGAGCGGAGAAGAAAAAGTGATAAAAGTTACCTAATCAATTTAAAATCCAAAATCCCACCGAAAAATCATGAAGCGCAACCCCATCAGACCACTATAAGTCCTACGTAATAACCAGCTCAGTATACAAACATCCTGTAGGACGCAAAAAATTCTACGTCAAATCGGATGATGCCACGTGTAAAAAAATCGACCAATTACAGATTGCCATGTGTCACGTTGACTTTGGTGGACCCGCTCGGTCAAAATTAAGTTCAACCAATTAAAAGCCGCCACGTGTCATCGATGATGCAAAAATTAGTAATTATTTTCTTATTTAAAACATAAGAAAATAATTATTGGGCCTAGGCCCAAAACCCGGCTCTAACCCTAACTGGCAGAGCCTATAAATAAGGGTCATTTCCCTTCAGTTGATTCATTCAGCATTAGCAGAATTCAGAGCTCAGGCGGCAAGGAGCATCCAGCTACCAAGCGAGAAGGATCAAGACTTGCAGAACTTCAGAAACCATAATCAGCAACTTGCAGATCAAAATCAAGAACAGCCTTTAGAGTTCTTCAACTGATTTGCATCAACCGAGATCAAGTATCAAGCCATCGGAATACTCAATTCATTAGGAGATCGAATCACAGGATCAGCTTTATTGTATTAAATTCAGAGATTGTACCCATATACAATATTAATACAAAATTCAATTTGTTGCTGAATTTCTTGTCTAATTTATTTAGGCGCGAAATTTGTGTATACAAATTTTTGGCACGCTCGGTGGGACACTCTCTACCTCTCATCTCTTTCTCCAAAATACAAACTCTGCACTCCCTCGAAGATAACATGGCCCCTAAGAACGCTATCATCCAATCTTCAAGGAAAGCTGTCCGATCTGCATCTCAGGGATCAATAACTGCTAGTGCTGCATCTGGTGGTGTCATGACTAGAAGTATGACAAAAGCTGCTGGAGAGCAATCAATTGTGGCGGCAACATCACAGTCACACAAGATCTAAAACCTCGGCTCCAAGGTATCTGATGGAGTCAATCAAATCGCTTCAAATGTTCTGAAGCAAAAATCTGTTGTTGGCTTCATCATGCCACAAACAATTCCGCGTGGGATGGATGAACTCCAAACCTACACCAACCCTGCTTTTCAACCCTTCAATTTTAAAGATGATGGTTATTCAAGCAGTGATTCCTCTTTAGCATCATCAAAGGGATCACTTTCCTCGCATGCTGAAGCTGAATCCTCTGACACTGTCATCATGCCAGCTATGGTGACAGGGGCTACTAACTTCGAAGAACAACTGGCAAGCATGAAGGCTACCTTGGATAGACTCTCTAAAGAGAGTGCAGGAAAGGACGCTCAAATCAAATGCCAGAACGATCAGATTGCTGAGCTGATAAAGAAGTTGGAAAAGAAGTCCTCTGAAGCTTCCAACAAAGGTTCAGGCGCTAAAGACTCTGATAAAGAGTCCAGCCACAGCGAAGAATCTGATGACGAGCGCAAGACAAGAAAGGACCGCTTTTTAGAGTCGATGTCTGTTGAGCAGATTCAGAGCTTAATAGCAAATGCGGTCAAGGCTCAGTTGGGAGGAGAATCTCACAAGACCCACCTATATACAAAGCCTTATACGAAGAGGATTGATGCTCTTCGCATGCCACATGACTATCAGCCTCCCAAGTTCAATCAGTTCGATGGCAAGGGCAACCCTAAACAGCATATTGCCCACTTCATTGAGACGTGCAGTAATGCTGGCACAGAGGGGGACCGGCTGGTGAAACAGTTTGTTCGTATTCTAAAAGGGATCGCATTCGACTGGTATACAGACTTGGCGCCAGAGTCCATTGACAGCTGGGAACAAATGGAGCAGGAGTTCCTAAATCGGTTCTACAACACCCAATGTGTTGTTAGCATGACAGAGCTAACAAACACCAGACAATGGAAGGACGAGCCGGTTCTTGATTACATTAATCGCTGGAGGTCCCTAAGTCTTGAGTGCAAGGATCGTCTATCAGAAGCTTCAGCCGTTGAAATGTGTGCTCCGGGCATGGAATGTGATTTACTATACGTCTTGCAGATGTATAAGCCAAGGACCTTCCAGGAATTGGCAACGAAAGCTCATGATATGGAGATAAAGATCGCAAGTCGCCGTGGCAAGTTTTCTTCCTCGTCTGACGCTAGAAAGGACAAGGGTGAATTCAGGAAAAATCCCAAGTCCACTAAGTCCTTAATCAAAGAAGCCATGGCTGTTTCAACTGGGGAGCCTGCTCGAATCTCCGGAAAGCCCAAGTATGAAAACAAGAAGGGTGGATTCTCCAATGATTCTGGAAAAAAGCGTCCTATATTGAAGGAACTGTAGGAGAAGAAATACCCATTCCCTGACTTAGACTTGTCAGGAATGCTTGATGATCTCCTCGAAAATGGGGTTATCCAACTTCCAGAACCAAAACAGCCCGAAGAAGCTGGAAGGGTTACCGATCCAAAATATTGTCGGTATCACAGGGTGGTTAGTCACCCTTTCGAGAAACGTGTTACGCTCAAGGAGCGTATTATGCAACTTGCCAGGGATGGGAAGATAATATTGGATTTGGACGATACTGTTGAGACAAATCATATCTCCACTCAGCTAGAGTGTTCCTCATCGCCCTGGAGGCCAAAGCATACTCCACCTCATCTTAGAGTAAATAACGAATTGATTTCCTCCCTTGGAGAGAAATTAATTACAATTTAATTTGGAAGTTTGGAACCTGTGGTGATTCCAATTGGTTCCAAAGGGTCCGTGACAGAGACGGATCCTTTTATGGATGTCTCTGATAAAGTTGATGTTGATGAAGAGGTATGGACTCTTGTCACCCGCCGGAGGCCAAGGAAGCAAAGCCTAGCGCAATTGCCACCTCTTCGCCGCAGGAAGAGACAAGGTAGAAAGAAAAGCCCTCGTCATTCAGAAGGAAAGAAGAAGTCCAGGAACGTCAAAAGGTACGAAATTTTGCCTATTGACCTCCTCGAGTAGGGGCCGCTTGTCCCTGTCACACTCGAAGAGTTTTTCCCAACAGGCTTCTTTGAGAAAGTTACAGTCAACATGACTTCATGTTCTGAGCTCGAAGAAGAGGAAGACGAAGGAAGTGACAGACAAGAGGGGTCTCCTAGAGTAGCTGATAAGACTCTAACTGTCTTGGAGGTTTTGCCAGCTCATATGGGCTGGAAGCAAATATTTTGTCTGCCTAATGAGATGCGCCAGTATGTTGTTACTGCTTTACAACACCCAGAACTTTACGCTGATAAAATCAAGGATGTGGGAGCATTAACAGAAGGCCCTGTTCAGTGTGCCTATTGCAACACCGCAGTCACTTTCACTGACGATGATTTGTTGTTGGGATCCAAGCCCCATAATCATCCTTTGTTTGTGACTGGTTACGTTAGGGAGCAGAAAGTCAGACGCATTCTCGTGGATGAAGGGTCAGCCGTCAACATCATGCCGAAGTCTACAATGAATGACTTAGGCATCACAGTGGAAGAACTGTCTAAAAGTCGAACGATGATTCAAGGGTTTAACCTTGAAGGCCAACGTACAATCGGCCTGATTCGCATTGAACTGATAATGGGAGATTTGACGACATCCTCCATCTTCCATGTAATCGATGCTAAGACTTCCTACAGGTTGTTACTTGGGTGACCATGGCTTCATGAGTATGGGATAGTGGCTTCCACTTTACACCAATGCTTTAAGTACTACCGTGATGAAGAGAAGAAAATAAACGGGGATGTCAAGCCATTCACTAAGGCTAAGTCGCATTTTGCAGACGCGAGGTTTTTTGAAGAAGGTGCTGCACCTAAAGAAACCATGCCGTCAACCATTTCTTCCACAGGCAAAGGTGTCGCAAAGAAGAACCCTCGAGCAATAAAAGATGATGCTCCTAAGCAGTAACTCGAGAAAGAAGCAAGCAAGCAGGGTAGCACCACTTCTTGTGTTGAGCAAGTTGCTAAAGAAGCTGTTGCTTCAACAGGCTTAATGCCACCAGTCTTAAGGTACATACCTAAGTCTCGCCGTAAGGAGGGCGAATCTCCCTTTAGTGAGTGCACAAGTGGAAGCATCGAGACCAAAGCTACTAAAAAGGATGATGGAGCTAGTATAATTACCTTAAAGGGAAGTGCAACAGTTCCAACGCTTAAGATGTGGCAGATTAAGATGAGTAGGCCCCCTCTTTCCGGGTTTGTCGTTTCTTCTAAAGAAGGCAACGACTTGCCAAGCGCACAGACTAGGGAAGGATTTGATCCTAATGCGTACAAGCTTATGGAGAGGGCTGGTTACGACTTTCAAAATCCAGCTGCGTTAGGAAAGGTAGTCGAAGCCAAGCCTCATGGCCTTACTGAAACCCAGAGGAAGATTCAAGAGCAGGGAGGTTCGGTAGTAGTCTCTAAAGTTAGACTGGTTTTCAGGCCACCACAGCCAGTCAGAATCTCCGGGCGATGAAAAGACAAGAAGTTGGTGATTCAACACATCTCAGCTGAAGAAGTAGACGTAAGTGAAGAGGAAAATGCTTCACCCAACCCAAAGCCCTTTGTGTTTGATAGGCTACAATCATCCACTTCTAAAAAACATCTGTCAGTTATTCGCCCGTATAGGGAAAGGAAAAGATCACAGATGCTCTGTTTTCAACAGAATCAAAAATGATCCTCAGCCAAAGCCTTCGGTTTTTGCCAGAATAGGACCTGGTGAAAAGTCCTCAAGCTCACAACTTCAGCACGAGAAAAGCTCTGCATTTAGCCTCTTGGGAGTGATAAATGAAGTTCAAAGCTCAATCCCTTCTCATATGAAACGTTTTTCTAGTCTGGATGTTAAGACAGACGGTTTATTAAGAGTAAAGAGGCGTACTGTGCTCTTCACAGGTCAACGAAAAAACTCTCGCTCTAACGAGGAAGCGGAGGAAGAAGAAGTTGTTTCTTCCAATCATATCACAATCCACGAATGTGATGACTCAGACTCAGAGATAAAGTCGGCAGAAACTCCTAAGACTTTCGAAGATGGGGGCCAGGCTACAGTTGAGGATGTGAAAGAGCTGAATCTTGGAACCAATGAAAAGCCTCGCCCTATCTATGTAAGCTCATTACTTACACTCGAAGAGGAAAAGCAGTACTTGGAACTCCTATCAGAGTACAAGGATGTATTTGCCTGGAGTTATAAAGAAATGCCCAGGTTGGACCCAAAGGTTGCAGTTCATCGCTTATTTATCAAAAGGGGTATTTCGCCTAAGAAGCAACCTCAGCGACGTTTTCGCCCAGAGTTGGTACCGGAAATTGAAAAGGAGGTCAACAAACTCATAGAGGCGGTATTCATTCGCGAGGTCAAATACCCAATATGGATCGCAAACATCGTGCCTGTCAGAAAGAAAAATGGGCAACTTCGTATTTATGTGGACTTCCGGGATCTCAATGACGCTTGTCCAAAAGATGATTTTCCGCTGCCTGACACAAAACTCATGATCGACTCAACTACAGGGTATGACGCATTGTCATTTATGGATTGTACTGCAGGATACAATCAGATTCTGATGGCACCAGAAGATCAAGAGGCCACAGCTTTTCGCACACCTAAAGGCATTTTTTGCTATAAGGTGAAGCCCTTCGGACTTAAGAATACAGGAGCAACTCACCAAAGGGCAATGCAAACAATTTTCGACAATATGCTTCACAAAAAAGTTGAATGCTACGTCGATGATTTGGTAGTCAAGTCCAAAAAGAGGGAGGACCACATACAAGATCTTCGTTTGATCTTTGAACAATTACGGAGATGCCAATTGAAGATGAACCCGCTCAAGTGCGCGTTCGGTGTCACCTCCGGAAAATTCTTGGGCTTCATCGTTCACTATTGGGGAATCGAGATCGACCAATCAAAGATCAAGGCAATTCAAGAGATGCCTAAGCCAAAGAATCTCAGAGAGCTTCACGGACTTCAAGGTCACTTGGCATACATCCGAAGATTCATCTCAAATTTTGTACGATGTTGCCACCCCTTTAGCCACCTTATGAAAAAGGGAGCACCGTTCGAATGGGACGACTCATGTCGAGCGGCTTTCAAGAAAATAAAGGAATATTTGTCACATCCTCCGGTATTGGGGGCACCCAGCCCTGGCAAGCCTCTTCGACTGTACATCGCAGCTCAGGAAAAATCCCTAGGAGCATTATATGTACAGGAAAACGAGGAAGGGAAAGAAGTTGCCCTGTACTACTTAAGTCGTACGTTGGTCGGCGCTGAGTTGAAGTACTCCCCTATTGAAAAGATGTGCTTATCACTTCTCTTTGCCATCCAGAAACTAAAGCATTACATGCAAGCCTATACAGTGCAAGTGATCTCCAAAGCTGATCCCATCAAGTACATCTTGTCTAGGGCAATCTTAAATGGGCGACTGGCAAAATGGGCGATTATCTTCAAACAGTACGACCTTGTCTATGTACCCTAAAGAGCGGTGAAGGGGCAAGCGTTGGCAGATTTCTTGGCAGATCATCCCATTCATGATGATTGGGAGCTAAATGATGATTTGCCAGGAGAGGGCGTGTTCTACATCGATATCCTCCCTCCCTGGGAAATGTATTTCGATGGTGCAACTAGATATGATGGCGCTGGTGCAGGAGTGGTCTTCGTTTCTCCCGAAAAGCACATTCTCTCGTATTCATTTGTGCTCACTCAGTTATGCTCTAACAATGTGGCAGAATACCAAGCGCTTAACTTAGGCCTTGAAATGGCTATTGAGATGGGGATCACCGATCTTAACATATATGATGACTCACAGTTAGTTATTAATCAACTACTTGATGAATACGAGGTCAAGAAAGAGGCCCTTGTCCCGTATCACAGGCAAGCATTATGCCTGCTAAATAAGTTGGACATGGTCAAGTTAGAGCATGTGCCAAGGAGTGCCAACAAGATGGCTAACGCACTAGCAAGCCTCGCAGCCACGTTGGCACTGGGGGCAGAAGGAGAAATGACTATTCTAGTATGTAGCCGCTGGGTTATTCTGCCAAATGATGAAGACTCAGAGGAAGACGTCAACATGATATGTGTTCTTGAAACAGATGTAGAAGACTGGCATCAACCTATAATTGAGTACTTAGAGCATGGAAAACTACCTAGTGACACAAGGCATAAGACAGAAATACAACGAAGGGCTTCAAGCTTCCTTTACTACAACGGGACGCTTTATCGACGCTCCCTTCTTGGTCTTTGGTTACGATGCTTGGACATGGAAGAAGCAAAGCAAGCAATGACAGAAGCTCATTCAGGCGTGTGTGGAGCGCACCAATCAGGGCCTAGGTTACATGATCGCATTAAAAGGATGGGCTACTACTGGCCCACTATGGTGCAAGATTGCATAAATTATGCAAAGCAGTGCGAGGCTTGCCAGTTCCATGCTAACTTCATACATCAGCCTCCCGAACCTTTCCACCCAACCGTTGCATCTTGGCCATTTGAGGCATGGGGGCTCGATGTCGTTGGACCAATCACGCCTAAATCGTCTGCTGGTCACTCCTACATCCTACCTGCCACTGATTACTTCCCTAAATGAGCGGAAGCGATTCCATTAAGAGAGGTCAAAAAAGAAAATGTGGTTGACTTCATAAGGACACACATTATCTATCGGTATGGTGTGCCGAGGTACATTATCACCGATAGTGGTAAGCCTTTCTTCAACAGCCTGATGACAAGCCTATGCGAGAAGTTTAAGTTTTCCTAGCATAAGTCTTCCATGTACAACGCCCCTGCAAAGGGCCTGGCAGAAGCCTTTAATAAAACACTTTGCAACTTACTCAAAAAGGTTGTTGCAAAGTCTAAACGGGATTGGCACGAGAGACTAGGGGAAGCTCTTTGGGCATATCGAACAACGTACAAGATGCCAACACAATCGACCCCATTAGCTTTGGTGTATGGAGTTGAAGCCGTTCTACCGTTGGAGCTTCAAATCCCATCACTCCGCATCGCCATACAGGAAGGTTTGACAGAAGACGAAAATCACATGCTTCACTTAGCTGAGTTAGAGGCCCTTGATGAGAGGAGACTTCAGGCGCAACAAAAGCTAGAATGCTACCAAGCCCGTTTATTGAGAGCATTTAACAAAAAGGTTCGGTCACGCTCGTTCCAAGTGGGAGACCAGGTCCTAGCAGTAAGAAGACCGATCATTGTTTTTCACAAATCTGGAAGCAAATTCACCTCCAAGTGGGATGGTCCTTATGTAGTCAAAGAAGTGTACACAAATGGAGCGTACAAGATAGTTGGTGCTGATGGAGTGCGCGTAGGACCCATAAACGACAAGTTCTTGAAGCGTTATTATCCTTGAAATAGAATTAATGTTGTAAAGCTCCTAAGTAAGAGCCTAAACTGCTCGTTCTTTTAAGTTAAATTCCTTTGTATTACTCCTGACCTGTAAGAGTCTAAACTGTGAACGGCAAAACAAAATAAATAAAAAAAAATGTTATGTCTTTGAACTATGTATGGCTTGATCCTTTAGGGTATTGCATTCCCCTTGGGGTACGTAGGCAACTTGGGCATATTTCCTAAGTACAGCCGTAAAAAAAAAAAAAAAGGATGAATAAATTGTGTTAGTACTCATTGGTTTTGTTTGTTGGACATAGCTACATGTTATTGCGTAAATTTGAATTGAAAGATTCATGTTATTGCAATATATCAAAACCAATAAAACCATACTGAGTCCAAACAGAAATAACAAATAACAAGTTGCAAAGAAAAAAAAAAAATCTAGAACAAAGCCACTGAATATGGTCTAGGCATCCAACGCGCCCAAAAGCTCTTGGGCACGTTTTTTTACTGCTTCAACTTGAGTTGTTTCTTCTGCGGTAGCTTGGGGCGCAACATCTAAATCAGTAACCTCTTTTTTAAGATTAGATAAACCGTCTTTGGCTTTCTTCAATGAAGCTTCAGTCTCTACTAATTTGTCTTGTAATTCCAGCTCATTCGCCTTTGCTCGTTCAAGATTTGCCTCAAGTAGCTTCCTTCGCTTATGAGTTTGGGCAATAGTAGTAGTTGTCTCATGAAACTGTACACCAACTTTTTCCACTGAAGTTCTTGCCTCCCCAAGTTTGTCTAATAAGGCTGCTCGCTTGTTTAGAACATCTTTGGTAGGAGTCCAATCTTCTAATTGGGCTTTCAACTTTAGGTACTGTCTGACTTCGTTCAAGTATGCCTCAACACTATTCTTCAACCCCAAATAATCTGCCTGAAAGGATGATAACGTTTCATATATATTTGCTCAGCTTCCTGGCGGATATTTGCAAGGTCGCCTTCCGTCTTTAGGATGAACTTTTTCAACTGTTGCTGAAAACGCTGCTTCACGCTCAAGGCCAAATCATTAAACACGTCAGAAGCAATTCTTCCAGGGAGGTAGGTAGCAACAGAAGGAGTAGGTGATTCACAACGCTCTGCTTGTTTCACTGACGATGGCATTATGCTAATAGAATCGTCCTCAGTTGACTTGGCAGCAGGCACAGTCAAGGTGGCTTCACTGTCTTTGTCATCAAATGCGGCCTTAAGTCTATCTCCGATTTCGGCAGTGTATCCCTACATTAAAAGGAGGGTTAAGTTAAAAAAAAAAAAAGGAGGGGGGAAGGAAAAGGGGGCAGGATAACAAGATGCACCTCTTCCTTTGCTTTATTCTCTGGTTTCGGTGAGCTCGTCGCATTGTTAGACTTATTCTTGGAGTTAGGTAGCTTGGTTGCAACGTCTGGTTTGCTCTTCGAGCCTGACAAATTCTTCACTCCACTAATAGAAGACCTAACACCCAAGCCTCTCAAAGTTTCAATCTTCTCTTTACCAGGCGAACAACTTCTACTTTTCGAAGGAGATGTGTTTGCTCCCAACGAGGAACTATCTCCTCCTTCTTTTCTAAGCTCAGCTGGGGATAGGGCATGTTCATTACGCTGCTGCATGATTAGCTTATGTGCACTTGCTTTACCGAAAGTGACAACTAAGGCGGATGCATCATCAGCAACTCTCACTTTAGAAGCTCTTCGTGGTTGTACAGTCTCGCCTCTAGGATATTTAGGCCCTTGAGAGAAAAGATCGCCCCGCAAAGATCGCCATCAATTAGTGTATGTGGTAGTAACTAGTGTAGACTTCTTGTTAGGAGGAGCAGGGATGGTCACGCTGGACCTTGTTATGTGTTCTGTAAGGCTGAACCAATAGCGAACTACGTCCTGTAAGGTGCCATCTCGGTCATTCATTCATGGCTCACTTAGTACATCTTCATAGAAGCCAAATTGTTGCCCAAATTTATAGGGAAAATATAGTTCAATCACAATCGTTCTTCCTTGTCGCAAGGTCAAAAACCCAGAGCGGAGGTAAATCAAGTATGCTTTCCAGCTTGGGGATAAATTCTGAGTGTCAATCAAGGCGATCGATGTATCCTTCATAAGAGCGTTAGAATACATGACAGATGGATCCTTGCATTTCAATAACTCTCGAGCTTCTTGTACGTCAGGAGTCCGATTCATCTTTTCACCAGAGAACCTCACTATTTTAGGACGGCCGTGCCGATGATAAGGATGATCAAAATAAGTTTGGAAGTAAGTCCCTAACCAGCCATAAACGTAGTGAATGGGGAAAATTACTTCCAACTTATTCAGGCTCTGAGCCGTAGAAATTCTATGCAACCCCCGATAAATGCTAGCCAAAGTAGGAATTGCGAGGTTTAGACATTCCCCATGAGCCAGTTTGCTTGTAGCTACAAACATAGCTGGGCGAATAAGGCACACTGCTTTAGTTGGTAGCACACAGGGGCACAACCAACAGGAAATAAGTGCAGCAAGGTAGGTCTCTTCGATTAGGGCCTTAGGAATGTTGAGCGTCACAAAAGGGTCCTTCTCTCTCTTCGTTCGCCCTGTGCGAGGAGCAATCATACCAGATGGACATGATGTGTTTGTTGGAGCTTTAACTCGTTTTCTGTTGTCATGACTGGGAGGAGGTGTGTAAATCTGCCGCGCTCGAAACCAGAAGCGTATCCATTCGGTAGCAGTAAGTTGAACGATGCCATGAACATCTTGGCATAGTCTGTGGAATGTAGAGAAGAGGAATAACCAAGTCACTGGAATATCATTATCTCCACGTCCTGCAGAAAGGAGTTCTCTGGCGGATGAAATGACTTCTTCGTAGTAAGCACCGTCAGTTGGAAGTCCACCTATAGTCTGCAAATCCCATAAGGAATTGATATATCGCCGCTCTCTATGCAAAAGGTGTTGGTTGCGTGGCACCACAGTTCGCAGAATGCTTTGAAGACGGTGAGACTCATGTCATAAGAGAACAAGGATGCATATAGTCCGTCATGAAGCCTCCATTCCTTAAGTCTGTCTTTGTTGCGACCAAGAACGTTTTCAAGCCATTCCCAGTAGCATGGTATGAAGAAGTTGTCCGAGAAACAAGGTGAACAATTGCCCCCGGATAGTGTCCCGTCCATGATACGTTGTTGGAGTAAGGGTGTTGCTCCTTCAGAAGGGATTGAAGATGCAAATAATGGCGAGCTAAGCTTCAAGACTCTCAAAGTTGAGATGACTCCGTCTGATCTTTGTATGTCGCGGGTAGACTCCACACTCCAGTATAAATCTGCAAGGTAGTTATGGAGTAAAGAACGTCTAGACGGTAGGGGTGTTGGCATATCTACGCGTAGAGTCACGCCTTCTTCAATTGGATCGTCTTCTCTGTCCAGGATGGTAAGAGTTGGCTTCTTGGGATTGGATGATGAGTCTAGAAAATGCACCATGGTGAAGGAAGAAATTCAAGTCGACCCCAATTAGATTAAGTGAGGGAGTCGCCGGCGAATAATCGAATCTACGGGGAGAAACGATTCCTCGTCTTAAAAGTCGACCTCAGCTCGCGATCTAATCGGAGGAGTCGTGGCCGGAAGGAAGAAATTCAAGTCGACCCTAATTAGATTAAGTGAGGGAGTCGCCTGCGAAGAATCGAATCTACGGGGAGAAAAGATTCCTCGTCTTAAAAGTCGACCTCACCTCGCGATCTAATCGGAGGAATCGTGGCCGGAAGGAAAAAATTCAAGTCGACCCCAATTAGATTAAGTGAGGGAGTCGCCTGCGAAGAATCGAATCTACGGGAAAAAACGATTCCTCGTTTTAAAAGTCGACCTCACTTCGCGATCTAATCGGAGGAGTCGTGGCCGAAATGAAGAAATTCAAGTCGACCCCAATTAGATTAAGTGAGGGAGTCGCCTACGAAGAATCGAATCTACGGGGAGAAGCGATTCCTCGTCTTAAAAGTCGACCACACTTCACGATCTAATCGGAGGAGTCGTGGCTGGAAGGAAGAAATTCAAGTCGACCCCAATTAGATTAAGTGAGGGAGTCGCGTGCAAGGAATCGAATCTACGGGGAGAAACGATTCCTCGTCTTAAAAGTCGACCTCACTTCGCGATCTAATAGGGGGAGTAGTTGGTTCAACAGTTTCCTAAAAAAGGGGCGGGAAATGTTAGTTTAAGTTTGAACCAAAAAAGGGATTACAAGAAAAAAAAATGATTAAATCAACTACAAATTGATTTAATTAGATGACTAATTCTTAATTTAGTCACCAAAAGAGAGATAAGGGGGCCTCAAAAAACAGAAAGACAAAATGAAGGGATTAAAAGAAAAGAAAAAGGAGAAAACAAAAGGAAGGTGTCAAACACAAATCAAGGGGCTGCAGATCCCTGGCGGCAGCAGCGAAAAGAAAAGATGTCAAAATTACTATAGAGTGTTAGTTCTAATGAGACCAACACTTTGAGGTAATTTGACTCTAAATTGTTAAAAAGAGAGCTTCGGCACACGCATACTGCTCTGCTCTTCGTTCTAGCCTCTTTTTTCTCTCTCTTCTTCATCTGCCATGGCTGTGCTGCTTGTACTCTAATTTTCGTCCAACCAGAAAAGAAAAAAAAAAGGGTTCATGGAGATTGGACAGTAGAAGCATTGAGTTATTGAGTTCCAAATCAAAAAAATTCAAAAAAAAAAAAAACTACGAAAAAAAATAATCTCTAGAGCCTCTGAACAACTTCAAATCCACCCCAGGCAAGAAAAAAAAATTCAAAGATTTATACCGATTAACAGTGCTTGTTATCGGGTTTCTCTTTTTTGGGGTTATGCTTACATGAATCTGATGGCCTCTCTTCAAATTTTAATCCAAATCCACCTGTCCATTATTATCTAGAAACATCAATCCTTTCATATATTCTCACGTCACAGGCAATAACAATTGGCTCTAAAAAGAAGATGAAAGATGGATGATTCAATGAATATTCATGGGAAAGAAGGATGTAGAGAAACAGACAACAGAGGACAGCAAGTCAGACAAAAATCCTATTGAGGTTTGAAGGGAGAGAAGCAGAAATTTGACCCCAAAGTAGTCTTTTGCTGCTGTTCAAGGTAATTCAATGGAAGAAGAAGTAGATGAATTGACAGCAGCCCATAGATGGCTTTATATAGCAGCGTACATCTCAGCTCCTTAGTCCTACTCCAACACATATGAGTTTGTGAGAAATTTTATCCAGAGTTATAGATATAATTTTATCACAAATCCTCCAACCAAAAGTATCCAAAAAACAAAAAGAAGAAATTGACCCAAAAAAAAAAAAAAAAAGATGGGGTGCTACGTGCAGGCTATCCTCCTTTTCCTTTTTTTTCCTTTCTTTTCTTTTTTTTAAAAAGGGAGGCAATAGAGGACTATTATATATATTTAAAAAAAGAAAACAGGGTTTTTTGGGCCCAATTTGTTCCTAGGTTTGTTAAATTTGGCTCACCTTCATCATATTTCGGGTAAATGTCAAGTTAAAAAAAAAATTAATTCTTTACTTGGCAAATAAAAAAAAGTTACACATCAAAATTTTGATCACTTGCTTCAATCAAGTATTCGAGACTCAGCCGCCTCAAAAAGAGACACACTACAAATTTGTGTATGCAGCCAACTCTCAAGGGGGCATTTGTAGAAGGCAAAAAATTCTACGTCAAATCGGATGATGCCACGTGTAAAAAAATCGATCAATTACAGATTGCCATGTGTCACGTTGACTTTAGTGGACCCGCTTGGTGAAAATTAAATTCAACCAATTAAAAGCCGTCACGTGTCATCGATGATGCAGAAATTAGTAATTATTTTCTTATTTAAAAAATAAGAAAATAATTACTGGGCCTAGGCCCAAAACCTGACTCTAACCCTATCTGGCAGAGCCTATAAATAAGGGTCATTTCCCTTCAGTTGATTCATTCAACATTAGTAGAATTCAGAGCTCAGGCGGCAAGGAGCATCCAGCTATCAAGCAAGAAGGATCAAGACTTGCAGAGTTTCAGAAACCATAATCAGCCACTTGCAGATCAAAATCAAGAATAGCCTTCAGAGTTCTTCAACTGATTTGCATCAACTGAGATCAAGCATCAAGCCCTTGGAATACTCAAGTCATTAGGAGATCGAATCAGAGGATCATTTTTATTGTATTAAATTCAGAGATTGTACCCATATACAATACTAATACAAAATTCAATTTGTTGCTGAATTTCTTGTCTAATTTATTTAGGTGCGAAATTTGTGTTTACACATCCATCCACTTGTAGCCCACTCATATCTTATAGTGTTCAGATTATTATTTCCTGCTAAATTCGAAGGAGTGGAAATCATCATACTAATTTGAACGTTTCACCCTTAAGTGATGAAATTTTTTATTTCTTGCTAAATTGGAAGGATGGAAATCATCATACTGAAACCTATGCACAAGATCAATGGACTTTCATTTTCTAACAAAAACAATTACAACAATTTTGGGTTTTGTAGAAATCTAGGCAACTTTTGGGAGCCTCCTCACCTCAATATGATATTAGATCTTCTTAGGCAATAGAGCAAAAAGAAAATATTTTTGACCTACATGCCCAATTTAGATAATATAGCACTCATTTTATGCAATAAACTATCTCTTAAAGCATAAGAACATGTTTTTCAAATGGACCCAACCAGTGAAGGACTCATAATCAATGCATTATTTTATAGGAAGATAAACGTGAAGAATTTTAATCAAAACATCTCGAGAAATAACTTTAAAAAGATGTCATAATATTAAATCCATAACCGGGCTTCAACAAAAGCAAAAGCACTAAAGAGCCCTCCCCTCTCCTCCCCAACACACACAAAAAAAATTCCTGCAATGATGGCAATTATAGAGTGATAACAATACATGACAAACCATTTATGCATTTATCCTCCTTCTGAGTGATGATTTTTTTTGGGGGGGGGGGGGGGGGGTTGGAGGAGCACGTAATTCGTGAAATTTGGAAACCCCCAATCTCTCACTTTACAAATCTATTACCCCTCCCAAATTTGGGCAATCAACTAATCATGCCACCAAAAGCTCATTATGAGTACTCAACCTTAAAACCCCCCCTCCCCCATCTAAAAGAACATAGATGAAAACCCGTATATAGGAAAACAAAACTTAAAGAAGGGGGAGGGAAGAGAAAAGCAATTCCACCTACAATTTGTGAAAGAGTAGAGCAAGCCCAGTTATAATTCTACAAATGGGCAAACAGAAATCAGATATTTTTGGATATTTTACATGACCCAAACATGGATTCTTAATGAGAAAAGAACAAGATCTGGACAACTAATATCGGGTGAAGATGTTACAATTAGACCATAGTTACAATCAGATATGTAAAATCACAAAGTGTGTATGTAGTTGAGTTCATACCTAAAACATAATTGGCTCTCTCCAATTCCTCAATCTAGCGTCTTGAATTCCTCCTTCAATTCATTGAATATCATGTCTGTCAAAAGCAGTAACATCAAACTCAAAATAACGAAAATGAACTCAAAATCGAAAATGCCCAATCCTTGAAAGATCCTGCATATTTACACATATATGATGGATGACAGACGAATGAGTGCTTTCCCACTTGCCTTTCAAATATGAATGCCATTAGTGATCAACAAAGTTGTAGGTATGAAAGCAGAGAAAGCCTATGGGGAAATGGACCTCTTTTCAACAAAAAATTACGGTGGAAGAGACAGAAAAAGGAAGGACGCAAGGGAGTAAACCTGATAAAATTGACCCAAGATCCAAAATTTGAATCGAACGATCCGGACTCATAACCGATCCAACATCTGAAATATGCTCACCCGAAAGTAGACCCGAAAACTGAATTCACCCGAACCGAACCATACTTAACCCGAAATTTTCTATAAACTTGCTTGTTTTTATTTTTGCATGGCGAGCGTATTTGACTGAAAATTGGTTGATCCGAAATCGACCCAAAATAAACCATATCCGATCCAAACCAAAGCGATCCAAAATGTCACTAAACCCGAATATGATCCGACCTATAACTTGACCTGATTCATATCTAAATCAAATGACCCATTTATCCGGCCTATGAGGGAGAGTGGAAAAGGAGGTGGAAGAGAGAGAGAGTACCAGTGTGCATCTAATCCATCTATCATTAGTCATGGAAAGTGGCAAGCCATGTCATTCGTAGTTAATGGTATTTTGGGGGGACGGGAGAAGGCATAGCAAGTGGGCTAGTAAGTAGTTAATATGATGGAGAGAGAAACGCATAGCTGACATTACTCAATAGTTACATTTTTTATTTTGTAAAGTTATGCTATTTAGATGGCTGAGATACGCGAATACATGCGATCAACGGTTATAATTTGCTAATGCTTCACAATCCACTCCCATTGAAGTCAAATCCGTTTTCCTTTTATGATAGATATAGATTATTATTATCATTATTAAGAGCTTACTGACATTAATATTTTTGCGTCACTTGTAATACTATTACCTTTGTCGCACTTGTTGGTATAATAATATCATTAATAGCGTTATTATTAGAATGACGTTATCTCTCTATCGTGGTTGTTGTAGTTGTTTTAATTTTTAATTATTATTACCCCTTTTAACAATATATCCTTATTAGCCACTATCACACATTAGGCAAGTCAGTCGCAGCTCAGTTGCTAATGCCCCTCCATAGTCATTTAGACCATTAGTTGACCCAATTCAAGAGTTGGACATTGCAAGAATGTTAATCATAACATAATTAACGCAAGGTTATATTTCTTAACATGCCTAAATCCTTAAACTAATTCCAAGCTAGCATTAGGAACCTTAACCCAAAATACAACCTTCATACCTTATTATACCATCATATATCTTGTTTCACACTACTTTTATTTAACATTCATTAAGATTCACTCAAGCCCCGTTGTTTCAATGAATTCAACCTAAATTTCTACTCAAACCCCCAAACCCTAACCTACATGCTCATGGCATAAACCCATTCAACAGCATCGTATATATACATTCATCTCTTTATCTTCATTCAACTAGCACCAAAACTTACTTAAGTATTATTAAATCAACACAATTAAACTTAAATTTCATCCGAATCCCAAACTCCAAACCACTATAACCATGGCAATCACACACACATCTAGCACATGTACATCTCATCAATTTCTTCCAAATACTCATTAAAATTCATTTACACGTCATTAACTAAACACAATCAAATTAAAATTCATATTTATTTAGCTCCAAACTCTCACTCACCACACTCTCCCATAACCCCCCCAACATATAACTCGATCCATACATCTGAAATAATCCAAGAAATTTAGAAATTAATACTTGCCCAAGCCAAATACATCATTTACTACTAAAAATTCAAGCATGAAATAATAAAACCAAATCATGGGTTAGGGCTTCACCTTCTTGTCCACTTGCTTACACACACAAGAGACAGAAGGGAGGATTAGCGATGACTTGACGACAACCGGTAACTCAACGGTGGCGGTAGTGATGATGGACGGCTGGGCTGCTTCCAGTGACACGGCAGGATGCGACAGAATAGAGAGGGGGGCACCAGACCAACAAACAGAGAGAAAGGGGCTGTCGTGAAACAGGGGATGAGGGGTTTGTGCTTTTGTTTTTAAATTTCAGCTTCTTTTTCTCTTTTTTTTCCCAAGCCTAACAATATCGAGATTTTCTAATTTTAATTCCATTTGAAAACTTTTATCATTATTTATCTTCCACAATATGTTTGTAATACATATGCATATTTGTAGATTATTGGGCTAATTTCCTTGGCTAAAATTAATAGATTACTAGGGAATTTTTATTTTTAATTTGTTAATTTCCTTGGCCTCAAATCCCCCATTTGCTAATTAAGTATGGCTAATTTTTTATTTAGCTAATGCTCAAGTATTTATTAATAATTGAATGACTTATTTGGGAGCTTCAACAAAATTCAGTTTAAGGTTGTTATGCTGTTTGAACCTACAATTGCATAAATAGATATATATATATACATGTGTAAAATATTAAATCGAAATGCAGCGCCCAACTTACTTAAATTTTAAGTAAGATAATCCAAGGTAATAAAGAAAATTTTAT
Organism: Carnegiea gigantea; assembly: GCA_029747015.1. NCBI lineage: Eukaryota > Viridiplantae > Streptophyta > Magnoliopsida > Caryophyllales > Cactaceae > Carnegiea > Carnegiea gigantea. Next base: position 536,877 of record JAKOGI010000451.1, read on the forward strand.
GTTCGGGCTGTTATAGCCTTGCCCCCTTAAAATAAGTTTCGTCCTTGGAACTTGTACATTTGAAAGAAACCTTAGCTATGTCTCAAATAGCTATGGATATTTGCTTCTCATGTCTTCTCGGTCTCCCATGTAGCCTCAGATGAAGTATGGTTAGCCCACAGGACTTTACCGAAGGAATGCTTTTGCTGTGGAGTTGTTTAACTTTGCAATCTAGTATTTGTATATGATGCTCTTTATACATCAAATTTTTAGCGACCTCTACAAGTTCTGGTATGATGAAATGATTCGGATCGCGAGCATACCTTTTGAACTGTGAAATGTGAAAAGCATTATGCACATGGTCAAGTTCTCCTGGTGAGTCCAACCTATAAGTCACAGGGTTTAACTTCTCAATAATTTCATGAGGCTCGATATATCTAGGGCTCAGTTTGTCCCTAATATTGAATCTTCTCACTCCTTTAACTGGGAATACCTTCAAAAACACTTTATCTCCCACTTGAAACTCTAGTGGTCTCCTCCTTTTACCCCCGTAACTTTTCTATTGGCTCTGTGCCGCTTTGATATATTCTTGAATTTTCCTTATCATTTTAGGTGGTCCCTTGAATCAATTTTTAGCTTTCACCTTTTGACACGTCAAACATTTATTTACGTACTTTGTAATCTCTTTCTTCATGTTATACCACCAAAAGAATTGCCTCAAATCCCTGTACATTTTTTTCTCTCTAGGATGCACTGAACAGCGAGTATTATGAACTTTCTCTAAAATCATTTTTTTAAAATTCCTCCTTGTTGGGTACACACAGTCTGTTTTGAAACCTCAAAGTTCCATCCTCATGTATTGTAAAGCCCGTTGACTTTCCTTGGGTGGCATTTTGTCTAAGCCTCTCTAACTTAGCATCATCCTTTTGACTCACTCGAATCTCTTCTATTATGAAAGGTTGCACTTCTAATGCTGACATTCTTAGAAGCATGTTCAAGCTATGTTAGGCCATCCTGCTCAATGTGTCTGCTACTAAATTTGCCTTCCCATGATGGTATTGAATTTGCAGATAATCTTTGAGCAACTCCAACCATCTTTGTTTTCTTAGGTTGATCTTTTTTTGAGTGCAAATATATTTTAGGCTATGATGGTTAGTGTACATCTTCCATGGCACCTCGTACAGGTGGTATCCCCATGTTTTTAAGGCAAAAACCACCAGAGTTAACTCCAAATCATGAGTTGAGTAGTTTTTTTCATTAGGTTTGAGTCGTCTGGAGGTGTAGGCTATTATCTTGCCGTCTTGCATCAACACACAACCTAACCCATTCTTAGAAGCAGCACTGTAAATAATATACTCTTTCCCTTCTACGAGCAAGATAAGGACAGGCGCTGAGATCAAGCATTTCTTTAATTCTTGAAATGCCTCTTCACACTTGTCCGACCACCCAAATTTAGTTGTTTTCTTCAATAGGTTGGCCAGTGGGGATGCTATTTTTGAAAAATCTTTCACAAATCTCCTATAATATACCGCTGAACCCATAAAGCTCCTTTTTTAATCGCATCGGTGGGCCTGGGCCATTTAGTAATTATTTTTATCTTCTGAGGGTCAACTTTGATCCCTTCTTTAGAAATTACATGCCCTAAAAATGTCACCTCGATCAACCAAAACTCACACTTTTTTAGCTTAGCATATAATTAGTGTTCCCTCAAAGTTTGCAGTACAACCCTCAAATGATTGGTATGCTCCTCTTTATCCTTGGAGTATATTAGAATAATCTTTTAGAAAATAGAAAATGTCATATACAAATATTGCCACAAATTTGTCCAAATAAGGTCTGAAAACTCTATTCATAAGATCCATAAATGCAGTAGGGGCATTAGTAAGTCTGAAAGGCAACACTGTAAACTTATAATGGCTGTATCTAGTCTTAAAGGTTGTTTTGGCAATGTCTTTTGGCTTAATCCTAAGTTGGTGGTAACCAGACCTCAGATAAATCTTCCAAAACACCCCAACTCCTTGCAACTGATCAAATAGATCATCTATTCATTGCAAAGGGTACTTGTTCCTCATGGTGATCTTGCTTAGCTCCCTCTAATTTGTACATAATCTTAAGGTTCTATCTTTTTTCTTTATAAACAAAACTGGGGCTCCACAAGGTGAAACACTTGGCCTGATAAACTCTTTTTGTATTTGTTGAACTGGGGTTTCAATTCCTTGAGTTCTACAGGGGCCATCCTATATAGAGCTTTTGAAATAGGTTGTGTGCCATGAATTAGCTCAATCTCAAAATCAATCTCCCTTTAAGGAGGTAGACCAGTTAACTCCTTAGGAAAGACATCAGGAAATTCACAAACCACGAGGATATCTTTTATTTTTGTCTCTGCCTTCTTAACTTCAGTACCATAACATAAATATTCTATACACCCTTGCCTTAATAGCTTATTGCTATTATAATTAAAATTATGGAATATTCTTTCCCAAATCTTTCACCTTAGAAACATATTTCTCAACCCTCTTAATCATTTAGAGTGACTTTAAGGTCCTTACAATCTATGTTTTTGCCCCATGAGTAGTCAACCAATTCATTCCCAAGATTATATCGAATTCTGATATGTCACACTGGATCAAATTTCTGGGAAACTCATGCTCAACATTCACAATAGCAACATGTTTATAAAGAACAGGATGTTCTATCACTTGCCCATTTGGCAAAGTAATTCTATAGGTGACCCACCCATTATCTTTTTCTATATCCAATTGCAATATAACTCAGGTGGATATAAACAACTAAGTAACACCATAGTCAAGCAAAACACAAAAGGACTTTGAATTTTAAAAGAGGGTTTCAGTCACAACTGGATCAAAAACTGTAGCTTCCTTCTTGCTCATCACCTATTCTCGTCTTGATATTACAAGTTTAGGGGGTAGGGTTCCCTAACGTGGCGGTGCTAATGGCCTTACAACTCCTTTCTATATGGCCTTCTGTCTTCTTAGGAATGTGGCAATTGAGTGATAGGCTTCCACACTACATGCATGTGTTAGTACCTATACAACGATATACTGTAGTATGGTTTGTTCGGCCATATTTCCCACAAGGTTCTATTAAAGCCACTACACTACTCTTAGCAGGGCCAGTAGTAGGCTTCTTCTGAACCACACTTTTGCATGATGTGCCAAGATCATTCAATTTCCTCTTCTAATTCCCCAGGTTCAAGGCTCTCAGTTCGCTCTTCATTTGCTTCACCTCAGTAGTTCTTTCACACAACTCCTGATATGTCTGAATTGGTTGACCAGCCAATTGGTTTCAAATTGAAAAAAGTAAACCTTCCTCAAACCTTTTCATTTTAGCCTATCGGAAGCCACAAAGTCTAGAGAAAATCTCTACAACCTAGTGAACTTGCTAGCATACTGCATCACTGTTATATTATCACTCATCTTTAACTCCATAAATTCCTTCCTTTTCTGTCATTGAACCATGATTGGATAAAACATAGCCCCAAGCTCCTCGAGAAACTTAGCTCAAGTAAGATCAGGTCCTTGTAATTTATCCTTCATAGTGCTCCACCACATATCTGCTTCACTAACTAGATAAAAGGTCCATATATTTATCTTTTCCTCCTAAAGTCCCTCCACCACGACAAATATTTTCTCTATTCTCCTAATCCAGTCCTCCAGTTCTACGGAATCAAGCTTTCCATCATAAACTTTAGAGTTGCATTGAGCTACCATATTAGCCAGCTTATTTGGTTTAGGGGGTTTTTTAGATGTATCAGGGGAATCCTTTTCATCAACTCAGCTACCAAATTCTTCCAGTAGTCTAGACCTTCAACATCATTACACACTCCAAGACCTATTGTTGCACCTCCACTAAAGTTTTGCTAGAGGTTCTCACACTCTTAATAGCCTGAACCTTGGGTCTGGCATTCACTATTATGTAGATTATTGTTTATAAACTCTGACGTACTAAATCACATAAACAAAGATTATTATTTAAATTTGCATGCTATTATAATAAAGTAGTAATCATTCAAAATCAAAGCATAACTTAACTCAAACACTACTTTCATTACATATACATATATTTAAGACCACCAAAAGAATATTGCAATACATCATGTCAATCCGTCCTGTATATTAGTTGGGCTTCCTAGCCTAGCCCCCTTCCACATCTACTAACTGGAGTCATCTACCTCGTCAATTCCACCCCAAATTCAAAAAGAAAAGGCAGATTACATCATTATAGCTGGTTAAGTTAGCGTACTTATATACATCGTATATCCACACAATACGCAAAGAGAATATCACCCTACACCAATTGTACTTGATGTATATGCAAAACTGAAAGCCTGAAACCTAAAGTGACTGGGGTCAATGCTAACGATCCTGAGATAGATCGTAACTAGGGTCGGAGATATCATCATCATCCCCGCCTAACTTACTACTAGTATCAGTCATCTCTTAATCGAAATCCTCATCGCCAAAGTCACCCTCCTGATCCTCTTGCTCCTCCTCCAACGGCTCCTGCACATACTCATCCTCGTTCTCCTCTGGCTCCATCTCCTCCTCGTCTGCTTAACTTGCTCCTCTAAACTCAGCTCTATCATCTTAGGTGAACTAGACATATCCACCACCACCTGAACCTCACCAGAGCCACCTAACCCCTTCGACGAATGAGAGGCATCCCCCAAGCCAGCCTGTGGTGGAGAGGCATGTGGCTGTTGAGCTAGAGGATATGGAGGTGGTGGTCCATGGGCATGAGAAGGTGGCGGTGGAATGATCAGGGGGTGTATGTCAAGTGTAGGAAAAATACATGGGAGGGACCCGTAAATACCCCTTAACTCAACCTCCTCTCTTGACAGTAACTCCCTATTGACCATGACCCAGGCTCCTAAGATATGAAACCGCTCCCCATGAGCACCTGAATCTCCGATGACCATGAAAGTCATGGTATGATAGCCCAAACTCGTGTCCTGGGATGGCAAGCGGTAGGGTCCATAGGAGTCAACATGCACGAGCAAGCACATCATAAAACTCTGAGAAAGGATCCCACATGTGGGCCACTATGGCCGCATGTGGCAAGAAAATTTGCACAGTTGCAGAAGTCCCCGGTACCGTGTGAATAGTGTATGGGTCAAAGGGTGCTCCAGGATGATCTATCTAAACAAAAAAAGTGGAATGAAATGGGGAATAAGCCACAAATTCACACATATATATCCTAGAAAACACAATTCACTTATATCATTCTCCTAAAAACCTCGCAACCTAACTCTTGAACATCCTACTGCTCACAGTGATTAGCTAATCTGGCTCTGATACCACAACTTTACCGCACCTAATCCCTAACACCTGGTTATCCTAACATAATAACTTATTATTTATGATTTCAGCAGAAGTTCTTTGGTTGGAGGCATTACTGTTGTTCCATCACGGAACAAGCCTATACTTGCACCTATCTGTAACACTACATGACCAACTCATTTAACAGTTTCACAAAACAATGCAAATCAAAACATACATTTGCCAATTGTTTAATTCTTAACACACATAGTAAACTTAGCGTACAACTACCAAGCACTTCATAAACACAAAGTCCAAAGAATATACACTCAGGAAGTTTCCAGAGGTGCTAGCCTATAAATCATTGTAAGCACTTGGCTAGCTAACCTTTAGCAAACTCTTACTCATTTCCTGCAACCCTTTGGCTTGCTAGGAGGAGGACCATTCACTGATCCCTTATCTAAAACAGAAAACATAAAATTGTTTGAATAGTGAGCCTAAGCTCAGCATATGCATCCCTATGCTGTAAAATAAACTTTGTATTCAATTAGTTGAGTGCCCGCATTTTAAAACATTTTGTCTGTAAACGAGAGAAAGAGAAGGTGTAAGTAACATTTATTTTCCTATTATTATATGAAAGTAGACCCCTATTGATGTCTGAAGCAATCTTGAGATAGGCACACACCTCATAGACCAATCGGGAGGCCTGACCTGCAGCTGCATGGGTGAACAAAAGGGCATAAGACATGATAATTGATAACTGGTGCGGCCACTTATTTATGTGACAAAATATTATATCAAATGATTCATTATATCAACATTATACGAATTTGGCATAGTTTGAGAAACGTTCGAGTGTTCAAGGAGCATATGCAATGCACATACCTAGTTCTTGAAATTATCTCTCCTTTTTAGTGAAAATTATTTGTTGGCAGCTTGAAGCAGCAGAGGTGGCCTTATCTATGCTCCAAATGTGTAACATCATTGTTAGTATAAGTTTAGGAAAGTTTATCGAGTTTTCTAGTTTGATTGGTACTTCAAACTGCTTTGGCTCTTCTTTTTAATTATTAGCTTCTCAGTTATTACTAACTTGATTTTATTTTGTTTCATCTTTGTTCTTTTCTTTAATACTGCGAACGCTCGTTTAATAAATGTTGTACAAGCGTAATGGTATGACTCACCTTGTTATTATTAATATCCACTTTATCGTGATCAACATTCGATTTATTATTATAAGCATATTAATATCGTTATCTTGGCTCACTTGTTATTACCAACACCACTCTTATTATTATTATTATTATTATTATTATTATTATTATTATTATTATTATTATTATTATTATGGTCATTCTTAATAGCTTATTAATATTAATATTTTTTCCGCACTTGTAATACTATTATCTTTGTCACGCTTGTTAGTATAACAATATCGTTAATAGCATAATTATGGGAATGATGCTACCTTCCTATCGTTGTTGTTATCATTGTTTTAACTTTTAATTATTATTGCCCCCTTTTCAGTCGCAACTAGGTTGCTAATGTTAATGGCTTGGTTTCGGGTCCACATCAAGGTCTTCATTTCCTTTGCTCTTTTCCATGCTAATATTAACTATGTACATAGTCATTAGTCCCTCCATAGTCGTTTAGCCCATCACTTGACCTAATTCAAAACTTGGATGTTGCGAAAGTGTTAATCATACCATAATTAATGCAAAGGTTATATTTCTTAACATATCTAACATCCTTAAACTAATTTTAAGCCAACATTAGGAACCTTAACCCTAAATACAATCTTCATACCTTATAGGCCTAGATACCATCATACCTCTTGTTTCACATTATTCTTATTTAACAACCATTGAAATTCACTCAAGCCCCATTGCCTTAATGAATTCAACCTAAATCTGTACTCAAACCCCCAAACCCTACCCTCCATGCTCATGTCATAAACCCATTCAACAACATCATACAAACACATTCATCTCTTTATCTTCATTCAACTAGCACCAAAACTTACTTAAAAATTATTAAGTCAACACAATTAAACTTAAATTTCATCCAAACCTCATGCTCCAAACCACCATATCCATGGCAACCACACACATGTCTAACACGTGTATATCTTATCAATTTCTTCCAATACTCATTATAATCCATTTACACAACATTAGCTAAACATAATCGAATTGAAATTCAAATTCAACACCAAATTCTCACTCACCACTCTCTCCCTCAATCCCCCAAACATACAACTCAATCCAAACATCCAAAGCAATCCAAGAAATTTACAAATTAATACTTACCCAAGCCAAAGACATCATTTACTACCAAAAATTCAATCATAAAACAACAAAATCAAATTAAGGGTTAGGATTTCACCTTCTTGTCCACTTGCTTACATACATAAGAGAGAAGAGGGAGAAGTACCGTGACTTGGTGGCGATTGACAACTTGGTGGTGGCGGCGGACGGTTGGGCTGCTTTTGGTGACACGGCGAGGGGATGGGGCTTTTGGTCTTTTGCTTTTAAATTTTAGCTTCCTTCTCTCTTTTTTTTTCAAAGTCTAATACTATGTAAATTTTCTTATTTTAATTCTAATCAAAAATTTTTATCATTATTTATTGTCACATTATCATTCTATAATTTCTATCTAATGCATACACATATTTGTATATTATTAGGTTATTTTCTTAGCTAAAATTAACAGATAAGAGGGAATTTTTATTTTTAATATGTTAATTTCCTTGGCCTCAAATCACACATTTGCTAATTAATTGAGCTAATTTTTATTTAGCTAACGTTCAAGTATTTATTAATACTTGAATGAGTTATTCAGGGCTTTAACAAAATTCATTTTAAGGTCATTCTATCGTTTCAACCTGCAATTGCATATATATATGTAGATATATATATATATATATATATATATGCGTGTGTGTGTGTGTGTATATATATACATATACATACATACATACATATATATATATATATATATATATATATATATATATATATATATATATATATATATATTACACACACACATACACACACACACACACACACACACACATACATATATATATGTATGTATGTGTGTTGTGTGTGTGTGTGTGTGTGTGTGTGTGTGTGTGTGTGTATATGTATGTATGTATGCATGTGTATATGTGTGTGTATATACATACATACATGTATAGAATATCAAATCGAAATGTGGCGCCCAACATAATTAAATTTTAATTAAGATAACCTATGATAATTAACGAAATTTTAGGTTTGGGTCGTTACATCCTTGGCTTGATTAGAACCATGATGTTCTTTTTTATTTAGGGAACTCTCTTGGTTTCCTTGCTCTGCATCACCTTAGTTGGCATGAAATAGAAGCATAAATTATCTTATTCATTTGGAATAGAATGATGTATTTTCCTAGTAATTTCAAGAGGTTCCTAGTGACAACTAAATTGGCCAACACTAACTTAGGGTAAAGAGTTAGAACAACAAGTAATAAACAGCAAATAAAGGTGATAAACTGAAACCTAACTGGATAAGGCACACCACCAGCTTAGTTATAGGGCCCTTAGCCTTAAATTAGATATTCCACACCATAAAACATGGGCTAAGATTCCCCACAACGCCACTCAAGCTAGCTAAAGACTAAGTAAGCAAGAGAGAATTTACAGGGAAGAATCCAAGCTCAACTTTCATTAATCATTAGCTAAATATTACAACCTAAGTCTTAGGGTTTAAATGAGCTCTTGCGTTACTAAACAATGGCTATTAGCTGCATAAGCCATTTAAAAATAAAATTCCTAGAAAACACAAAAGACGATAGAATTATCAAAAGTACTAAGTGAACTGTGACACCTCATTTGATTATCATATGAAACCATTGAAGTCTCAAACTAATACAATATTTTGGCGTAACTAATGATGCTCAAGGAGTGCAAATTGTAGCTTAAAATCTTGGAGAATGCCCAACCAACTTTTAATAGTGCATAAAATTTTACCCTTTTAATAAAAGAGATTTCCTATATCTCTGAGCTGGTTAGAAGCTGACACTGGAGGTCTTTGAGTTGAGTTTTTAGGAACTTGTTGGACAATAATTTTGGAGCATTTTCACATCCTTAAACCCTCCAAAAACAAGCTACAATGTAAGTTTAAAAGTAAACCTTATATAATTGCAGTCTACCAGGCTAAAAACAGGACTCGTTTAACTGAACTTACTGCCTTGGCTTTCTTCCTATGAAAATAGTGAGTGCAACTTGTATTAACTAAAAGTTATGACTTGAACCAAAAAATAAAACAAGTGACACTCCAAAAGCTCACACTTAATCTCAATAAATCAAGCGACATAATATAAGCTTAGGAAATAAACTTATCCGTTCATAATAATCTTAACCTTGATAAAGAGCTTCTTGAATCAAGGCTTAGATTGATGATGGCTTTGGTGGCTGAGTTAGGTATATCATAGGGGTCCCTACACCACTCTTCCTTTATTGAAGAGAACTTAACCTCAAATTCTTCAAGGAGTCATCCCACATAAAGGGTTCAAGTCAATGACATTGATATCTTTCCTTTCTCAAATGGTTCCACTCCAAGTCATAAGACAAGCTTCTTTCTATGCTTGTTTGCACTGGATAGATAGTTCACATTAGATCTCTCAATCTTTTCCTTTGTCATGAAGGTATTATATCTTTAACACTCTTTTTAGCTTCAATGCTTGGCTCCCTATCTAGTGTGCTTGATTGTATATCCATAGGCTAGTGGTCTTATAAGGGGCCCTACTGTATATATACTCCATATAGAGCAACAATAGATCCCATTCATTGGTTTGTGACCTAAGTACTACTCTCATGAGTGCTCCTCAAGTTCTATTAGTGACTTCTATTTAGATATGAATCTAAGAATAGCAAGTAGTGTCATGTTTGAGTTTTATTCATATTGCCTTCCATAATTTCACCCCGAGATGGCTCAAAAACTTAGTGCCCCTCTATAACACAATTGACCTTGGGATCCCATAAAGTCTTATCACTTCCTCAAAATAGAATTCAGTTATGTGATTTGCATAATTTATATCTTATCACAAGCAATGACATGATCCATCTTAGAGAACCTATCAACTACGACAAAAGTAGAATCTTTGCCCATTTAAGTTCTAGGAAATTCAAGAACAAATCTATGTTCACATCCATCTATCGAACTATAGAAACATGTAAAGGAGTGTAAAGCCCTTAGGGTAAGGTGTGACTCTCAGCTATTTGATAGGTTGCTTAGTTCTTTATGATGTTTGTACATCTTTTGACATGCTTAGCCAATTATAATGTTCTTTTGGCATGATAGCAGTCTTACCCTCACCATCATGAGTAGCTAAAGCTCCCCAAAGAACCTCCCTGATAAATAGCTCCCTTATGCCACTCCTAGTGATGCACATCTTGCTATCTTTGAATAAATAACCAACATGCACTAGGTAATCCCCCTTAGGCTTTTCTTGGCATTGATTGAATGGCTTCTACACTCCTTATCATGCTTATGCACAGACTTGAGATGCTCAAAACCCCAAACACAGGTGCCAAGCTAAATTGCAATAAGTGCCTTCTTGACAGTGCGTTAACTTCTTGATTAAGCTTCCTAATTTGTCTTGATGGTGAAGTGAAAAGATTGTAATACAAAACCCATTAAGCACGCCCGACAATGAGCTTGTGTTGGCTGTGTGTGTTTTATGCTTCGTAATCTAAATGGAGAATGAACTCAATGGCAATTAGATAGTGGCTCCAATGTGCAAGTTGCATAGAATTCCTTATTATACATGGAATGTTTCCTTTTTTGAATAATATAGTTTCCCAATATAGAAGGTCTGTGGTCTTCCTTTATCAGTATGAACTTCACCAATGTCTACTGCAGAGGCATCACTTTCCACTTAAAACACCTTTTAAAATAAGGGAGTGCTAGTATAAGTGATTAAGTCAACTTACCCCTTGATTTCTTAAAAGACTTTTGAGCCTTGGACTCTGCTAGAATGACATGCTTTTATCACTTTTGTCATAGATGCCATGATGGTGCTTGAATTCTTAATGAAACTCCACAAAAAGAGGCTAAACCATAGAAACTCCTCACATCATAGATACTTTTTAGGACTGGCTAACTCCGTATCACTTTCGCCTTGCTCTCATCCACCTATGTACCTTGAGGAGTGACAATATATCCTAAGAAACTAACCTTCATAGTGAAAAAGGTGCACTTATTCAGGTTGCCATATAGCTTGTCTTTCTCAAGGATTTAGATCACCTGTAAGAAGTGCTCAGAATGTTCTGTTTTTATCTTACTGAAAATCAAAATACCATAAAGGTAAACAACAACAAACTTGCCAATGAAGGGCTTGAATATTTGATTCATCAATCTTATCAAGGTACTCGGTGTATTTAAAAGGCCAAGGGAGATTAGAAGCTACTCTTAGAGACCACCCTAGGTTTTGAATGTTATTTTCCACTCATCTCTTGTCCTAATTATGATATAATAGTATTCACTTCTCAAATCCATTTTAGAGAACACCTTTAACCCATACAACTCATTTAGCATATCCTTAAGTCTTGGAATAGGATGCCTATACTTGATAGTGTTTTTTTTTTTTATGGTTTTTTAATCAGCATACATCACCATATTCCCTAACCATGCCTCTAACCACTAATTCCTTAACTTGTCTTTTAACCTCTTGGGTATCCTTAGGATTCATTTTATAGGAAAGTTTCCTAGGTAGGATGACTCCAGGGATAAGGTCAATGTAGTGCTACATTGTTCTCATTGGGGGAAGGCTAGGTGGTATCTTCTAAGGGACACATGCTCATATTCAATGGATAGTAACTACTCTAAGATAGAAAGGATTATTCATCGTAGGGTTTGACTGAGAGTGGAGAATCCACTCCTTGTAAGCTCTAAAATCATGTGAAGAGGCCTTAAGGATAGGCTCTCCTAGAATGAGCAAAAGGTTAGCCTGGTCAGGGTTCTTTTATGGATTTAGTTTAGGTAACTGATGCAGGACTAGAGGGGCTAAGGCGAGTTTGTTGCCATCCTTGGTAAAGAGTAGGTGATTCGATACCCATCATGCATAACCAGCCTATCAAATAACCATGGTCTCCCGAACAACTCATGACAGACATCCTTTAGGATAATGTAATACCCCAACTCCTAATTATATAATTAGCATTAATTAATTAGTCTTTAATGATTAATAAGGTAGAAAAAAAGGCCAAATTAGGATGTTATCACCATCCTCAAAATGATAAGGCTTAACTATTTAGAATGTTCGAGCCCAACGTGATAACACCTTGCACAGCACAAGGTAAGTAGCATGTAGACTGCACATGCTTGAGCCTAAACAATAGGTCTAAACCCACTTGTATGCTTACAAGCACCTCAAGGATAAGAAAGATGTCACTGTGAGCCTCACTAACTCCCATCAATTAACTCCTTGCAATGCCCAATACATAACATTTCAAATGTCTAACCAAAACATGAAGGTACAAAATGTTCAAAGGGTGAGCCAAGGCTCAGTACGTTCACCACTATACGATGAAGGATAAAATTCATTTTTCAGTCAGTAACTATATTTCAATGCATTTTAGTTCAAAGCTAGGGACAAAGAAAATGATATTAAAATTGTTACGGTTATTATCTAAAAGTGGAACCCAAACTGATGAGCTCATACATATATTGCAATCAATGAATAGGTGCACCCCTGCCAGATCGATCAGATAGCTTGGCATGAGGTCACGCAGGTGAAGTTAAGGATGTAAGCTCAGATGATTGATAACTAATGGGTCCACTTGATCATGTGGCAAAACAATACTTGGAAAAGGTACATTAAATAATTATATATTATGAGGCTTTGGTATTTATGAAAAACAAGTGAACCTTTGAAGGGCATAGGTAGTGAATGTTCTTAAATCTTTTAAAAGCTCTTTCCCTTTCAAAAAACTCATCTTAGGCTTGATAACAACAAAAGTGGCCTTAGTTATATTTCAAATAGCCTTTCATTATTATTAAAGTATAGATAGCTTTTATTATTACAATGTTTGTATATAATCTATAATCTCACTTAGTATATTCTCATTTACAATATCTCACTATCAATCTCCTTAAACAACAACAATTAAATCTTTATTTTTCTATTTACCACTGATTCATGAAATTTGCTATACTAGGTCACTTCGTTTGTACTATTATCATTGTTATTATTATTACACTTTATCTACTTATTTTCTTATTGTCAATATTAATATTAGCATTGTTGTTATTAGTGTTTGTGTAATTGTTATTGTTATTATTATGGCCATTTTTTATACTTTATAAATTAATAGCTTGCTAGCAAAATGTGGTTAGTCTGTAAATGTCCAATTCATAAGCACCCTTGTTCACAATGCCATGTACACATTCTTGAAACCAAATTGAGGTGATAAGAGGATGCCTATGGGTTTAAAAGGCAAAGTTTATCGCATGGTAGTTGGACCTACTGTGCTGTATGGATTGGAGTGTTGGCCGATAAAAAAGACAAAAAGTTCAAAGGTTGATAGTAGCAGAGATGAGGATGATTGGGTGGATGTGTCGTTATATGAGAATGGATAAAATTAGGAATGGAGTAATCAGAGACTTAGTTAAAGTGGCTCCCATCGAAGATAAGATGAGAGAAACAAGACTCAGATGATTTGCTCATGTGAAAAGGAGTGTGGATGCTCCAGTGAGGAGATGTGAGAGGATTAACATCCCCAAAGATAAAATAGGGAGGGGATGACCAAAGAAGAGTTTGGACAAGGTGGTTAGACAGGACTTGAAAATTATTGGATTAATAGAGAACATAGCTCAGGATAGGAGACTTTGGCGGGATAGGATTAGGATCTTAGATCTCAGAGAGTTGGCTACCTGATTTGGTTGTGATTTTTCGGTTGCAGTAGGGTTGGTTTAGATGTGGTTTTTTTCGTATGTAGTGTTTACATGCAAGAAGTACATATATCTAGGAAGAGATATTATTTTCCTACCTCTATTTGTTAAGGTATAGTACCTTCCACTGCTATGATGTGCTTATGGTATACTTATGTTTATATAGTTATGGCCACATGGTTTATTAGTATTTCTTGGTTCATTCCTTGCTCTATATCTTCATTTTTTTTCTGTTAAATATTTTCACAAAATCCTTCTTCTATAAAACGTTTTCTCAAAATCTTATTTTATGGGTCTCTTGGATTTTGCCTCTCTATAGCAAAAATATCGGCAGAGGTAAAGCTGTCTACATCTGAATCTCCCCAGAACCCACAAAAGCGGGACCCACACTAGGACATGGTGTTGTTGTTGTTGCAACTAACTTAGATTACCCGTTTGTTTGGCATGAGTAGCAATAGATGCACCATTCTCAATTCACTTAGGCATGAATCAAACCTTACTAAACCCTTTAAGGTGACATTAACACTTAAGCCATCATTATCACTAATGCTAAACTAGTAACTTTACTCCTTTGATTAATCCACAAAAATCAAGCTCTGCGGTTACTTCGAATCATTATTACTATGGATATTTTACAATTAAACACCATGCAATCTCCCTAAATGTACAACCCTACATTAATGTTAAATTAACACGTTCTGAATCCCAAAATTAGCTCATTCCCTCTTTCGTCCATCTTCAACCTCAACCTATTTCATGGAAACCATCTGACAGCACACATACAACCTTTAATTCTTTTTAAAATTTAACAAAATCCTTTAAATTTTTAATTCCCTTTAACTCATTCAAGTCAATTTCACAACAAATTTTCAAACCTCAACAAACTCCCACATTCCCATCCCCAAGATTATCATACATAAACCTTAATTCCCATAATTCAGCATTTATCCAACTAAAAGAAAACATTTGATAATCAAATTAAGGGGTATAATGAAATTTAGTGGAAACTTAGAATTTACCTCCAACACCACAAGAACAAGACCACTAAGAGAAGGAGAAGGTGGGTGGTGGTGGTGCAGTGGGAGCTAGTTGGCAATTGCTGGTAGAGGCGAGCGACAATGCAGTAGCGTATTACTCATGGTGGCTGGCCGTGGTTGAGCAGGGGTAGAATGGGGAAGTCTAGCGGTAGAATAGAGAGGGGAAATGAAGAAAAGGGGCTGGGAAAGTAAGAAAAAACAGAAAGGGGGTTATCTAGCGTTGATATCGGTGGGGGGCAGTTGCTTGGTTTTCCTTTTTTTGTGTACTTTTGTGTTAATGTAGCATAACTAATATATCTTTGTATTCATCTGGTTACCCATTTCTTCACACTATTGTTTTATTCACATAGCATAGGCAAATAAATCATAATATTAATTATTATCTTCCATGAAAAATATCTCTTTTAATCTTTCTTATTGACACGCTAATTTATGTTTACTTTTGTACGAAGCATTACTGAATTTTACTGCAAGGACACTCTGTCGTTTCAACCTGAAATCGCATAAATATTTTAACTGTTGAACTAAAATGTGGCGCTCAACGCTGTTAAATTAAAATCAACTAAACTAATTAGCATGGGTTAGGTTCGGGCTATTACAACCTTCCTCCCTTAAAATAAGTTTCGTCCTTAAAATTTAGAAGCTTGAAAGGTCTAATTGATTTACACACAGAATAGGTAGGGATTTTGGTTTCTCCTTTCTTCCTTAGTCTTCCAAGGGTTTGGGAGTCCTTAGAATGTTAACCAAAGGTATGCCCTTACTCGGAGATGCTTGATGCTAGAATCTAGTGTTTGCACAAAAGACATTCCTTATGAGTCATGTTTCTAACGATCTCTATAGACTCTACCACATTGTTGTGATGTGGGCGTTGAGTAGATTTCAAAGCAGTGAAGCATAAAATACTATACTCTTGCTCAGGTTCTATTGATAAAGTCAAGCTATAAGTCACTGGGTTTAACTTTTAAGTGATTTCATAGGGCCTAATGTATTTAGTGCTGAGTATACCTCTAACACTTAATGTCCTACCACCCCTAATGGTGATATTTTGCCCCTGACTTGGATCTCGAGTAATCTCCTCTTTTACTGACACGACTTCGCTATTAGCTTTAGGCAGTCCCAATACGCCCTTATATTTTCCTTATTTTCTCTCCATGTTTGCTTGGATTAACTCTGGCCCTTTAATCAAGGCTTTAGGTAACTTCCTAGATTTATTACGTAATAAGTTCACAGAAATATGGCTTTGTTCACATGAAGCAAGTTCAGGTAAGGTGATGAGATTAAATACACAAAAATTATGATCATGTCTGGGGCAGAGTCTGAAGTAAGAAGAAAGGTGGTATCAACATTCACTCATATTTGTGGAAACTGCATTGCATTTTTAATTTGAAACAAGTTGTACAGGCTGATGACTCTGAATGACACTATGTAAGCTATATGTATAAATGTGCTTTCAAGGAAATAGAAAAAGTTATGATGAAAATCAAAAGTTTCATAATATCAATAGTCATTTAAGGGTCAATTAAGAATGCATTCTATAGTAAATTACAAGATTTAAAGGCATGGTTAGTCCTACTAGATGGATGATGCTCTTGAGGATCCATAAAACTGCAGAAGTTTAGAATAAGAGGAATTAAGTAATACTAGAAAGAATCTGATTTTGGAGATCGGGCAGATCAATAGATATGAAAAATGTTAGGACATAAAGCTTCAACGCAAAAGGCAAGCTATAACCGGCAAAGTTGGGATTGCTAATGACTTATTAACTAAATGATCTGGATCAAGGAAGCAACGCAATAGTAAAAAGATAAGGCCAATAAATGAATCGAGGTGACCAAGGAGAAAGAAGTCAATGAATGAAAGTAACGAGAATATCGTCGGTGTAAACTTTTATTTAAAAGAACGGGTAACTAATTTTGAAGTGATGAGTAAGGAAAATGGTATAAGAAGCCAAAAACAATGAAATATGCAATTCAAGAAGAGGGGAAGTAAGATTAAATGGGTGTACATATTAGTCTCACAAGGGAAAGAACATTTGATATTAATTTAAAAGCCAAGCGAATAATAAAATAAAAGGTCTACATAATGCTTAAATGGTTAAGGGCAGGCCAAACATCGCCATTACAAAGAGTAGTACTTGCAAAATACTGACTCAAGTTTGGAGTATGGCATTGTCTATTTGCATTATAATGACAGCAAGTTGCAATAATCAAATAACCACAGGTTGGTAGGAATTGATGTGATGATGATACCATTCTTTTTCCCTTTAACCTATGGAAAGAATCAACAGTAGGAATAGAAGCAAATTACATGTAGTGAAACTTCTACAAGGGTGTCTTTCAACAATTATGAAAGAGTTCATATGTAGGTTTTTGTGACCACAAAAAGAAAAGGTCACAATGGTTACTAGTTTATTAACAAGAGTCGGAACAACAAATTAAAAGATAAATTTTTGTTTTTGTTTTTGTTTGTCTTTTAATTTTTGTTTTAGTTTTTGTTTATTTTTTTCCAAGTTGGATGGGTTGTAAGTGTACTACAATAGAAAGTAGTGATATGGAAAATATACCAGTCTTGCATTTAAGGGGCGGTGAGAGAAGATAGAGTGCCCACAAGAACATATAGTGGCAACAATGAAAGTGTTAAGGAAGGATATGAAAATATTAAAAAACGAGGTAAACTTTGTTGATTGGCTTGCTTAATTAACCACTCTCCAGGATGTAGGGAAAAATCATGGGTAGACATGATGAATTCAAGAATAATGGCAAAACACAATAGTAGAGATCAAGATTTATTACAAATAATATGGGCACCAATTAATAAGGAAACAAATTCTCAGAAGTAACCCGAGTAAAGATAATAAATCAAGTAAGAGAATGATACTCCATCTTGATGGTCAGGACATTACATACAGGTTAATGTCAAGAAACAAGTTAGTTGTTGAAAAGGGATTCATTAAGATATTTCAAGTCAATTAGGCAATTTTGGCAAATAATAGATGAATAAATCTCAAACAGTTGGTTAGATTAGGCTAGTTTAGGGCATGGGCACGACTGGAACCTAATTAGGACTGGAAAATCCAAAGGTTTTTGTTGGATGACTACATAGTGTGTAGTGGCATATACTTTACAAGGGAAGCCTTACTTTAGCCATCCAAGGCTATTATAGGCTCTTTTAAATCGATACAGGGATATATATATATATATATACACACACACACACACACACACACACACACACACACACACACACACACACACACACACACACACATATATATATATATATGTATATGTATATATAGCTATACTTATATGGGTTTGACATGCTTAAAATAGGATCTTCCCATACCCTACGTATTCTATACCTGTCTTATTTCCATGTTTAGAGTTGAGTCAAGGCAACACCTTATGGAATAGGACATTCTAGTCATGCAAAAGTTGCTATATATAGCCCCATACAATCTATAAAATGCTTGACTCATAATGGTAATTGCCTAACAAAGGGGTTGTAGGAAGATAAGCTCAAATATCCCAGGATTCATGTAATAAGAAGATTATTATTCTATTATGCTTCTCTATTTGTCGGTCACTACCCAAAATCATAACCATTGATTATGTCCATTCATTGGCTACAATGTAAACTATGACCCTAAATGCCTTAGAATATGGTATGTAATAGTATAGAATATATGTACCTATGTTTTAGTTCTTTGAATCCTTTCCCTTAGATTTTATATGTATAACTTGATGTTTCAGGTGAAGTGAGTATGCTTGAGGTTACCAACCACTGCTTCTACTACTATGAGGATTCTATCCTCTTAATATCCCATTATCTTCCCTATTTAGTCCTTGTGTTCCTCATTCCATGTAGCCTTACTATGCTTCAGAGGCTATAGTATAGGTCTTTTACCCTTGGTGGATTGATAGCTAAAGCCCCAGCTTTCATTTATTCACCCATGTTCCTTCTCTCTTTGTTTTCCACACTTTTTGTTAATCTCCAATGACTTTTCCTTTTTTTTCTCTTTTTTTTCCTCCATCTAAGCCATATGCCTTATATTAAGAGAACATGCTACCCAGTCCACACTAGGAAAGCCCGTAAAAACTGATGTATATATTTCTTTTCTTAGAATTTTCCAAATGAAAAAGAATTTCCCCAATGAGCATCTTTCCATCAAGTCCTCTCTCTGGGAACTCGTCATCCTAATTAATACATCAGTTAGAACTTATCGTATCTTATGACTTTAGTTAAGGTCCAAAGTCATAATGTCTACTTCGAACGAACATCTCATACATACATAGTGGCTTAACATGCTAAAGATGCAGTGACTATGACATGTATCTGAATTATAATGACCTACATATGTTTGCATAATCTTGAAACAAATTGACGTCAACACTTTCGTTTCGTGACTCCTTGGTCTTGCTGCATATAATCCATTTGATATCAACTAGTATACCATCAACTATTAGACTGCCGTCTTATAATTCACTATAGTAAATTATTACCAGACAACACCTATGATAGTGCAGCAAGCCCTAAGATAATTACACTATTAGAAAGTCTTTTTATATTGATTCAATGCAGAGATATTGCAACACAACGCATTTCCTTTGGCTAGAAAGTTAGATGCAATTTGGTACTAAATTAGTCACATAGGAATTTGCAAACACATCCTTACATCATATCCTAAACATTGCCATACCCAGGCATTAAGTGTGTCTATACGTCTTAAAAGGACCTCAAGATTAAATTCATCCTTATAAAACAACAAGAAAACCCTAAACGCTTCACGCTTATCACTATGAGCTTGGTATGCTTCGTTGGAATACATAAGTGAGCAAGAGGTCAACAAAATGTTCTTAAGCTCTTCTAGGTTGGCCTGAATACAAAGGATTGAGGCAAGATAAATATTTGTGGGGGCATTCTCATTATGCACTCATATGTATAAACTCACAGTTAACACCTCCTTTAACTAATCCAACTCAACTCAACTCATAAACCCCCTTATAGCTCATAGTGAACCTTAAACCAAACCTGGCTCTAATAACATAACTGTAATGCTTCAAATCCTAATCATGTAATTAGCCTTAATTAATTAGTCATTAATGGTCAATAAGGAAGAAAACAAATGTCAGATTAAGGTGTTACTGCCATACTAGAAAGGATAAGGCTTAACTATTCTGAATGCTAAACTCCAATGTAAAAACACCTTTTACAATGCAAGATCAGTAGCATGTACACATGCTTGAGTTGAAAGAACAGATGTAAACCCACCTATATGCTTACAGGCACCTTAAGATTAAGAAAGATGCCACTGTGAACCATGCTAAATTGCATCGATTAACTCCTTGCCCCACTTATGAGGCCCCATGCACAACATTTCTAATGTCCAACCTAAAACATAAAAACACAAAATGTTCGAAGGGCGAGTCGAGGCTCTATATGTTCCCCCCTTTACTGTTAAGAATAAAATTCATTTTTCAGTGAACAGCCACATTTCAACTCATTTTAGTTTGAGACTAAGGAAAAAGAGAATGACATCAAAATTGTTATCGGTTATTATTTGATAGTCAAACCCAACTGATGAGATCATATGTATACTGTGGTCATTGAATAGGTGTATACCTACCAGGCCAATTGAATAGCCTATCATGAGGTCACACAGGTGAATTGAAGGATGTAAGCCCTGATGATTGATACTAGTGCGTCCACTTGATTATGTTAAACAATGCTTGAAAATGATTCATCAATAATTACATATTATGAGACTTTGGTATTTATAAAAAACATGTGAACTTTTGAAGGGTACTGGTAGCAAATGGACCTGAATCTGTTAAAAGCTCGCCCTTTTGAAAAACTCATTTTGGGTCTAATAATGATAAAAGTGGTCTCGCTTTTGTTCCAAATAGGCTTTTCGTTATTAGTAAAGCATAGATAGCTTATTTTTATAAGTTTTGTATATAATCCATAATCTCACTAGGCATATTAGTATTTACTATGTCTCACTATTAGTTTACTTAAACAATAATTAAATCTTAACTTTTCCATTTACTGCTAATTCATGAAATTTGGTATACTATGTCCCCTCCTTTGTACTATTTTTGTTATCATTATTACTGTTTATCTACTTATTTTCTTATTGCCAATATTAATATTAGTCTTATTATTGTTGGTGCTAGTACAATGGCTCTTGTTATTATTATGATTATTTTTTATACTTTATAAATTAATAGCTTTCTAGTAAAATGGGATTAGTCCACAAACATCTAATTCATAAGTACTCTTGTTCGCAAATGTCATGTACATATTCTCATAACCAAATTGAGGTGGTATTGTTTACACAATCTCAAGTAACTCGAATTACCCTTTTGTTTGGGTGAGTAGCAATAGATAAACCATTCTCAATTCACTGAGGCATGAATCAAGCATCACTTGTCCCTTTTAGGGTACATTTACACTTAACTCATCACTAGCTTTACTCCTTTGATTAATCCACAAAAATCAAGTTCCATGATTACTTTAAATCATTATTACTACACATATTTTGCATTAAAACACCATCCAATCTCCCTAAATGTACAATCCAACATTCATATTAAATTAAAAAATTACAAATTCTAAAATTAGCTTCTTCCCTCTCTCTTCCATCTTCAATCTCAACCCCTTCTATGGCAACCATCTAATACAACACATACAATCTATAATTCTTTTCAAAAATCAACACAACCCTTTAAATTTTCAACTCAATTTAACTCCTATGAACTCAACTCATAACATATATTCAAACCTCAACAAACACCCATATTCCAACCTCAAGATTATTATACATAAATCTTAGTTTCCCATAATTCAACATTTATCCAACTAAAAGAGCACATTTTATAATCAAATTAAGGTGTAGAATGGAATTTAGTGGGAACATTGGATTTACCTCCAATACCTAAGAATAAGACCAATAGGAGGAGGAGAAGGTGGGTAGTGGTGGTGCGGTGGGTGCTGACAGGCCTCTGTTGGCAGAGAGAAGTGGCGGTGCAGCAATATGCTGCCACATAGTGGCTAGCTGTGGTTGAGCAAGGGCAAAAGCAGGAGGAGTCTAGTGTTGGAATAGAGAGGGGAAATGAGGAAAGGGTGTGGGAAAATTTGAAAAAATAGAAGGGGGTTGTCTAGCACTGGTGTCAATGAGGGGGGTTGCTTAGTTTTGCTTCTTTTTTTTTTTTGTATAGTTTTGTATTTACATAGCATAAGTAATATATATTTTTTGTATTAATCTATTTACCAATTTATTCACCTTATTATTTTATTCATATAGCATAGGTAAATAAATTATAATACTAATTATTATCTTCCTTGGAAAATATCCCTTTTAAAAATTTTATTGATACACTAATTTATTCTTCTTTATAAAGTATAGAATGATTTTATAAGAACTATTACTAAACCTTTTTCTAAGGTCACTTTGTCGTTTCAACCTGAAAGCGCTTAAATATTTCAAATGTCGAATTGCATTGCACTCAACTATGTTAAATTGAAATTAACTATAGTTTCAGGCTATTACAAATAATATTACACCAAACCATCTCAAAGTATTTCTTGTCAATTAAAAAAGAAACTAAAATCTAAAGTTGACTCAGAGAACCTTACCTTGGTTTAGCCACTACATATTAAATGCCTAAGGATGAGCTGAATTGTAAAGGTTAAGCTTCTTGACTAAGCTTGTAGAAGCTACGTTAGAATAGCTACCACTGTCAACAATCAATGATCGCAGTTTGCCCTATGTGCTGCACTGATTGTGGAAGATGTTCTGACTTTGATCTTCCTTTGAGGTATTTGTGCCTACAAAGGGCTCTTCTAATCATGAATGCTTCACCCTTATCTATTTTTTTTAATGATCTCTTCTTCCCTTATTCCTCCATTAGACAACTATCTCTATCCTCCTCCGTTTACTTCTCCTGAAGTGTTTATGTTCTGTTAGAGTTATCACTCTTATTTGGGCATTATGAGGTTGTGTTCCCTAGCCTCTAATAGTTATAGCACCTTCTGTTGAAGTTTGAACTAGGTCGGGGTTTGTTTTGGGGGTCGAAGTTCTTAAGGCTATATATGAAGTTGAGTTGGTAGGTTTAAGAACAAGTTTTGAGCTCTCCTTGCAGAAAAGTTAGCTTTTAGGGAAGAATTTGGGTGGTTCTTTCCTAATTGGTTTGGTCCCCTTTTGCTATGTTAACTCTATATGCTAGAACACACATATCCTCAAAGGCAGTGGATTGCTACAACTCAACAATGGTGGAGTACCTAGGCTCAAGGCGGTCCTTTGGTTCTTGCTAGTCACACTTTATAAGGAGTTTCTCACACTCCTTATCATATTTCTCAGCTACCATGAAGCCTCCAGCCGTGTTGTAAAGTTATGTGTAGTTGTCCTGAAGGTATGTGGGGGTAGAATTCTATCCTTGAGTTTAGATTTATTTTGGCCCAACTTCTAATCTTTTCCTTTGTTTTCTTAGCTCTTTACACACAAATTAGTCCGACATAATGATGCCTAGTTTCTAAGTTGAAGTCTAACATGCGATACCCCAATGTTTTTGAGCATCCTTAATTAAGTCTCATAGACTAAGATTACATACAAATAATCAGTCAGTTGAGCTAGATGACTTTTAAAGAGTTGGCCTAAATGAAGCAAAGGTAAATAAATAATGGTTTAAATATTAGAGGCATTTATTTAATTAGTGAAATATTATGAAATATTTCTAACTATCGTTTTCAGTGGATTAGAAATATTTTGCAAGTACAAGAGCTCCTAAGAGAATTGGCATTGAGTAAGTAAATTAAAAAGCAAATGAAAATTTCAAAATTTACTTTCTCATTGCTACTGTACTTCTAATGAGTCTCAATTTGATTCGATACAAAATTAGTATCAAAGTAAAGTAATTAAACATTTTGTTCCAAAGCCATATAAAAACAAAGAAAACTTTTGTAGGATATTAACGCTTGAATTGTGTGAAAACTACTGGATTAGAATTTTTGACGGAGGAGCCCTTGTGGAATACATGGAATTTTATAAATTCAAAAGTGTATTTTTGTGACACCTTGTTACTTAATCTCATTTTATTATCTCTAAATATGTTAATTCTGTATTAATCATATGATTATAGTCAATGCAGTAAGTGAAGCAAAGTCTAAGTCACAATGAGTGACAAGTTTGAACTAAGCAATTTTATTAATTGTAAATTTTTTTTTCAAGCACATTTGAGCATAGATCATTATGTGAAAATACGCATTTGCATGCAAATATGCACACGGTTTTGAATAATGAAAATTTTTGAACTGAGTCGATTTAATTTATAAATGTTTAAGTAAAAGATAAAAATGTATAATAACAAAGAAAAGGGGGAAATTATGTTAAGTGAAATAGGTGGCCAAGAAATTAACTGTGTGATGAAATTAAAGATTGAGAATTAAAGTAAGATCACATTCAGTTATTAACAGGGCCAAAAAAAAGGGAAAAGAAATGGGAGGGATTTCTTTTTAAAAAGTGGCAAGGCAAATTAAACCCAATAATTTCCCCCTTATCTTCCCATGTTCCTCCCCTCCTCCACGCTCTACTTCTTCTTCCCTTTTTAGCTAATGTTGCTTTTGTCAATAGACTGCCTCGAGACGTAGCCGTCGTAAGTATGTCGTCGTTGTCCCCCCCTACCCGGTTCGCCGTCTATGATCATGCAGCCACCATCAACTCCCTTTTCCATCTACAATCTCTATTTCATTCCTCCAAGATAGGGGCAGTCCCCCACCCTTTCTTTTGTCCTTAGCAGGCGTTGTTCGCTACTGATGGTCATAGGCAGCCATTGTCCAGTGCCCAATGAGATGTCACCACCGTCTTTCACACTCCTCAATTCCATCCACTTTTACCTCTAATCTCCACATAGGTAAATCGTCTTTAACCCTTTTCTAAACTCGTGAATTCTCATTTCAATTAAGTGAGTCAATGTATTGAGCTTTGAAATAATCATATTGCATACATATTAATAAGTGCATTTGTTGAATTTGAATGGGTACCTATGAATGAGTTTTTTCGTTGTGGTGTGCAAAAGCACGTGGTGTTGTCAATGATTTATAAGACAGAGATAGGAGCAAACATATGTTATCATAACTGGTTTAATTGAATTTATAAGCGCACATCATAGTCAGTCCTTAAGTTATATTTTGTTTCGGTTACGTTGACTAATAGCTCAAACCGGCAAAGGAATCGATCATGTTGTGAAATTGGGAGTGTAAATGAAACTGAGGTGATTAGAAGGTTTGAGTATGTGAACAAACTATTTATGTGATGGATACTTAGATGTTCATGAAAAAGAAAAAAAGATTTGACTGGTGGGGCTACTCAATGATTTGATGAATTTTGGGGCATGTGTAGGTGTTGTATTTGGTTAAATCACTATGTCTAGAACCTTAGGTGACGAATTGATTCAAGACTCCCGTTAATGCTAAAAGGCTCACTTTGAAATAATGCTTGAAATCGGGTCGAAGAATAGGTAGTTAAGTGTAAGGTCCTATAAAAGGAAGTGAAGTTTAATTAAGTTACTTATATGCTTATGTGAGCGTGGGTTCCTTTAGGAGATGTGGTGGTTTAATTAATTGAAGGCTCATTAAGTTTGATTACTTAAATCAAGTTATTTGAGAATCTGAACTTCACTAAATACAGTACTTAGTGGTGAATCCTTTGAATTCGTAAGGGACCAATTCATAACTAACATAAAGGAAACCAAAAACAGAGTCTCATCAAGTTACAAGAGAATTAGAATTTGGATAAATTTCATTTTAAAGTGAATATCTTAAGTTACCAACAAGTTTATAAATCTAGAGGAAGCTAAGACGAAAGTTAATGAAAAAACACCTCTTAATACGGCTAATAAAGGCTAGTGATTCACTGAGTTATAATATATGACGAATGTATAGGTACAATTAAGATTATGCTACAAGAAGAATAAAATTCTAAAATCTAGGAGACAATGATTCACTTATCGAAGTACGCTAATTCTTGTGCCTTTATCAAGTATAAATTTTAAGGAATTAATAAATCATGCTTAAAAGTGTGCATCATTGTTTTGCCATCCAAAGGAATCACTTTCATATATTTCATAACTCTATTAATTCCCTTTGCTTTTCATATTACACTGAGTATCCTTGTTTCAACACCCTAAGAGTGCTGCTGTTTCGACAATTGTCATTAGATTTTGTGATATGAAATAGATGAGCTTTGCTAGTTTTTACATGCCCATGCCTTGTTTGTATTTTGAAAACAATCAGTAGTGCTGCAAATTTACAAAGGTATTGCAGGTAACAATTATTTAATAGGCTATTACATGATCAATTACAAAACAACAAAGTGAAGAGCCTCAGTTGAGAGAACCAAGAGCCAAAGGTGTTAAGTTCAAGTCTAGGAATGAATGTTGAGTCGTTCTATGTGTATGTGCGTGATTACAGCCATCCTTTTAAAGTCCATCCAACAAGGATAGGGGAGAGTAAAAGTGCAAAGCAAGTCAAGGATCTTAATGCCCTTGTCAAAAATCTCTTGAATCAGCCCAAATATTTACAGATCAGTTCATCTAAAATTATACCCAGCTTTGTTAATCTTTTATAGAAGCTCCTCGAGGAGAGGGTACTGCACCACTCACTTTACTTTAGTATATAGGGTCATTTTCCAACAAAATAAGTTACATGACTTTTAGACGTTCTGGTGGCTCAAATACTAAGCATAAACAGAGGTAGCAGATTCTACCTTAATATAGTGCTAATCAGTTTTGTGAGGATTCAATATCAGGAACTTGGTGCCATCTTTCATAAACCTTTAAGGAATCAAAATGCATCTAATTATTTATAAAAAGATATGCCTAAAGTTGAGCTAAAGGACCCCTTCGAGTTACTATTGACTAGTAAAAGAAGAAGCAAAATTCTCTTTCCCCCGATTTTCTCTACCTATTTGTGACTTGCCTTTTTGAGGCAACAAAGCTTTACAACTTTCTTAAGATTTTTGGAAATGGTATTAGGAAGTCACGCTATAAGCTTCACACCTTACTTGCTTGTATGATTATCTTATTGAGGTGTCAAAGCTAGATTAGGTCTTTTAAGCTCTTTTGGGATTGTTTTGAACTTGCTTTTGTTATGTTTGTTGTCTTAGCCACTTACATGTATTAGCCATCAAAAGTGAATGTGAAAGGCTCTATAAAACCCTTCCCCACCATCAGCTGTAATTTAGTTTTTAGTTTTATGAATGAAAATCGAGCCTAGCTTCAAACTAGAATCTTAGTACATTTGATTTTGGGGATGACTTTTGTAACCAAAATGATCTAAGGAGATTACCTAAGTGAATACAATTGTGGCTCTTAGGATTATCTTTTATTAGATCGCTTATTTATCACTCTTCTCTATCTTTCACTTTTCTATTTGTTTGGCTTACAATATGTCCAAGTAATTCTGTTTGTTTTCTTTGGTTTAAGTCTTTGTTTGTTGAGGCTAGGTATATCAAGTGGCATCATAACTTAGCTACCCTTGGCCCAAACTTCCTTCACCTAAATACAACCCTCGACCAAATGCATACCCTATCAAGAATTTGTCCAACATGTCTTTTAGCCTCACCCCGATGCAAGTAGCCGAACAAGCCTTGAGAACAAGGGTTGAGTTGGAAGTAAGTATGATATTTCGAAAATTCATATTTATGATTCCCAAAGAAATAATTAAGGTGGAATTTAATTTTAAGAATTCACCACTAGTTAGTTGAACTCATAGGTAGAAATTTTAGCGTCGGGCCTTCATATATATTAAGACCTCATACCACGCCAAAAATTCTCTATTTTTGATCCAATAGAAAGCCCATCCTCTCTCTCCTCTTCCTTACTGCTTCTCTTGGGAGAGTGTTTTCAAGGCTAGCACCTTCTTGCAAATTCTTTATTTTAATGCAATGATCATGATCTAACCACTTTAGCCTTTCATTAACCCTCCTAATCCATTCTTGTAAATTAAATTTCAAATTTAGAGTTGTTTACTTGAGAACATCTCCTCGCATTCACTAATCACTCATTTTTTGATGCACAAATCATAATGCTCTCTTTCTATCTCTTTTGGGGGATGTAACACCCGCGTTTCCTATTTTACGTTAAGCTGGTCGTATTGCCTTTTTCGTCATAAAATCATATTTTAGTAATTATATGATTTAAATTATTACTGATATGCTTAGGTGAACAATAATTTTATTAAAAAGAATTATTATTGCACTTGTTGATTTTAAGGTTAATTTGTGCTATCTGTACCTTTAAATTATACCGATAGTTTAATTTAATCATTTTCCGAGCACGATTAGGTTGTCAACCCAGAATTAGTTCGTGGTTTATTAAATCGAACCTCGATATATATTTTAGGAATGAGTAATCGACTAAAGGTTGTATTATCAACTTGGGTTTATAGTATGAAACATCGAGATTAGCAAGACCGGATGACTCTGGACCAAGCTAGGTTTAGTAAGACTGCTAAATAATAACAAAAAAAGAAAAAAGAAGAAAGAACAAAAGGGACCGAAGGCCCCTTTCTTTTTGGGTAAAACCACAATAGAGAAGGGGGGTTCACTGCTACCCAGCCTCGCGAGCCACCAAAGAGAAAGAGGAGAAGCGAGGCGGAGGAGGGGCAGCCATGGCGGCAGCGACACCAGCCTGGTGCGCACGCCAGCCCGGTGCCTCCTCCACCAGGCCTTTCGTTGCCGGTGAAGGCAGAGAGAGAAGAAGAGAGATTGAGAGATCGAGGAGGAAAGGGAGCCGTGACCACAGCGACGAGATACCGACGAGGGCGAATCGAAGGGAGGGCAATGGCAGTCCGAGCGTCGCCGACGAATAAAGAGAGAGTGATAAAGAGTGATTGAGTGAGACATACAGCAGCTGGGTTTCGGGTTTGGAAACCTTAGCCACCCAAAGAACCACCAACCACCACCACCATTACCATTGGCATCTGGTACGAAGTCAGGAGAACGCCAGGGAGGAAGGAGGCAGAGCAACGGTGGGAGGAACACGACTCCGATGTGCCAAACCAAACCCCAAATCGGGTCCTGAGTTTGGATGGGTCCTTAGTTTGGAGTCCAGGTGGGTGTTTCTTGCCTCCTAAATATTAGTAATTTCAAAAAGATTTTAGCCATTGAGTGATGATGCATATTAGCCTAGGGTTAGCCAGATTAATTGAGATTACTATGACTAATTAAGCATGCTCTATTTTAGCTGAATTCAATTTAAATCGATGCATGTTAGTTTAGAATTAGTCAGATAAATTGGATTGATTTTATACCTAAGATTTCCCCAAATCAATATAAGTTAGTTTAGTTAATTAATGCTTGAAAGTGACTTCGAATCGATGCTTGTGTATTTAGTTAATTCATGCTTGAAAAAGTAGCTTCGAAATAATATATGAATACTTCGAATTGATGCTTGTTTATTTATTAATTCATGCTAGAGAAGTAGCTCCGAAATAATGTAGGAATGTTTTGAAACGATGCATGTCAGGTCGGTGATTCAAGTTTGAAAATGACCTAATAACCTTGGTTAGTTAAAATAGATATGTAAGCCTTAACGCAATTAAACTATGCTTTAGAAATGACATAAATTGGGCGTGCTTAATGCCTTGAATTAATGCTTGTTAAGTTAGTTAATTCATGCTTAAAAGTAACTCCGAAAAGAACTAAGAATGCCTTGAATTGATGCTTGTTAATTTAGCGAAATTATGCTTGAAAGCAACTTGAACCGGACATGCTTACTTCCTGATTGTGAAATATGAATGCAAGCTAGTTTCACGCCCTATTAGTTTCTTTCAGTTCGTTAAGCACTTCATTTGAGTCAATGCAATGTGTATATATATATATGTGTGTGTGTGTGTGTGTCTATATATATATATATATATATATATATATATATAATATATATTATATATATATATATATATATATATATATATATATATATATATATGTGTGTGTGGTATATATATATATATACATATATACACATATATAATATATATATATATATATATATATATATATACATATATATATATATATATATATATATATATATATATATATATACACATATATATATATATTATATATATATATATGTATATATATATGTGTGTATATATATACATATATATATATATATATATATATATATATATATATATATATATATATATACTGTATTGAGCGGCTAGATGGTTGCTACTTGCTCGGTAAGTTTGTACGTAGTTGTTTCATTTGACTTTCATGATGATATGCTATGGTTATAGAATCAAAAAATGAGTTGGTAGTCGGATGACTTGAGGATGAACTAATGAGAGTTTTGAGGTTTTTTGTGGTCGTTGTTATGTCAGGAGGGAACCTGGGTTATGATTGACCACAATCATGTGGATTTTGAGGCCATGTGTGGCTTATGCTACTTAGTTAATTATGAAGTATTTGAATGTGTTGCGTGCAATCATGCCCTTCGCTTTATGTCATTAAGTTGCATCTTGCAAGTGAGGGTGAGTTTGAAAAAGAAGGTTTTCGTGGTTGTAACTAATAGTAGCCATAACTATTAGCAATCAATGGCTTATTTTAACTATACAAATATAGTTTTGGAAGTGAACCTGCTAGAACGGGGGAATCCCTAAGGATTTTAAATAAAAAGAGAGTGCGTTGCATGAAAAAGGATTTCGCTGTGAGAGGTAGCAAACTTATTGGCCGTTATGGCCATATGCTTTAAATTGACTAAGATAATGTGCTTTGGACAATATGATATAAATGATGTTAGCCTAGGGAATAAGTCTTAGTACTAGGAAACCATAGAAGACCCTGACGAGGATAATGGTCCAATATGCTATATGTAGCCATCCCGGGAGTAAGAGTTTCAGCGTGAGCGTTAGGTCTCACTATGGGGTTGAGAATAGATTTCACCGAATCGGCACCCAGTAATGATCTTATGCTAGAAGTATTTTCCTAATAAGTAAAGAAAAGTAGTCAGCATTTCACCATTTTATGTATTTCAGAAAGAAGGAAAGTTTTTAAGGGCCACTAAGAGGCTAGATTGAATGAAATGTGAAAAGCTTATAAGGGTCTTTATAGGACCAATATGAAAGAGATTCTTTTAAAGAATATGAGTCTTAAAGAGCTAAGGAAAGAGTTTTTATGAGCCTAAAGAGACTAAGCGAAGTGTTTTCAGAAAAAGAAAGACGGATTCTTGTGCATGTCTTGTGATTAAGATTCTAAGTACAACATGGCCGTATCCTTGTAATGCATTAAGCATATGAGTTTGAACGTGCATGTTTTATGAAAGAAAGCTCCTTGCATAATCCCTACTTCATGTGTTTAAACATCTCGTATAAGTGAATTGGATAGTCAAGGCATAAATCACGTATTATATCACATAACTTATGAAAGAAAGTTCTATGCTTAACCCTCATTGCTTGCTTATGTGTTTAAGTGCTTGTTAGTAAAGAAATTTGGTCATTCGACACCTAAGAATGAGTTTGAGCGGCTAGAATAAAGTTTAGGGGTAACAACCCATCCTTAGGGACTATCGTTGCCTAACACGATAGTAATACATAAGCACGTGATATGTGGCTATTAATGGTGTTATGGCCTGCAATGGTTTTGGTTTTCAGTAGTCAGGGAATACTCACTGAGCGTGTGGTTGCTCATCCCATTACTCTTTCCTCTTTTCCCTAGGTTTACAGTATGACAAGTAGAAGTCAAGTCACTTATGCCAAGATGGAGTTTATCCTTACTTGCAAGGTGTCATGTGTGCTATTTGAAGGGGTCTTACATATTTAACGAAGTCATGTAATGTATTCCTAAAATTGCAGGCGTTTGTAAACTGCACGTTTTAGTTCATGTAATGCATGATGTTTATGAGTCGCTTTGTATAGCCATGTGAGCCAACCATATGATATGTTAGTTGTCTTTTAGCAGAAGTTAGCTATATTTAGGATGTAAACTCTAGTACTCCGGACGTGTAATCTATTGAGTTGTAACCCTTTTGTTTTCTTCCTTATTACTGAATTTTATGGTTGGTGTACTCCGGGTGAGTGGCCCGTAGAGCTATGGACTCCGGCGTGTAACTGTTGAGCTTATTTTCGAAGTTTTATATATTCCTTTTAAACTATATGTTTCTATTCAATGCAGGATTTATTGTAAGGCTTTTAGCCTAGAAAATGGTCAGTTTTTAGGGAAAACTCTGTCCCGTTCAGCTGAGAATTAAGTAGTAAGTAAGAAAACGTAACGCTCCTAGCCCTAGGGGCTGGAAGTGTTACAAGATGGTATCAGAGCAAGGTCTGCGACCATAGGCTGCGACCTGAGTCTTGCATCTCATATAGTTACCTAGGAATGCGTTCACGAAGATGTGATGTATGCCTGCCTTGTGTGCAAACGTGAGTCTTGTGTGAACGTTGGTGCGTTTAGTTAGTTGTGTGCGGCTTGAGTGAGCTGATTGGTTGGATGAATGAACCATTTTAAGGCGTAGGCTGAGTGACTCATATTCGCATGGATGAGTTAAGTTTTAGCTCAATCGAAAGTAGTTTTGCTCATACACCTTGTCGATTTGAATCAAAAGTTTTAAGCTAACGTGGTTTGAACTCAGACAACTGAGGATGGTTTAACTCCAAGCTCATTCTTGCCCCTTAAGTACGATTTGCTCCTCGGGCCTGATAATGGAGGGAGCAGACGCACTAAATGGTTGGTAGGGAAAGAGCTAGAAGCAGTTAAACCATCCTCCTTTTAAAACATAGAGGCTTTAAAGGTTAAGACCCTTCCTAACTATTGAGTCAAGGTTTTTCTTTCGCATTAAAGACCCTTCTAATTATCTAGTTAGGCCTTAAGGTTGTGTCTGAAGACTTGCATTTATTTTACATTGATGTTTTGAATACCTACATATCAATATGCATTCGTTGCTTGATGTGTTCATGACAAGTTGGTGGTAAGTGACTAAAAGATTGTCTTTCTTGACTAAAAAGTTCTTTTAGATGACGCCCATTTTGCGTAATTTCTTAATCACTAAAGGAACTATGTGCAAACTTCGTATACGTGTGAGTCAATATGGGTGATTGTGGTAGAGTCTAGTTGTTTGTCGCCTAAATGCTACTCCTAGCCTTTATATATGTGCCACTAATGCTTAGACGAAGCCCTAACCCGAGTTGTCATTTACGTAAAGAGTCTTCCTTGTTTTCCAATGTGAAACCATGGTTACTCACAAATCGGCTAAGCGATATGCCTATCACAGCATGAAACGCTGTTCTTGAAATAGGATCGATAGCGTCCGGGCTATATCAACCCTAATACATCTAAAATGGAGATATAAGGGCGAACCTGACAGACATTAGAATTGTTATACCACATGCATCTCCTTGTTATCTTTTGGGGTGACAATCTATGCCTTTTCAATATCTTCTTAAGTATTAACACTAAGTGCAAAAGTCAGAATGCCCATAGTAGGAGGCAGAACCTTTCCATCTATACCAAGAGTTTCTCAGACCTCCACAATTGCCTTTTGAGATGAATGTGTTGCAAAACCCCAATGTATATCCGTAAGACCAATAATGTCATTGTTCATACCCCTGTTGGTTTATCAATGGCTAGCTCCAAATAGTTTGGACAAACCTCGAGGTATAATCTCGACCTTAGGTTCTAAATGAGGGTTGCACTCATGTATATTTTGCCCAGATGTCTTTTCGTGGGACACTAGTAGGAGCCCGAATGCTTTAAAGCATAGTCATAGCATTGTATACAACCTAAAACCATAGAAGCTTATATGGTTGTTTATGTTCTTTATTCATGACCAGCTATGTGTTTTACGAAAGAATTGTTGCACTTCTTTGGGTTGCTTGGCTTAAGTTTGAATAAGCGTGTGGCTGAATTGACTAAATGATTTAACTTTTGTAATTCATAACAGGGTATGAATTTTGAGTCGTTATTTGCCTTCCATGGATTCTATGATCCCATGCTACAGCTGAATAACCACATACGCAAATATTTAAAGTACGATACAACGACCATAGGAACTTGCATTCACATATTGCCTTTGTTTTCTATATTGTTTAGAGTGGCGCAGTGGAAGCATAGTGGGGCTATAACCCACAGGCCCCAGGATTCGTCTAGGAGTATAACCATTCCTTTGTCTATGAGCATAACCACTATTATTATAAGAAATGGTCAAATGAGGAAAAACATAAGGTAACCTTAACGATTTGAATGACTCAGAAACGGTTGTTTTGGATAGAATTGTAGCTGACCCCACATTATGTTTGTTTCTACTATGCTAAAACATGGCTATTATTCAATTTTTATGGGACTATATTCCAGCCAAGCTTAACTTTATGTGTGTGTATGTAAATGTACCAAGGAGAATTAGTTACAACCATTATGAACGTTATTTGTGTACTGATATGTAAGATTTGGGGTTATCTTCAAGTTTGATTAGTATCAAATGTTCGGAAGTATAAAAATAACTTAAGGAATTGTAGCCATAACTAGTAGGTGAATAGCGGGAGGTACCTTTAATAGGAAATGATTCCTGGAAAACAAAGGCTTAAAGGGAGGCATAGGATTCTTAGGCTATTGTGTTCTATAACAAAAGGAATGCATCTCATGTCCAATGCTAGTAGAAAGTGCTTCAGAATTAATGGCAATTGAATAGGCTCAAGAGATGATGCAGAGCAAGCTATCAACACCAAGGTTCCCCAGCATGTCATGCGTTCGAGGCATAGGGCTCTCTTAATTAGTCAAGGAAATGAAGCGTTAGGGAGAGGTCCTCCTAGGCTTATACCCATGGGGCCTTAGATGAGGGTTTAAGTAAGTTTAGATGGGTGGCAAGGCAACTAGTAGTCATAACAAGAAGCTTACGTAATTATTGTCCAAAGTCACTTCTTATTCATGTTTCCAGTTTGATCAGAATTTTTACTTCAACTTCTAGCTCCATTTTCAACGGGCAAATAAGATTTAATTTTAGGAAAGATATGGATAGATAGCCCCAGATGTTTATTTTTGTATGAGATATGGATCACCTTCAGATTCCAAATATTAAGTGAGACATGGAGCTTTAACTGAACAAGGATTAGAGCACGTCTGGAAATGTACAGTTTTAATTAAGAGCTTAATTGGGCTAGCAAATAGATGATTTAGAGATTAAGCTTTTATGAAAAGTTGATAGACACGTCCAGAAACTTCTCACAAAAATATCTCCCCCCACATTCCGCCATTCGGGATAGTCGATGAGACCAATCCAACCTATTATTTTATTTAGGGGACCCACTTTTTAATTGCACAACTGGCTAGAATTTCATTGGCTATTTTCTTTGTAATTCTATTGGTTGGTAAAACATATGGAGAGGAGGTCCTCACTATTTAATGACTTGATTCCTTATAATATTTACTTATTTGGAGACTTGGATTATGAATGAAAAGCTTAATGCTTGTTAAAAATATCAAATTTTTTTCTCTCTGGGAGAATGATGAATTTAAATCTTTCCTTTATTTCAATCTTTGGTGCTTAGGTTTTATGAGACTGAATGTTAGGTTGAATAGTGTTGGGTAGTGGTCTAGCCTTTATCCTAAACGTATCTCTCTTAATTATTGTTGATTCTTGTTTTCATGAATCAAAAATCCACAAAAATTCATTTGCTTATGGTTTGATCTTAGTTTAGAGTTGCAATCTTGTTTGGGGATTCGTCACCTAACTGCTACGTTTTGTAGGTTGTCATTCTTCCTCACCCATTTGGGAATCTTTATCAAGATCTTATGTCTTTATTTGGCTAAGGGTATTCTGTCATGGGTCATTTGGTATCAAAGCAAATGATTCCGCTTCAATTGGTATCAGAGCAAAAAGTTTCTTCATTTAGATAAGTATCAGATCCTCAAACTTTATGTTTGATTGCTATTTCAATTCTTCCAATTTTACCATTCTTTTGAATTTTTCCCTTTACACTTCTCCTTTTAACCTACCCAAAAAGAGCCCAAACACACATCCACTCCACAAAGAAAGCCTTCACAAAGAAAGCCTTCATAGAGCCTACCATGGACTGTCTATAGTGAGCTCTCCCCTCGATGGTCACTTGTTTTTCAATCCCTTTTCCTTCTAGAGTCACCCGCAACCCGCTCTGTGGTCTCCCTAATGCTCCATAGTTCCCTTGTTTTGTTGTAACCCTTGTTTCTTTTGTTCCCTGAAACCCTTTTCATCTTTTGCTTCACCATACTATAGAAGATAAAGCCATACTTGAACTTCAAGATTAAGTAAGAAATTTTGGAAAGCAAATAGCACAAGTGAGAAAGGACATTAAAGAACCCCCTACTTTGATGGTATTACTTTAGATCCTACCACCTATTTGAAATGGTTTAAGCATATAAAGATTATTTTGAGGCAAAAGGATACTTGGGTGAAGAGAGTTTCATGATTTCTGGTCAAAAACTCCAAAGTTATGTCCAATGTTGGTTTAAATGCCTTAGAAGGAAGAAAGCTCTTCAAGGTATGCCTAGAATCAAGACCTAGAGTTGTAATATTGTTTAGGGATTTGTTATTCCTCATCCACTCGGGAGTCTTCATCAAGTTCTTATGCCTTTATTTAACCAAGGATATTCTCTCATGGGTCATTTGGTATCATATCAAGTCATCCCTTGATGAAGAACTCATAAAGAAAGGGTATATTGTGCCTCAAGAAGTGATCAAGGTCCAATAAGGAGATGAGCTTATTTTGGTTTCTTATGAGAAAAAGAAAAAGAAACCTTGGCTATAGATGGGAGCTCTCTTTTAGCTCTTAATTGAATTGATTCTTTACTAGTTCCTTCCTTTGAAGAAATTATGGAGGTTCAGGTTCAAGTTGAAGAAGAAGAAGAAGAGGCCAAGCAAGAAAATGAGATCCTTTTGGATCTTAAAGAAAAAGAAGTTGAACCACTGCCCATATTGGAGGTTATGCTACCTCTAGTCTCTCTATCTTACTCTTACACTCTCCATTGTTCCAATTTGGGAATTGGGGTAAACATTGCCAAAGAAACTCTACTTTCATTTTTAATTAGCAAGTTTAGAAATGAGGCTTTGTATGGGATATTTTGTTTAAGTGCTTGTCAAACTTTGACTAATGGACCATGGTTGTTTGATTATTATGTTAAGTCATGATGGATATAACTTCCAGAAACACCAAGCGCAAGCATTAACATTTATCTCTTTACCTCCACCTCATGAATGTAAACCAAGGGAGGGATACGAGAAAAGCCTCCACATGATAAGACACAGGATGAGAAAACCATTAATAAGAGTAAGTTACTAGTTGCCTTACTTTTGGTTAAACCAAATACAAGTGAGGATGTAGCACCCCTACATCCCTTAGTTTGATCATCTATGTATGAATTTTATAATGAAGCATTTCATAGTGTAATGCCCCTTAATGATTATCATGTACCTCTTGAACGTGAGCCCCATACCCTCTTTTATAGCGAGTTATGATGAGTGTATTGGGATTTTCAACAAGCTAATGCATGCTATATCTTATACATTCAATAACCTGGACAAAAGGTCCCCTAAGACTTTTAGGAACTCTTATATGTTCAAGAGAGGTGGAGTTCTTGGCACATTAGGTATATGAAATCCCAAAGGGAGTATCAATTACTCATGATTGGCATTAATGGATTTTAAACCCAAGGATTTTAGGCAAATCCTTCTCAAAATAGGGTGTTTTATGCAGGGCAAGCTTCCAACACCAAGATTCTCTAACATGCCAGGGTTTTGAGGCATGGGGCTCTCTCAATTACTTAAAGAAATGAAGGGTTAGGAAAAGATTCATCTAGGCCACTACCCACATATGGCCTTAAATGAGAGTTTAAATAAGTTTATATAGGTGATAAGGCACTTAGTAGCCATAAACTAGGGGCTTAAGTAATTACTTTGTTCACTTCTTATTTATTTTCCCAATTTTGATCTAGATTTTTACTTAATTTCTAGCTCCATTTTGAATGGGGAATTTTGGCAAACTATATATGGATGTATATCCCTAGATGTTAATTTCCTAATGAGCTATAGATCACCTTCAGTTTCCTAGTATCGAGTGAGATATGGAGCTATTAATTAACAAGGGTTGGCATAGGTCTAGAAATGCTAGTTTTAATTAAGAGCTTAATTAACCAAGCAAATGGATGATTTAGAGGGTTAACCTTTTATAGGAAGTTGGTCGGTGCTTCTAGAAACTTTCACCAAAATAAATCCTGCAAACTTGGGATGGTGGAGGATAGCACCAAGCTAGCACCTGTGCACCAAATTCTAGCCTAGTGTTTTATCCAGTGTTCCCCCTTTTAATTATACAGCTACCTAGAATTTCATTGGTTGCTTTCTTCATAATTCTATGGGTTGGTACAAAGGTTGGAGAGGAGAGCGCCCCACTATTTGATGGCTTAATCACTTATAATATTTACACGTTTGGAGCTCTAGATTATAAAATGAAAAGCTAGATGCTTGTTATCTCTCTACAAAAATCTTAATTTTCTTTATCTCTCCATAACAGTGGTGAGTTTGAGTTTTTCCTTTATTTCAATCTTTAGTGTTTAGGCTTTATAAGATTAAATGGTGGGTTGAATAGTTTAGTGGTGTTCTAGCCTTATCCTAAACATATCTCTCTTGATTATTGTTGATCCTGCATTTGCTTAAGAGTTTGATCCTGGCTTGGAGTTGTAATCTTGTTTGGGGATTTATCATCCAGGTGCTACTTTTTTGTGGGCTGTTGTTGTTCCTCATTTGTTTAGGAATCTTCATCAAGATCTTATGTTGTTATTTGGATAAGGATATTCCCTCATGGGTCATTTGGTATTAGAGCAAATTTATCTGCTTCAGGAGATGGCGATTAGAAAGGAATGGGAGATCGTGGACGTCTGGTCTAACTCATTACAAGTTATTTAAACTTTTAATAGGAATCTAGGTATACCTAGTCAAGAATCAATGTTGTTTGATATAAATTTTATTGTTAAAGTTTGAGGTCATCGCGCATTATTAAGCTGGCCAGAGTTTTGTAAGGGAAGCTCATGACAAAGTTGTACTTGCATGTAGACAAATTGTTTCGTATTAGTTACATTACATTTTATTACTAGCTGCCCAAAAAAAAAATATCATGGAGATGGTGGGAATGTTCAATTTGGAAACATTGTAATTATTGCAAGAAAGTGAATAGAAATAAAGAATCAATTGTAAAGAAAAGAAGGTTGTTTCAAAATATTTAAGGACAACTCTAGATTCCAATATAGCCATTTTGCATATTTGATTGTATCAATAGAAGTAACAAGTGCTAATGGCCAATGGATGTTATGTGGTTTTTCTAAAATTGAGTAATAGGGCTTTGAGTCATACATGGATGAAAGTTTAGTTGTTTCTCGATAATAAAGTAACTGTGCGAAAGACCGAAAGTGAACATGTTAAGCATCTAGGTATATTATTAACTTCGGAAAAATCGCAAAGTATATGCTAAATTCTGTAAATGTAAGAGCATTAAAATAAATTAAGTTAAGGGACTAAAGATGTTAGGGGGAAACAGGAAGCCCAAAAAAATTACTATGAGGTATGAAAATTTAAGTTGATTTGTTATATAATACACAAATTTGTACTAGAACGATATAATAGCATAGAATCCATTATGCGTGCTTAACCTTACTATAATGTTGACATTTGAAATATTCTAAGATTAAACATTACAAAAGTTGAAGAAACTTTTGGGATTTGATGTGAGAATTATCTAAATCATAAAGGGTTTTAAATATGCCCTCATTTGCAGAAAGATCTGACCCAAGGCAAAAGTACGATTGATGTAGGACCTTTGCGTCCCTTCAAGTTTTTAATAATCCCCTTATATTTATCAAATAAAATATACTCAATCCATATTTTACCCGAACCCGAATACACCTGACCCCTATTTAACTCGCCCGTCCAAACTGACAGGTTTAGTAGCTTGTGAAAGGTTGAGAATATAGCTCTAGGATCGATGGAAAAAAATGGTGTTTACATAGAACGCTTAGGGATGCCACAAAAGGAAAAGACTCAACGATACAATGCTATAAGCTTAAGAAATTAGAAAAGGGTTTGTAGTAAGGGTCACATCGAACAATAAAGCGATAATACAATTCTGCACTGGGGTTAATGCATGAATTGCTTAATAGATCGAGGTTATACAATAAAGCACGAGCATTATCTAGGGCGCAGAGGTCCCACATCAATTGTACTTGAATTTCAAACATGGGTTTAAATCTCTTTAAAAAATTTAAGGGATGATATAAAAGATCAAAATTATACAAAGAAACATAAAAGCAACACAAATAGATAAAACTCATGTGTTGATCAAAGGATGAAACCTCTTGAATTTTAGCTGGGGGATAAAGTTTCTCTAAAAGTTCTCCAATTAGGGGATTCAAGGATTTAACATTAAAGAAAAGCCAAGTCCCTGATTTATTGGGGCCCACAACATCATTTCGAGAATTAACCTGTTGGCTATCAATTAGCACTATCGTCAGACTTACGCCATGTACTGGTGTGTTTAATAACTATGAATATATGAGCCAACCCATAACATCATGCATGAATCATTAGAGGTTGAAGCTGAAGCATTAACCTATGAGAAACAATCAATGAGAATAGTAGGTTATAAAGTTGGAACATTACCTAAAAAGACTATACTTTAAGCCAAAGTCATAAAGACCCATTATGGGATTTGTGAGGCTACATGGCGAACATAAAATGAAATGAGAACTTCCCTTATATGTTTGAAAGATATGTTTACCATAGTTTCGAGGACAAAACTTCTTTTAGAAGGGGAAGATGTGACACCCCATTACTTAACCTTATTTTATAATATTTTAATGTTGCATTAATCATATGATTATAAGAACAGTGAGCAACACGAAGTTTAAGTCACAATATGTTTGAATTGAGCAATTTAAGTAATCATGAATTATTTTTAAGTACATTTGAGCACAGATAATTGTATAGAAATATACATTTGCATATATGTACATACGTGTTTTAATAATGCAGAATTTTGAACCGAGTTGATTTAATTTATTTAATGATTAAGAAAAAAAGAAAAATGAATAACAAAAAAGAGGGAAAAATTATGTTGAGCCAACTGGATGGTCAAGAAATTGACCATGTGACGAGATTATAGATTGAGAATTGAGATAAAATCAAATTCAATTATTGGTAAGACCAAACAAAGGGAAAACAAATAGCAAACCATTTTTTTAGGAATGGCAAGGCAAATTAAGCCCAATAATTTCACCTAGATCTTGCTCTACTCCTCCCCTCCTTCATGCACTTCTTCTTTCCCTTTTTTACTTCTACTGCTTTTGCTAACTCAGACCACTAACATACCACTGCTGGACCTAGCCGTTGTCGATCTGGCCCCTCCCTAGCCACTATCAGCTCCCCTTTTTGTTTGCCATCTCTATTCTGCTCTTCAAGACAGGGGCATCCCTCCACCCTTTCAGTAACACTTACCAAGCGCCGTCTGCTGGCTATGGCCATCTGTAGCCGTTGTCTGGTGAGTTGTCACCACCACGCCTCTCTTACTGCTCAATTCTACCCACTTTCACCTCTAGTCTCTATAGAGGTAAACCATCTTACCCCTTTTTCAAGTAGATTTAAATTTATGAATTTTGAATTCAATTACATAAATTAATGTATTAAGCTTTGAAGTGATCGGATTACATATATATTTAAGTGCATTTGTTGAATTTACGGGTGATTATGAATGCCAATTTTAGGCTATTATGTGCTAAAATAAGTGATCCTGCTAGTGATGCGTACAGAGATTCAAGCAATAATTTAATTAAAATTACAAATGCATATGATAGTCAGTCCTCTGGTTATATTTTGCTTGGGTTATATTTATTGATAGCTCAAGGTGGTAGAGAAGTCAATTATGTTATAAAATAGGGAGTGTAAAAGAAATCAAGGTGATTAGAAGATTTGAGTACATGAATTGAACTATTTATAATGTAATGACTACTTGGATGTAAATGAAAACAAAAAACCAATTGAGTAGGGAGGTTACTCCATGATTTGATGAATTTGGGGGTATGTGTGGATGTTGTATTTGGTTAAATCACTAATGTTTAGAACCTTGGGTAAGGAATTGATTCTAGACTATTATTAATGTCGGAGGGGCTTACTTCAGGAAATTAGGTCAAAGAATAGGTAGCTAAGCATTATGACCTACAAGAGGAAGTGGGGGTTGTTTAAGTTTCTTATATGCTTATATGAGTGTGGTATCTTTTAGGAGATGGCATGGTTCAACCAATTGATGGCTAATCAAGTTTGATTACTTAAATCATGCCGTATGAAAATTTAAAAATTCATCAATTGAAGTACTTGCTTAGTGGTGAATCTTTGAATTCACAAGAGATTAATTTAAAGCTCGTGAATCAAATAAGAGGCAGGTAAGCAATATGGAGGAAAAGAGAAATAGAGTCTCATCAAGTCACAAGAGAATTAGAACTTGGATAAATTTAACTTTTGAATGAATGTCCTAAGTCAACTATAAGTGTACAGATCTAAAGGAAGATAAAATGTAAAGTTTAATAAATACGCCCCTTAGTATGGGTAATAAGGTCTAGAGACTTGCAAAGTTAAGATATCTTACGAATATATAGGTACCTTTGAGGTTGTCCCACAAGAATAATCAAAATCTAACATCTAAGGGACAATGAGTCACTCACGGAGGTACGTACGCTTGTACCTCCAGCATGTAAAAGTTATATTGTATTTATAAATCATGCTTAAAATGTTTTTATTGTTTTCTCCATCTAAAGGATCCATTCACCATTCTGATAATCATAAGTTCATAGGTTTACATGTTCATATTATGTTCATCCGAGATGCTTGGACAA
This sequence comes from Carnegiea gigantea, assembly GCA_029747015.1. NCBI lineage: Eukaryota > Viridiplantae > Streptophyta > Magnoliopsida > Caryophyllales > Cactaceae > Carnegiea > Carnegiea gigantea. Next base: position 580,006 of record JAKOGI010000451.1, read on the forward strand.
TAAGCCTGCTAGCAGTGCACTATTTAGTGCTATTGATTATTGTTATCGTTTATATGTCAACTACCGAGTGGTTTATTAGAACCTAGAGGTCAAATGGAGATCTCTTAACTCATGAATTACTATGACTTACTTATTCACCATTTGCGTCCTAAGCTTAGCTTATAAATGGCATACTTTATCCAATTGTTAAAATTCAGTTTACTATTTATTATTTAAAATTGATTTAAGATTGTGCATGCACTCACTAGCTCTCTTTTTATTTCAGTTTACCATATCAGGGTAACATGTTGGGCTCTATCTCATTTTTCTTTTGTTTTATGTTCTTAAAATTTTTAGGGTGCGAAGCACTTGGAAACTGATCGCCAATCTTGCAATAAGTTAAAATTGAGAGGGAATGACGTTGCTGGTTAGAAGAAGAAATGCATGGCTATCCATCTTAACTATACGTCTTTAGGTCTACCCTTAGGCTCTTAGCTTCTCCCCAACTAATATTCGGCACTGAATCAAGATTTATATAAAGATCTCTTCAACAAAAGGTTGCAATATTTGACATTTTGACATGTTTTATGTTACTAGGAGTTGTTAATGACTGCTAGAAGAATCTTCCAACTTACTTTCATACATTTCATAACTGTATTAATTCCCTTTTTTGCTTTGTCATATTACATCAAGTTTTCTTTACAAGGCTTTGAACACCCTAACGGTGCTACTATTTCAACCATTGTCATAAAATTTTTGTGATGGGAAATAGATGAGCTTAGCTAGTTTTTACATGCTCATGCCTTGTTTTCATCTTAAAAATGGTGGTAATGCCCCAAATTTACAAAGGTTCTACTGTTAATGATTATTTAATGGGCTATTATATGATGAATTACATAATTGAAACCAAAGAGCTGTAGTTGATATGGAGCAAGTTCTGAGCTTAGGCTGACTCTCACTAATAAGGGCCTTGAACTAAATTGGTCCAATGTTGACCCTAGGTCAAGGACTAGGTTCCCCTATGTCAATGTTGACTTGGAATTCTTGTGAAGTCCAAGTAAGCTTAGGAAAGGTAGTTGGGTGGTTAATATCTCTAAATAGGAGGTTTAACCGCCCAATCCTCCCAAAATCACCTCACTAACTCATTCTCAATTTTCTAGGCTAAATACTTCACCTCATTTCTGGCTCAGTTTTAACTAGCAAATGAACTCTAATTTCTGCAAATTATACTTGAATGGAAATTCCCAAATATCTATTTTCCAACAAGTCCTAAACCGTACTCAAAATCTAAGTATTGAGAAAGTTATGGACTAAAAGCCGGGTCAGTCCAGGATTGAAAAATACATGGTTTTAATTATGGGTTAATTGAGGAGGTTACAGCTGTAATTTTAGAGATTAATTAGCATGGAATGATTCTTCGCACACAAAGTAAGATTTATCAAGTGGCGGCACCTTCATGGGTTAATTGAGAAGGTTACAGCTGTAATTTTAGAGATTAATTAGCATGGAATGATTCTTCACACACAAAGTAAGATTTACCAAGTGGCGGCACCTTCATTGGTTTTAGTAGAGCTTTCTCAAAGCTTTCTAGAAGATGAAGAATGAATCCTAAAAAGTACAGCTCTGATTTATTTTTCTAGGATATTTTATAAGCCCTCTATTAGACCACTTACCCCACTAATATAACATTTAATCCCTCTCCAAGTGGGTATTTATAGACCTAATTATGTCCATAAAAATTCAAACTTGTTGAATGATATGAGAGCTTAAAGCTTGGTGTTTTATCTCATAATCTCAAATTCTTTATCTCTCTAAGGAGGGTGGTGATTTGAGTTCTTCCCATTAATCTAGTTCTCAGTGTTAAGGCAATTAAAGGGTTACAGAGTGGGTTGATTATCCCTTGGTTATGTAATTCAAGTAATGCTTCATTTCCGTTAGAGGCTATCTTTTATTTTGGGAATTCTTTCTCTCCCTTGGTCTATTTTTGAAAAGATTGGTCTTCAACATCCATTGGGCTCATCTACATAGATTTCACACATTCATTTGATCAAATGGAATTCACCATGGGTTATTTGGTATTGGAGCAAAAACTTCCTTAACCTTGGTAAGAAATAAATAAATAATTCTTGCGTTTCGATTTGCTTAAATTTCTTTACTTTTCCCGTTAGTTCTCCCTCTCTAAATTTAATATCTAGCCCACAAAGAACACTCGAATAGCTTAAACATAACTCTTAAACCAATGCGTCAAAAAGGGAAAAAAAAAATTCTTAAACCAAACACAAGCCAAAACTCTACCCAAAACAAAAAGCCGTCATAAAACTTTGAAAAATACTCGAGATAATCACCATCACGGACTCACTGTGGTGAACCCCACGGACCGTGGCAGTGGTCCACCACTCCTTGCTTTCTTCTTTGTCAATTTTCTCATTCTAGAGACCACTACGATCCCTCTATGGTATCCCCCATGCCCCGTGGTCTCTATTCTTGTTCAACTCCTTCACTTCTTTTCACCTTTCCATCAACCATGACTGGATAGGGAGATCCTTCACAATCCTCGAGCACTTCTCTTAAGCAAGCCGATAAGATAGGTAGAGCATGTATAGAGCTTCAAGGGCAAATAAGAAAGCTCACTCAAGAGGTCGCATAAGTAAGGGAATCCACACCATGAAACCCTTATCGACAATGCTACAATGCTCACCGTATTAACATTGAATACTTTTCCTCCCATGAAGATTTTGATGGTGAGGAAGGAATACCAAGAAGAAGGCCTTCAAGTTGGCTATTATTAAGTTGAAAGGGTGTGCTTCATTATGTTATAAACAATTGAAGAAGAGTAGGGCTAGAGAAACCAAATCTAAAATCAAGACTTAATCTACGATCAAGAAGCATATGGACAAGAGATTTCAACCCCCTATACAAATAAGAACTCTACCTTAAGATCACCTCTCTCAACCAAGAGAATCTAAATATAGAAGAGTACATTAGGGAATTTAAAAAATTCCAAATAAGGATTAGCTTGGAGGAAGAACCCGAACTCAAAACTGTTGGGGTCATTAAGGATTATCTCCTAACATTGCTAACAAGTTAGATCTACAACCTCACTTATCCTTTAATGATGTGTGCTGCCTAGCTACCAAGCTTGAGAAGCAATTTAAGGGTCAAAAACCCTTTTAAACTACTTCCTCTATTTGCCTTTTAAGTACCCCCAAGGGTTACTCCACCCTAGCAAAGCTATCACTACCCCTTTACCTATCAAAGGCCTTAACAAGGGTAAAGGGATTGCTGGTGAGCCACCAAAGAGATTGAAGTGTAAGAAGTGTTTTGAATGTCATAGGTATGGGCACTTCTAAACAAATTATCCTAATCGAAGGACTCCCACCATTAAAGATGTGGAAGAAATTTAAGTACTAAAGAAGCTATTAATAAAGAGAAAGTAGACAATGAGGATCAAACTTTGGTCACTCCGGATGTAGGTGAACACTTGGTGATTCGAAGAGCACCCTATGTCTAAGAGGCTCCTTGTGAGCCAAGTCAAAGGGAGAAAATTTTTCATACCCGATGCACTACGGGAGGCAAGGTATGTAAGCTTATTATTGATGGAGGAAGTCACACCAATGTAGCTTCCACAACACTCATTGACAAGCTTTAATTACCTACTAAGGTGCATCCCACCCCTTATTTTCTCTAATGGCTCAAACAAAGAAGCGAGGTAACGGTTTCCAAACAAGCTCTTATTACATTTATGGTTGGTTCATATAGTGGTGAAGTGCTTTGTGATGTCCTTCCTATGGATGCATGTCACTTATTACTTGGTAGGCCTTAGTTGTTTGATAATCACGTGATTCATGATGGGCATACTGATACTTATGCATTCAAATACATAGGTCATAATCTTACTTTGACACCACTCCCTCCACCTAATTCCTCAAATCTAAACTGGGGTAAAGGAAGTGAGAAAAGCCTATTTATAAGTGATACACGGATGGAGAGAGCTACTAGTAAGAGCAAGCCTTTATTTGCTTTACTTATGGTAGAATCAAATACAAGTGAGGGAATGAAACTCATGCATCTCCTAACTCAATCACTCTTGAGAGAGTTTGAGGATGTATTCCTTAATGATTTACACCCGGGGCTCCATCCTTTGAGAGGAATTGAGTATCAAATTGACTCTCCTATTGGGTGCTCCTTTACTAAATAAGCAGCTTATAAATGCAATCCTACTGAGTCAAAAGAGCTTTAATGACAAGCCTAAGAGTTGTTGGACCATGGGTACATTAGGGAAAGCTTGAGTCCATGTTCAATTCCTTCCCTTTTGGTACCTAAGAAGGATAGCACGTGGCCTATATGTGTTGATTACAGGGCCATAAATAACATCACTATCAAGGATCTATTTCCTACTCGTTGATTATATGATATGCTAGATGAGTTACATAGATCTAAGGTCTTTTCAAAAATTGACCTTTGGAATGGCGATTGCAAATTAGAATGAAAAAAGGAGATGAATGGAAAACTGCCTTTAAGACCAAGTATGGGTTGTATGAGTAGCTTATGATACCTTTTGGTCTATCTAATGCTCCTAGGACTTTCATGAGGCTCATGAATGAGGTCTTGAGATAATTCATTAGGAAATTTGTTCTGGTATATTTTGATGATATATTGGTGTATAGCTGTGATGAAACGTCTCATGTGGAACATCTTTCTCAAGTGTTCTAAGTGTTGAGACAACAAAAGTTATATGCCAAACTTGAGAAGTGTGAACTATTCACTCCTCAAGTTGTCTTACTTGGCTGTGTTGTGTCCGGTAAGGGAATTCAAGTTGATGAATCTAAACTCGAGGCTATCAAGAGTTGGCCTACTCTCATGTCCATCATGGAAGTGTGAAGCTCCTATAGGTTGGCCTCTTTCTATCGTTGGTTCATCAAATACTTTAGCTCCATTATGTCTCCCTTAACTAAATACATGAAGAAAGGAAACTGTGAGTAGACAAAGGCCGCCCAAAGGGCCTTTAAAACTTTCAAGGATAGGCTTTGTTCGGCTCCTATCTTAGCTCTTCCCAGCTTTGATCTACTATTTAAAGTTAAGTGCAATGCTAGTGGCGTTGGGATTAGTGTGGTTCTCACTTAAGCTAAGTGCTCTCTAGCTTTCTTTAGTGATAAGTTGAATGGTTCGAGGCTCAACTACTCCACCTATGATAAGGAATTCTATGCCATTGTTAGGGCTTTAAAACATTGGAGTCACTACCTCAAGCCCAAGCCCTTTGTGCTCCATTCGGATCACAAGGCATTGTCCAACATCAATGGTCAACCGAAGTTGAATACACGACATGCCAAGTGGGTTGAGTTCCTTCAATCTTTCACTTTCACCTATAAACGTAAGAGTGGGAAAGAAAATATTGTGGCTGATTCCTTATCAAGGAGATATGGTCCCCTTTCGATTCTTGAAGCCAAGGTTCTTAGATTTCATTCACTCAAAGCTCTATACCATGAGAATGAAGACTTCAAGGAAGTGGTGGAGAATCCTTCTAACTTGGACGTTTTCACTCTACAAGATGGTTTTCACTCCAAAGAAAACAAGCTTTACATCCCTAAAAGTCCTCTAAGGGACTTGGTTGCCAAGGAGGCTCATAGAGGAACCTTAGCCGGTCACTTTGGCATTAATAAGACCTTTAAGATACTCAATGAGCATTTTAATTAGCCCAAGACGCATGGGGATGTTCATAAGGTGATCACAAGATGAACATTTGCCACATGGCTAAGAATCATTTCCATCAAGGCCTCTACACTCCTTTTTCGGTCCCCTCAAGGCCTTCGAATGACATTAGCATGGACTTCATTATGGCCCTTCTAAGAACCCCTCGGAAAAAGATGCTATCATGTTAGTGGTTGATCAATTCTCCAAGATGGCTCAATTCATTACATGTAACAAGAGTGATGATGCTACGTACATTGCAGACCTCATCTTTCAAGAAATTATGAGGCTCCATGGTATTCCAAGAACCAACATTTTAGATAGGTATGCCAACTTTCTATCTCACTTTTAGAGATCCCTATGGAGACTCGTAGGGACTAAGTTGATCTTTAGCAATACTTGCCATCCTCAAATTGATGAATAAATAGAGGTGACAAATAGAACTCTCACAACCTTACTAAGAGGTATGGTGAGTAAGAGTTTGAGGGATTAGGATGTCAAGCTTGCTCATGCCGAATTTGCCTACAATAGGGCTCCTTCCTAGATTTTGAAGTATGCTATGGTGTTAGCCCCCTTACTCCCATTGATCTTATTCCTATTCTTCAAGAATGAAGTGTGAGTTTTAAGGCCGAAGCAAGAGCTTAGGAAATGAAGAGGCTACGTGAGCAAGTAAGGGCACAAATTGAGAAGGTGAATGAGCAATACAAGCACAAGGCCAACAAGAATCACCCACACCTTGAGTTCACATTGGGTGATCTTGTGTGGTTGCATTTAAGGAAGGACTCAAGAAGAAACAACAAGCTCATGGATAGAGGAGATGGTCCATACAAGGTGGTACAAAAGATAGAAGAGAATGCATACAAGATTGAGTTTTTGAGAGATATGCAAATATCCACCACCTTTAATATTGGGGATCTCGGTCCTTACCTTCAAAATGATGAAGAACACAATGAAGATTTGAGAAAAATCCCCTTCAAGGGGAGGGTCTGATGCAGAGCAAGTTTCGAGCTTGGGCCTACTTATACTAGGAAGGGTCTTGAACCAAGTTGGTTCAATGTTAACCCTACATCAAGGACTAGGTCCCCCTGGATTAATATTTACTTAGGACCCTTGAAAAGGTCCAAGTAAGCTTAGGAAAGACGATTGGGCAATTAGTAGCCCTAAATAAGGAGTTTAACTATCCAATCCTCCCAAAACCACCTCATTAGCTCATGTTAGTTTCCTGGGCAGAATACTTCACCTCATTTCTAGCTCAAGGTTTAACTAGCAAATAAGCTCCAATTTCTGTAAATTATACATGAATGGAAATTCGCAGACATCTATTTTCCAACAAGTCTTGAATCGCACTCAAAATCTAAGAATTGAGAAAGTTTTGGACTAAAAGTCGAGTAAGGGTCGGTTCAGGATTGGAAAATGCATGGTTTTAATTATGAGCTTCATTGAGGAGGCTACAGCTGTAATTTTAGACTAGCATGGAATGATTCTTCACAGACAAAGGAAGATTTTCCAAGTGGCGGCACCTTCATTGGTTTTAGTGCAGCCTTCTCAAAGATCTCTAGAAGATGGAGGATGAATCCTAAAAAATACAGCTCATTTGGATTATAATTATCTTAAGCATCTTGATTTTTTTTCTAGGATATTGGACCACTTACCCCACTATTTTAATAGCTAATCCCCCTCCAGTTAGGTATTTGTAGACCTAATTATCTCCATGAAAATTCAGACTTGTTAAATGATATGAGAGCTTGAAGCTTTGTATTTTACCTCAAAATCTCAAATTCTTTGTCTCTATGAGGAGGGTGGTGATTTGAGTTCTTCCTTTTATTCTAATCCCTGGTACTAAGGTTTTAGAGGGTTAGAGGGTGGGTTGATTATCTCTTGGTCACCTATTTGAAGTAATGATTTATCTCTATTAGTGACTATCTTCTATTTTGGGAATTCTTTCTCTCACTTGGTCTATTTTTGGGAAGATTGGTCTTTAACATCCATTGGGCTCATCTGCATAGATTTCATACCTTTATTTAGTCAAATGGAATCCACCATGTGTTAGTTGTCATATTTAAGTTGAATTTGAGAATGAAAGGAAATAAATTATTGTTATATTATGGATGTTGTGATATCATAAGTTTAGGCATTTAAGGCAACACTAGGGGGGGAAAAAAAAGAGATGAAGAAAATACATTAAGAAAGTACTAATACTTAAGAAGAGTAAATGAGACTTTGTTATAAAGTAAATTAATTGCCTTACTATTTAATTTTTTTTCCTTTGAAAACACAATTTAGAAATGAACGAAAGACTACTCAACTCCATTTGAAAATATAAGTTTCATGAGTATTTATAAGAAGAGCACAAAGGTGATTTTTAAGGACTTTTTCAAAAGAGAGAATTTTCCTCTTATGAAGGATATTTTAAAGGATGAAGGCTTTATGTTTGCTTCTTTATAAGTTGTGCCTTTGATATAGAAAAGAACTCTTATTCTCTTTCCCTATATTAGGTATTGAGTCAAGAAAAATCTTTTGTATAAGCTAAGGCTTTCCAAAGAAAGGGAATTAAAGCTAAAACTAACAAAGTAGGTACATAAAACTCACAAAAGCTCAAATGAGTAATAGATATAATAGTTTGGGCATTTCACTCCAGTAGGGAGCTCTCTAAAATTAATACTACATGAAAAGCAGTAAGTATCCATAGTTAAAATTGCCCTTGTCTATGCATATAGGTATGGCAGATGATGCTCTCTGTACTTAAGCTAAGTGTGTAGAGGGAAACAGTAGGGAAAATTTTAGCATGCTTGAGATAAGTAGCGGTTAGCATATTCTGGCACACTTATAGGCATGGCGAATGGTCTGGCTATCACGTTTACTTGTGCGAACAACTTTCCATGGATTTAAGAGCTGGGACCACTTGCCTTTGCACACTACTAGAGCCTTACATCTCCACGCCTATATGTATTGTGAGCTCGCTTATTTGCAACTAAATTTTGATTTGGTAGCAATTCACTAGTTTTGGGCAGAAGATCTTTTCAAATATAAATATGATATTTATATGTTTTTAGAATATAATTTATAATTATGTTATATGTGTGTGTGTGTGCGCGTGTGTGTACACATACATATACATATACATGTATATGCACATATACATATACATATATACAGACACATATGTAGGAAGAACCAAAGAAATCTCGAAATGGTAAAAAGTACAATTATATTATGAAATTAAGCAATTGATTATCATCATTCATAGTTGACGAATATTTCTATTGCTTATTTGGTGAAATATACAAAATGCAGGATGAGTTCAAATATATAATAAGCTATAGCTCTTATGGACTTGAGATAGGAAGAAAGCAAACTATATGTTACGTTCCAAAAGTATTAGGCATTTTGCTATAACAATTCCTGTTTGTTGGCCCATCTTGTTGTGCATCACATTTGGAAAATTCTAAAAAATGTTGAAAGTAATACATTAGATTTTAGCATTAAGAGTACGAAAATGCTATCAAAAATCCTAATTTATATGAGAACCACCCAAAAGAAGGGAGTGATAGGAACAATTTGATATTGAAAACAAAAGTGGCTCTATAGCTTGAAAGCAATAGCAATTGGACAATTCTACTCCAATAATGTACTATGAGAACAATTTTTTTTTTTTTTCATAATGGTAAATATGGGCCACCTACTGGGCCCCCTATCTCAGGAAAGACCCAATAGGCCAACTAGCCCAGGGGAAGGGAAACAAAGGTGCCAGGGCCCAAGGCCCAACCCAAACACCCCCCTTCTTCTACCAAATAAATGACAAAGGAAGGTCTCCACCCAGATTCGAACCTGGGTGGAGTGGATGGAGCAATGACACTCATGCCAATCTGCTGCATGCAGATCAGCAATGTACTATGAGAACATAAGTGCATGAAATACACAAAATTATGCGCTGAAAGAAATTACAACTGTGAGTTAATGAGAGTAGCTAGGCGAAAATAATCATATGCTACATAGGACTTGAAAAAAGTGATACCATGGCCATGCAAAAGTTTTCTTACTAAAGGAGCCAAATAAGCAAAACAGAGCTAGAGTAAAAGAAAATAAAAAAGAAAGAGAACACCAATCCAAAAGTACGAGATTGAAACATTTTATACTAACGTGCTATGTTTAAATTGGCGAAGAGCTTAGCCTTTTTTAAAGAAACCCCTTAGCAGCCAAAAAGGAAGCAATTTCGTAATATTCATCAGCAACTTATAGTACCTTTTAGTGGAAAAATGACATATGTTGATAATAAATGCATTATTTATGCTCTTAACAATTGAGTCAGAACCACAAGCTACATCCCTAATTAGGGCCACTAAATCAAATACTCATCCTATTGCCACAATATACCTTCTATCTTCCCCTAAAAATCACCCCCAAAGATTTGTGAGCATCAATGTACCAACCTCCAAAGCAAAAACAAAAAAAGAGATAAAACATCTATGAAATCATTCCTTCTCATTTCTCTCCCATTCAATGCACTCTTAACCAATCTTTTGCTTTCATAAGTACGCCCAACAAAAACTGCAATACAAAACGGAGGAGCGAGTGGCATACGTTTTGAATTTTACTTTTTAACGAGTGCGCTTATAGCTTTACATATAGTCCAAGCCCATACAACCCCTTGTCTACTAGGATCAACCATGAATCAACCAAACTTCCCCCTTCGCACTGAATAAATCAATAAGAAGCTAACTTATAAGTAATGACGCATTATGATCATGCACGTATATCTTTATATTAATCACATTAATTAACAAATTAGACTTTTTTTGTTGAATAAGCAGTAGGCAATATTCATAATGAAATCATTAGAAGGCAAAACATTAAGAAGAAAAGAACAAAAACAATTACAAGGGCGTCAAAGAGTGATTTAATATAGGGGACAACAATCTCCATAATCAAAGTACTTCGTAATTTGACAAAGAACACGAGACATTATAGACCTTATAAGTCCTTAACACCTTAAGTGGTTCACCTCAAACAAAACTAAATTTCTTCCTTTTTCTAATCTTCCATATATATATATACATACATATATAGATATATATATATATATATATA